>OZ008355.1:12127578-12727578 GCA_963931975.1 Cataclysta lemnata
CAGTACATAGCTAGGTGGTATAAGAGGAACGCTGCTGCCCATTCCTCATCACTGATTTATCCTTAGTCGCCTTGTACGACACCCACGGGAGAGATTTGGGGTGGTGACAATTGTATTCTACTCTGCCGTCACCACACGGCAAGATTACTTTTAACAGTAGATATAATATTGGGACCCGCGCTAAGAGTTAAAATCATCTCCTCGTTCCTCTTTTTTTCTCCTCCTGTTGTATCGATCAGACGTTGCTAAGTCATACACTCCCTTTTGCTTCAAATCATCATCTCACTCTAAAGATGCTAGTGATGAATGAATGAAAAAGTTGATCAAAAGGGTCATCTCAATGGGATGACAATGTTCCAATCTACGCCACAGAAATACCTGGAATTCGTGAACAAAATAAAAATATTCTAAAATTCCATTTGGTTTTTCAAAATTTCCACGCACAGTCGTCATAGCAAGAGAGATTTTAAATTCGCAAGAGAACTAACTATGATGTCCCACAATCGACACTTTCATACTACATGTTTACTGGAGATATGACTCTAAAATTGTATTTCCTATATCTTCCGTCAATACAGTTCATCATCGTCACCCTGCCTTATGATATATTTGGGGTCGGCGCAGTATGTCCTCTTTCTCCACTGTTTTCTGTCACTCTTCATCTCATCACACAATCCATCCATCTTTTCAATGGTCTTCTTCTACTTCGTCATCCATCAATGTTTATATCCATAACTTTTTTATACACATTCATGGCATCCTAAAAAATAATAAAGAGTCCTCTATAGCTTTTTGTCTTAACTGCATCGTGTGTTATGGAAAATAAGGCAAAGGGATATTAAGAAAAATAAGGTTCTTAACCCATAAACCTACATTGGATGGAGTAATACACATTACATCGATATTACATTGAGAGCATTTGTATAAAATGATAATAAAATTATGCGAGCTCCCCGCAAAACGGCCTTAGAGCCGTCCAAATGGCAATGGACAATTACGTTTGGCTGCAAAAACCCTTGAGACTTCTATTTAGGACTGTTCATTTTTGAATTTCAAGGAAAGTTTGAGACAATATTTTCTCTAGTTGTTGGTAAAACTTGTTGGTTCTCTTCGAAATTTAAATGTGTCAGACATCGAACACTTCAACAAATTTTCTCCTTACTAGCAAATTAGAAGAAGTTTTTCGTTATTTATGTGGGGTTTATTAAAAATATTTTCTTTAGTAACATAGTACTCGGTCAATATTTGAAGACACACTGTCATCAACTTCCTGCTCTGTTCTCGGTTTATCTGAGTTAGATGCAGTATGTTTCCTCTTACGTTCATATGGATTAGAAGGTCTTAGCCATCCACTCACTTTTGATTCATATCATCTATCACACCGTAAATGTGCTAGTGATGAATGAATGTTTCGAAAAGTAATGGAAAGAACATGTCGAGAGGCTGATAAACGGAGAGAGTATTTGGGGTGACAACATTCCAATTCTTACCGCTAAAGGTTTTGGCTTGGGTTTTAAAGCCGCCTACCTCAAACCAATCCTACTAACAGAAATACTTACTATTGAATCGCCATTGAGGTAAGATTGTTACGTTAATACAAAGATTTTGGTGGTTAGAAAAAGAATAGACCTGCCCGGATAGCAGCGGACGCGGGTTCGATTCCCGCCTCAAGACCATAATTTTTCGAAATTCTTTTTCTAACCACCAAAATCTTTGTACTAATTTTTCTAACATTTATATAATGTTAAAATTAAAATCGAATTGTTACGTTAACATTAGCAGAGTCATAGCCCAGATTCATTCTCTTCTAATATATTAAAATTTTCAGTAAAAAAACAAACAAAGCCTGTCATTGATATATTAAATATGCAAGTAATACTTAGTAATTCCAGTTTCCATGCTCTCAATCAAAACGCTACGAACATCACGAATGCTACGAACTGCACAAATGCTACGAATTGCCGTCCATCGCTCGGCGCCAGATAATCTATCGCACAAAGAGTAATGTCTTCGCCAAAACAGAGCCTGTATTCCAATTACTCATTCTGCCTCATAGGCAGTAAGTGCCATAGCCGCAAACCGTAGCACTTAACCCTGTCCAAGCAATGGCTCTCTCCATGCTCCGAACTACGAAGATCCCATAAAATCGCACACCATCTGACTTAGCATCTGAACGCTTGCAATGGTTTTAGCATAAAATGACAATAAAATTATACTTTGGCACCATTGCAATGTTTCCTCGCCACAGCCCGCAATATGACGTGAAATTAAATTGTTAGAATATTTCTGCGCGAGATCGTATCTTTTAGGTGGGGTGAGTGTACGTAAATGTGACTTTACGTAAATATTTTCGGCGGTCTGTGTTGGTGTATTCGATTTGCATGAGTGTCAAGGAGGTAGGAGATGATAACTTGTATGACTTTCGGAAGGGGAATATTGAATAGACTATAGTGAATGTTTGGTTTAATAAGATGCTTTTGTTAGTTGTTAAACATGTTTACATTTATTATGTAATTATTATTGTTAATATTGGAAGAGGACAGCAAAGCTCATTGTAAAAAGAGATTGATGATCCTGTACAACACTTAACTAATGTGCAAATTCCTTGTGTCCCAACTATGGTTTTAATTCAATATAATTGTTTTTCTTTGATAATGAAATGACAAAGTCCCTAGGAAGAGATGCTGTAGTGTAGGTAGATTAGAGACTAGAGCTTCTCGAGTAGGTAACTTATACGAAAAAACTATTTCGTTATTACACCTATTCAAATTTATTTAAGACTTATTTATAAATGATGAGCTTCAAATAATGATGGGGAAATTTGACAGCAAACGGTATAAAGTTAAACGGAAAACAATTCATACAATTATTCATTTTTAATATAAATACGTCGAGCTATCATTAAGGTTTCTTCGGCAACGACTTGTCAACAAACCGGTACCTTATCGAGACCTTGAAACGTTCACTTAACACCAATAACCTTCCCTCCATTAATTCATGTATGGGATGGGAAGGAACAAAACTTGCAAAGTTTCTTCCTTGTTCTTCCTAGAACATTGCTTTCTGGTAGTTTACGAACGGATGGCATAGGCAGAGGACGCCGGGTTCGATTCCCGCATCTAGACTATAATTTTTCGAACTTTTTCTAACCAGAGGCGTTTTACTCTGGAAGTTTATTTCGTTCGATCGAGTCTTCGCGTCTTTGTCGCTCTTATTTTAACACGCAGTGGCGTGAGAAAGACGGATAGATGTGAGTTAATCGTTCGAGGTTTCAGAGTAGACCTCCAGAATTTTCTTTGTTTTTTAACGTATTTATTTGACGATTCACGAGTGTATGTATTGATGGAGGAGCTCGGTACCGCAGAAGAGCTCGATTGCTTAGTGGCTAACTGCGCTCGTTGGTCATTGGATGGGTGACTAAAACTTTTTTACCTCGTGTTCCTCCATGCTTCGGAAAGCACGGTAACGGTTTAGCCGGTGGTCCCAACTGCATCTGCAGACGTTAAAACCTACCAGTCCGTACTTAGCCAGCGTGTGGTGGCTTGATGGATCATTCTCTCTATATTTTGCCATTCATAGCGAAGGCCTGTGCCTCAGAACTAGGGACATTAAAAGGCTGGAGATGATAATGACGAGTGTATGTAAGGATACCAGCCCGGCTAGCATGATATTATGATAAACATATATATCGCTTTGAACAGTCAAAACTCATTGGATTTTAAATGCCGTGTGGTGACGGCAGAGTAGAATACAATTGTCACCACCCCAAATCTCTCCCGTGGGTGTCGTACAAGGCGACTAAGAATAAATAAATCAATTATGAGGAATGGGCAGCAGCGTTCCTCTTATACCACCTTGCAATAGCAATGTACTGCGACTTTTGTGCCCGATAAATGACAATAGGCTCGCCACCTATTACATGGGACTAACATAATTGGCGAAACGTGGGTGCTAGTTCACCTCTGCCTACCCCTTCGGTGACATAGGCGTGATTTATGTATGTAGGTATAAATGGCTATATCTATAATGCTAATAGCCATATAGGCTTTATGATATAGCCATTTATCGCCTAACGTGTGGTCATGTTAGCCGGGCTGTAGTGTGATTTGAATGATACCTTTCATTATGAATTTACATTTTTTTTGTTCCAAAAGCAGTTCGTCCAATAATAAACCAGAACCACGACGTTTTCAGCGACAGACGTACCAAATGCAATTCAGCAATGAGGCGGTCTCCATTTTAATAACTCATGAATATTTAGCAGTTGCCTAATTAAACGGAACTCTGCATCGGAACTGGAGTTAGTTAAGTCTAAATAAAGCTTATTTAACGAACTCAAGGACGTGAAGCTTCCATGATTGGTTCTACGGGGATTATATAGTTCTTATATTAATAATATTATAATTTATAACATAATATACATACATTATCTCTAATCAATACTGTCGAAGGATATCGCCTTCGTGTTCTATCAGCCTCTATTCTTATACACTGACATAATATTATTCTTTGCAGTTTTTCAATGACTTTTTTTTGACTTTAACTGCCGCACTCAGAGACGTCAAATAACGTTAATAAGTACTCAACGTCAAAAAATGACAATTCAAAACTAGTCGCTATTCTTGCAGGGTCCATGGTCTAGATTTGAGTGACAATTTTTGACATTAAATACTCATTAAAGTTAATTCACGTCTCTGAGTGCGGCAGTAAGTGCTCATTCATATTGATTGACGTCAAATAACGTTAATGAGTACTTAACGTCAAAGAATGAATATTCAAAACTAGTCGCGTGGCAGTAACCACCGCACTCAGAGACGTCATTTAACTTTAATGAGTATTTAATGTCAAGTAAATGTCAAGTAATGCCAGAAGAGCGACTAGTTTTGAATTGTCATTTTTTGACGTTAAGTACTCATTAACGTTATTTGACGTCTCTGAGTGCGGCAGAGAGTTATAATATAACGAAGAAGGGCTCCTTGCCCCCTTATTTCTTATTTCATGCCCCATGTAATAGGGGTGGGGAGCCATTCACGGGGAACTTTAATCGCAATCGGACTTTTAGTTGCTTGCATGATATGACACCCACGAGAAAGACTATTGCCGACTATTGCATCTTTGAAGTCACCACACGGCGTTACCCATTCTACATAGGATACGGATATAGAATTCACGCGCCACGTTCGGTATGCACTATAGGAATATGAAATTAAGTTCCTGATTACTTAACACTAAGCTCTAGGGAAAATTTATAGTAACGTCGGCCATTTTGGTATTCTCTTGAAGTGTTCCAGCACCAATATAATTATTCTGGTCTCAAGTAATTTCTGCACACCGGGGCACTGCGTCGACCAATTTAAATTGAACTCTCTGTGCAGTTTCGCGAGGTGTGTTTTACATTGTGCTTTCAAGCGCAACGGGCGGGCGAGATGGTTATTTTTAGTGATGGTGATAATGAACAATCTGTTGCTTAAAGTGGGGCACAGTGAGCCTCACGAGTGGGGTAACACTTAAGTACAATGTCACAACAACACCAGTGGTTTTACAACAACTTTTCGTCTCGCACCGTATTACAACGGAAAATAGAGATATACATGCACCGAAGGGGTAAACAGAAGTAAGTTTAGAAGCACCCACGTTTAGCCAATTATGCTGAGTCCCTTGTAATAGGAGACGAGCCTATTGCCATCTAACACAAGAGCACACAAGAGGAACCTTGCTGTGCTTGTACGACACCCGCGTAAGAGATGGGGGACGGTGAAAATTGTATTCTGCACTGACGGCACCACACAAAAAAAAAATTTTGAAAAAAAAAAATCCTGATGTTTTTTCCGCTGATGAGCGGTCTTTCCTCTTCTATCCTCTTCCTTTTTCCCCTATTCTATATTCTTAGAATAATAAAAATAAGCACTTAACCCTCTTCCTGTAAGCGCAGAAGGATTTTTCGAGAAGCGAACCCGAAACATATTCAAATATAACTCAGGTTGGGTTCCGTATAATATCCAAGGATGACTGCGCGCTTTAACAATTCTGCACAGCTGTCGATCGCATAATGTCTATTGCTGTAGGCCTAGCACGGGCCGTGGACAAAATCTCTCTCCACCACTCGGCAGTGTTCTGTCTCGGGATTAAGTGGGAATTGAGGAAAATGGAGCGAGAGGAAAATGTATTCTTTTCCCCGTGGAGATTTTGTCCACGTCTCGTGCTACGGGGTATTGATAGCTATGTGCAGGGCCGGACCACAATATTGCCAGGGTCCCGGTAATTGGCACGGACTCAGTTATTTACACGAACATTTTGTTATTGTTATTTGGAATATTACCGAAGTTATGATTGTCGGCCGAATAATTTGGGGGTTTTACCAACTGTGACACGATTTCGAAGGCCCTATAGTCTGCTTCTATGGGTGTCGGAATGTTGGGGGTTCATTTATGATTAGTGCTTCCTATCTATGGTACCTATAATCTCTATCTACACTAATATTCTTCTTTAGAATATTCTATAGAAGAGTTTGTTTGTTTGGTTGAGCGCGCTAATCTCAGAAACTACGAGTTCAACTTGAAGAATTCTTTTTATGTTGGATAGTACATTTATCGAGGAAGGCTATAGGCAATAACCGACATTAACGCGAGCGAAGCCGCGTGCGACTACTAGTATTATGTAAAAAGGAAAACTGACCGACGTATGAACGCACAGCCCAAATTCCTAGGGTAAGAAACTTAAAATGTTGCACCAAACCTCCTTTTGTAGTGTAGGTGAGCACTAAGAAAGTAAACAGAAAAAAAATAATATAATTTTTCGAAATTCTACCCTAAGGGGATGAAACAGGGATTGAAAATTTGTATGGTAAAAGTCAGTCAGTTTTGAAGCTATTTAAGTAATAATAAAAACGGCTGTCGGCTAAAAGTGGCTTTCGAAGCACGGAGTAGCTCGAGATAACATATTTTTGGTCACCCATCCAATGACCGGCCATTGCTCAGTTTACATAATCGCAGGCCTAGTGCGCTATTCCGCTGAGCCACTGAACTCCGCTATTAATACATAATCACGAAGCCCATATGCCTAGAAGGTTAATGTAGGTAATATAATACAGATTGTTAACTGTAACTGATTTCCCAAGATACAAGCTTAACTTAGTTTAGGTTCCAAGGCTACCCTTGGAAACACTGCGATACGCCATACTAAATATTTCGGAAAATATTCTATTTGTGAACGTTATATACAAAAAGAAAAAGTCGGAAGAAAGAAAATTGCATGCGGCAGAGATGAGAATGTTGAGATGGACGTGCGAAGTGATAAAATTGGGTAAGATAATGAATGAGTACGAAAGAGGGAGTCTGAAAGAGGCGCCAGTGACAGAGAAGATGAAAGGGATCCGTTTAGCTTAGTATGGACATGTTATGAGACGGGATGCTATGAATGTGACTAAAAAAGCTATGGACATGAATGTTGATGGATGTCGAAGTAGAGAAAGACCACTAAAAAGACGAATGGATTGTCTGAGGTGTGATATGGAGGTGATGGATGTGAATGAGGAGATGGCGAGTGACAGACCCTTAATAGGATGGGTTGAAGACAAAGATGATGATGATGATGATGATATAGGGGTAGGCAGAGATTACTTCTTTCCACCTGCAACGATGCTTACATATCTACTTCTTTCGCTTTATCCAATCTCATTAATGTCTTCGGGCATGCCCGACTGTTTCGGGTACTCTTGGCCTTTGTAAGGTTCTTCCCCTTCTGATTTATCTATTCACATCCAACGGCGTATCATTTGTTTTATTTCATCAGCGCTCGATTGACGTGGTTATATTTAACAGACATTCAACCATGACGCAGTGAAAGTGATTTAATAAGGAAAAAAGACACCACATAGCCGGACGGTGGTGAACTTTTTTAATCAGCCAAAATGGCGGACATAAAGGGCGGAATGAAACAATGTTACCCCGCTTTGTATCTGGTGGCTTCGCATTTTTGAGCGGTGGAAAATTGAAGCGGTTTTAAAACAGTCCTTCGGTGAAAATTCATATATACATATACACATAAATCACCGTAATCATCCGTGTGGTGACGGCAGAGTAGAATACAATTGTCACCACCCCAAATCTCTCCCGTGGGTGTCGTACAAGGCGACTAAGGATAAAACAGTGATGAGGAATGGGCAGCAGCGTTCCTCTTATACCTACCACCTAGCAATATACTGCGACTTTTGTGCCCGATAAATGGCAATAGGCTCGCCACCTACTACATGGGACCTGACATAATTGGCGAAACGTGGGTGCTAGTTCACCTCTGCCTACCCCTTCGGGGATGTAGGCGTGATTTATGTATGTATGTATGTACATAAATCACGCCTATATTCCCGAAGGTGTACACCAATTAGGTTAGGTCCCATGTAATAAGTGGCAAGTCAGCAATAGGCTTCTCTCATCTATCTTGCTCATCTATCGGGCACCTAAATCGTAGTATATTTCTAGGTGACGTGATAAGAAGAACGCTGCCCATTACTTTTCCCTGTCTTAAGACAATGACTTAGGGTTAGTCTTTAGTCCCTTAGTCGCCTTGTACGACACCCGCCGGAGAGATGGCGGCCCGCCAAAACTAAGCAACATTATAAGCCGATGATGGTTAGAAATCAGCCATTTTGAAATCAGCTTATTTCAAAATGGCGTACCTACTGATAACGTCACGCGCCGTAGATCTTCGCAAGAATACAACATAATATGTGAGGTTAATAATATATAATAAAATACTCACACTGAGTGGAATAAGAAAGGATGAAAACCCATACAGGTCCCTGCGATAAGCCAATAGCAGATTCAAGAAACGGCCTTTTTCCAAATTGCCACGAACGGAGGTATTTATTTTATGTTACGAGGTCGTAAAACAAACGATCCAGATAGTAAGTGGGTATCGTATCATGTGAACGCTTGAGGAATCATAGTATCACTCATGCAATAAAGTGGGATTTACACCAGTCTATGTTTGTCGTGATATTTTGTTCTTATATTGTTACTAAAGAAAAGGACCAAAAGTCATTAAGTGGTAGAACATTTTGAAAGCGATTGTTATTTTTTTATTTCATTTCAATAATAAATGTTTGTATAATATGTCGTAGCCAGCTATCTTAATAAGCCGTTCAATCAACAACCTAGCCTCTTTCATAATTCTATAACAGCCTAAATTACTGGCACTCGCCAGCCGCTGCTTATCTTGAGTTTGAAAATCGATTAAATACTAGTTTCTGCATAATTCTCTCTTTCTATATAATTCTTATCGAATAAACAGATTATATAGTTTTTGCAGTATCGTGTAAATAAATGGAAAGTCACTGACAATAGAGACAAGAAATTTTGGTATTGGAAAGTACTCTACGCTTCGAAGCTCTCTCATCAGTCATTTTACAGAATGGCGGTGGTGCACCTGGAAATGAGGCCTTGGTAAGGCCCCAACAAAATATGATCTGGTTAAGGTCGATCTGGTTAAGGTTGCGGGAAGCCGCTGAGTGCAAGAAGGGTAGGACGGATCGGTTCGGAGATCCTTGGGGAGGCATATGCCCAACAGTGGGCGTCTCTCGGCTGAATTATGATGATGATGTTAGAGAACCCATTCTAGTTCTCACCTCTTTCTTCAACAAACAGTTTCTCATCCTTCAACAAACAGTGCAATAATACGATACGGCTTTCTCAAAGTCACTCCTCAAGACCACGATGGTGTTGCAGCATACCTGAAAAGAAGAGAAGATATTTTAAAAATTATGTTATTTCTCACAACGAGGTTTTAAGTTTCATAAATTCGACATCATAAAACAGATTTTCAACCTTCACGCGTTTGACTTGACATAAGGTATCAAACCGATTGGGAAAAAATAACAGTTTGTTGCGCACTTGCACAAAACCATCAAATATCTCCAAACGATTGTCAACCTTAAACTTGTTTGAAGTAAGATCAAAGTCGAGTGAGTAAATTCGACATACATAGTTTGAGAATTGTGAGGATCAACGTCTTTGTTCTATATTTGGGAGTAAAGATTTATGTTTTTGAATAATGACATTAGAAAATATATTTTGAGTGCGGAATTTTTTTGGTAGAGATATTATTGTAATGTGAGAGATTGTAAGAGCTCTTCTAGACATCCGTTTGTTCACCGGATAACGGACCGAGAAGAACGTCAGGTGGTGCATACGGGGTAAATAGTTGTTCGCCTGACCTATTTCCGGTGCATATACTGTGCTCACATTCATTATAAAGTCATACACCGCCGCGAATCCGTTAATAACCACGGTCCTTTGTCCGGTGAAGATACACAAACAAAAAACGTCTACAAACGGCTTAAATAAATACACGGACTTGCAATATATTGATTCATTTTAAAGATTTCTTTTCTTACTACAAGTATACCTGGCGTGGTGTTGACTGTTCCCATTGAAGTGCTGGCCGGCAATTTCCGTAATTAAAAAAGCTTTCTCAGAATCCCTCGCTCCCAATCAAAGCAGAAGCAATTTCTTTGCCTCTCATTACTAAGCAGACGCATTATCATTTCAACGTTTTGAAATATCGTGCCACTAAGTCGGATGACAAAGGTATTCCCAAAATCCCCGAACAGCAGTCCAACCCCCGTAGCACAGGATGTGGACAAAATCTCCCCGGGGAAAAGAGAATATTTTCCTCTCGCTCTAACATCCACTAAATTCCGAGACAAAACACTATCAAGCGGTGGAGAGAGACTTTATCCACGGCCCGTGCTAGGCTTACAGAATGAAATGAAAAAAAGAGGCTGTGGCAGGTTGGTGGCGGCCAATCACTTCGCAGTATAACCAAGATTGGTGTACTGTATTCCGTGGGCTGTGACAACCGCCGTTGTTTGCGATTTCAAATCAAGAATCGCTCAGGAACGAATAGCTCGAGAATGAAGTATTGAAAAATTCCCTTCTTTACCTTATATTCTTCTCCCAATTGAGAAGTTCGATAGCGATGCGATTGCCTAAACTAAGCAGTGTTCGCTACAGCCGGCCATTGGATAGGTGACCAAAAATACATAATTAAGAAGGCTACAAGATTGAACCCATATAATTATATCCATAAACTTAAATAAATCACGCCTAGACGTAGAGGATAATAACCAACCACGTTTCTCATGTAATAAGTATCGAGCGTGGTGGTATAACAGGAATGCTGCTACCCATTCCTCATTAACTGTTTCAACCCTAAGTTGCCTTGTACGACACCCGCAGGAGAAATTGGGGATGGTGACAAATATATTTTGCTCTTTTTTATACAGCAATGCAATAAACTCCCACAAACGTCTACCTCATTCAAAACCTGATTTATACATTGCATAAAAAAAACCATCAACCACCTATTCGCCACAGTAAATTAAATCTAGTTAGCACATCACCAATTAAGTTGTGCCGGCAAAAATTGAATCCTATTAGCTTGACGCTAAAGTTTATTTCCCCACTCTCCGACAGGGCGGATTTTGTCTCTATTATTCTGGCCACGTAAATTCTCGCTCCCGCTGAAGTGCCCCGAACATTGCACATGAAAGTCACTTCAAAATTAATATTAGAAGCGTGCTTGTTTTAAACGTCGTGTGGTGACGGCAGAGTAGAATACAATTGTCACCACCCCAAATCTCTCCCGTGGGTGTCGTACAAGGCGACTAAGGATAAATCTGAATATGATTAGGAATGGGCAGCAGCGTTCCTCTTATACCACCTAGCAACGTACTGCGTCTTTTGTGCCCGATAAATGGCAATAGGTTCGCCACCTATTACATGGGACCTAACATAATTGGCGAAATTTGGGTGCTTATTCACCTCTGCCTACCTCTTCGGGGAGATAGACGTGATTTATGTATGTATGTTTTAAAAGTTTCATTTGTGGTTTTATAACTGCTTCGAAACACATTCTTTGCCGTACGAGCGACAACAAGGCAGGTTGCCACAAAAACAACACAAATTTTCTCAACGGACTTTGTACATACATAAATCACGCCTATATCCCCGAAGGGGTAGGCAGAGGTGAACTAACTAGATCCCATGTAATAGGTGGTGAGCCTATTGCCATTTATCGGGCACAAAAATCGCAGTACATTGCTAGGTGGTATAAGAGGAACGCTGTTGCCCATTCCTCATCACTGATTTATCCTTAGTCGCCTCGTACGATACCCACAGGAGAGATTTGGGGTGGTGACAATTGTATTCTACTCTGCCGTTACTATGTACTCGAGGTTAAAGCAATATAAGGTTGACAATCGATTAAAGATATTTGATAATTTATATAGTTTGACGATCCTCTTGGCCAAGGTGGTGGGTTATGGCATATTCTCCCTGTATTATTCCATCCATATGGAAGGTCTGTGCACCAGCAGTGGAATATTAAAGGGCTGGTGATGATGATGATGATGATTGGCCCATTAAACATATAATTTATAACTAATGGACAATAACGGCTTCGCGTTATTGTCGGTTATTTAATATCCTTCCTCGATGTAATCCATATACCATCTATATTATACCATCTAGCAATGTACTGCGACTTTTGTGCCCGATAAATGGCAATGGGCTCGCCACCTATTTATTACATGGGACCTAACATAATTGGCGAAACGTGGGTGCTAGTTCACCTCTGCCTACCCCTTCGGTGATATAGGCGTGATTTATGTATGTATGATATAATCCAATAATATTTTTTTTAATTTGGATCAGTAGTTCCTAAAACATAAACCAAAATAATTTCAACTTTAAATTCAATTCTAATAACAGCTTGCTACACTGTTAACGTTATTACTATGGTGACAGATTTTTTAATAACATCGTGGCATCAGAGGGCTTTTCAAAAAGTCCAACGACTAACCAACCCGAGCACAAATTTGTACTCTCCCGTGGATCGAACCCGGGACAGGACAAATTCCGGCGGGCGAACCGCTAGACGAAGAGTTAAAGGCAGGTATTAGAGATTCCAACGGTGCGCATCGCTCACGACGATGCGACGAGTGAGAATTTTTAATTAAAATAAAACACCCGGGTTTTATTAAAAGGGAGTGCGCAAAAGAAGGATTATCTTTTCCTTGGGGATTTTCGCTTTTACATTAATTAGTGTTGCGGCGGAGCTCACGGGTTTTTTTGTTTGTTTGTGAGTCTCGTCTCCAGCTTACGATATGTAACCGGGGCCTGAGTTTCGTCAAAGCCACCCTTTGTCCATGGAAATGCGCGTAAAACACCATAATTAAGGATACAAAGGAAAGGGAGCGTTTCCTTATATTGTTAGATCTTCTATTTGGATATTGCCGAAAGTAGAATGACGGGTGCAAGCGCGTGCAAGCGCGTACGCATACAAAAAATAATAATATTACTATCTATTAAATATTATTTTACACCAGCTGTAAAATAAACTTATGTGCTAAAATGAATTCGGAAAATAACACATGTCGTACATTGGTTGGTTAAGGATTTAAATCATGTTTATAACATTACAACACTGTCCCAATTAATCCATTTGCAATGAAAAAAAGGTTGTAGTGAGTCAACCCAGGTCAGTTCTCGAGAGAATCGAAGGTTTTCTAATTGTACACAAACGCTAAACATACCGCTATCATAACAGTTACTGTACTTGATCATTATTTTGATCCGGAACTATTTTAGAACTATGATATCTCATAAGATGTTAATCGAAATCAAATGATGTCAATAACAATTTTTGTTCAAAATGAAATACTTGTGATGAATAATGTATTTATTTTGATAAGGAATATTATAATATCATAGTAACTAAATCACCTTTGCAGATAATGCATTATTTTAGAACAACTTTGATTACCAAAAAAAGGTAACAGTGGGTCAACTTTAAAAGATAGACATTATGCTACGGTGGGCTTTTTTTATAACTTTATAAAAATATTCGCTTTACATTATTTTTGTGTAAATTTAATTAAATGTTTTTGCACGCAACGAAAGCTCTGAAATGAAACATATTTCCCCTTTTTGCAACATTTTTCATTGATGCTCCGCTCCTATTGATCGTAGCGTGATGTTATTATAGCTTATAGCCTCCGCTATAAAAAAGTTTTTTTCTCTGTTACCGCCAGAGTAACCTAATTACAGCGAGTAGAGAATACACTAATTGGTGCGCATGACACTGTGTAATATAACATGTTAATTCCGGTCATGTGAATGATCCAAGGGGATTAGTTAGGGTGAGCATGTCAATCATTTTAGGCACGGAACCCGCGATGGTGTGAACGTCCAGCGGTGAAAGGGGAGGGATTATTTGGTGTAATCCCTGTGCGCTCCCCCAAATTTATTATAAAAACATTACTAAATGTGTACAGTGTTATAATTGAATGCTTACTGCGTGCTACTAGGAAAACCGTTCATTTACACTCATCAACTTTGTCTAAGCATATTTTTATTGATTTAACTTTATGTTGTATCCGCGATCAGTCTAAAAATACTGACGATTTTTATGCAATCTTTTCAATGTTATGACGGATGTCAATAATTAAATAAGTAACTCATTGAAAATCTGCAAAGAATTATGTCAGTATTATAAGAATGGATGCTGATAGAACATGAAGTAGGTGTACATTAAATTTCCTTAGACATTGTTGAGCAGTGTATACTTGCTAAGGTCGGTCATTGGTTTGTTGACTATAAATTTATTATCTCGAGTTCCTTCGAAAGGCACATTAAGCCGTTGGTCCCGGCTGTATCTGCACTCGTTAATACCCCCTAACCTGGGCCAGCGTGGTGGGTTAGCCAGGGTAGGGAAGGCACGTGCCCCAGCAGTGGGGGACATTTAAGGGCTGGTGAGGATGGTGATGATGTGTTACGTTCTTGCTTATTGAGTTTGACGATCGGCTAGTTTTATTAATGTGTCGGGGATGTAAGTTTCCGGTTCGCAAGCTGCCTCTGTAGTTGTGAGAGCGTTTCTCAAATATCGCCAATGGCGGACGCGCGAACGGCGAAAAAAGAAAGAAATTCTCGCAAGTAACTTTTTCGCTTTATTGGAATAGTGACTTGCGAATTCGGGGTTCTGTAAACGATAGTACAAAGATAGGTTTCTGCCTGTGCCGAACAGTGAACTATGAAAAATTCGCTTGGATGTTAGGACGCTTAGATCTTAGGATGCCGGTTCTGTTCACGCACGTTTTTATGTTTTTTCATACTTTTATACAACATGTAACAACAGAAATAACGCACAGTCTAAACTTCCCTTGGTAACTTAGTCATATAAAAGAAAACTATTCTGATAAAAATACAAAATCCTAAAATTATTTTTCGGATTTTTTCATACATTTTTCTTTACTGGCCGAACAATTTGTATGGGGAAATAAAATTCCTTGATCATAATACTAAATTCCCATGATGGCGAGGTTATCGGGCACGTAAATCGCAGTAGCTTATGTGGTAGAAAAAATCCTTAGTCACCTAATACGACACTCGCAGAAGAGATAGGAGGTTGATACAACTGTATTCTGCTCTGCCATCACTTCATGGCATTAAAACTCATCATAATAATGTATTGTAATTAACATATAATTATTAAACGGTTTTATAATGACTACAGATTAGTTCATCTCGGAAAGCCTATACCTTATAATTTTTTAATTATGATTTTTTAATATGATTTACACACATCATTATATATTTTTTTCTCGAGGTACACTTATTTCGCAGTTAATTTTCATTTAAAAGCTTTTATATTCCAATTTCGACTGTCCACCACTTCACCCTTCAAACAGTAAAACATTCCAATCACCAATAAATAATAAATTATTAACAGAACAAAACAAATTACCCCCAAAGAACCCGTTAGCAAAACACAGGGCTGACGTGTCGATAATTACATAATTTAGTGCCATAAAATTATCACACAACATGCCTTTGATATGATTTCCAATTGATGGCTAATTGCTTTCCAAATTGAGAAACTTCCAATAATTTGTGCGCTTAATTTAACGTTTATTTACACATCATAATAATTTTAAATTAGTAATTGGAAATTGTTGTGATGACATAATAAATATGGCTTCCCCCGATTCAGCCTTAACGTTTGATTTATAAACTTGTTTGGATTCTTGCTTTACTAATTATCGTTTGTGTGAATCACTCCCTCCGTTCATCAGTCTTTCGGTACATAAGAATATGGTCCTTTCCACAACTTTGCGTGACACTTTTCAATTGACCACTAACATCTTTCCAGTGTGATGGATGATATGAATTAAATGGATGTGAATACACACACGCACAATTATACGTACAGCTTAAATAGTTAGTGTTTACAAGAAATAAAATAGTTAAGTTATTAACTACCTACGACCTATAGCTATTAATTAAATTACCTAAGGAATGTAATCATAATATGGGAGAGAGATTTTTTCTGGTACAATTGTCAGACACTTACTTAATAAAGGAACTCGAACTAGTCAAAAATAATTGTAAAGTGTGGTATTTAAATTTAAAATACATACAAAAATAAATCATGCCTATAACCCGGAAAGGGGAGGCAGTGGTGAATTAACACCCACTTTTCGCCAATAAAGTTAGGTCCCATGTGAACCTATTGCCATAATATATCGGGAACATAAATCGGAGTATATAGCTAGGTGGTATGAGAGAAATGCTGCTGCCCATTGCTCATCGCTGTCTTTACCCTTAGTCGCCTTGTACCCGGGAGAAATTATTACCATGGGAGAGATGGGGGTGGTGACAATTGTATTCTGCTCGGCGGTCACCACACAGTCATTATTTACGATGGTGACAACGGCCACTAAACGTTTCACTATTCTGCTAAAAGCGCCATCTCTTGACAGAAAAACGCACCAAAACGCATTGTGCCCGCAAAATGTTTTATAACACCACCCGGATTAGATTGATCGTTCCGTATTCCCGGTGCATCCCGACTAGGCGCAAAGTTATTGTATGAGAGGCGTCGTGTCCCAGTGATTTATGTATGTATGTAATTTAAAAAAGTGACAACGGCCACTACACGCTTCACCATTCTGCTAAAAGCGCCATCTCTTGACAGAAAAACGCGTTAAAACGCACTGTGCCCGCAAA
Source organism: Cataclysta lemnata (assembly GCA_963931975.1). Classification (NCBI taxonomy): domain Eukaryota; kingdom Metazoa; phylum Arthropoda; class Insecta; order Lepidoptera; family Crambidae; genus Cataclysta; species Cataclysta lemnata. The sequence goes on from OZ008355.1 coordinate 12,144,642, forward strand.
ATGTTTAATAATACCACCCGGATTAGATTGTTCGTTCCGTATTCCCAGCGCATCCCGACTAGGCGCAAAGTTATTGTATGAGAGGCGTCCGCATTGCAGCGGGAGCCCCTGCAAATAGTGGGGCCGTACTAATGGGGGATATTTCAGGCTGATTTAGACCTTTTGGCAAAGTGGTAATGCGAGTTCCTGGTTTAGTTTGGCAATTAAAACAATTGTTTTATTGTTGTGTTGGAAATAAATAGTCGCAGTGTGCCTTGTCTCGTTAATCTGTCTGGTGAGTGTCACTGTGATTCGGATAAAAGAGGCATTTAAGTGGTATTGCTGATGAATTAATGGTTGCTAAGCTAACGATGTAAATGAGATTTTAACTTTAAATTATTATATGCCATAAATAAAAATATACTCTAATAATATCTCCGAAGGGGTATGAAGAGGTGAATCAACACCGGCGTTTCATACACCCATGGAGACAGATGGGAACTTTACTCTCCACGTATCCCTTCAAGGAAGCAATTAATAAATATGACGGAAAAATAGCGGCTATGAAAATACCGCTACTTTCCCCTATATTATTATTTATTTGTTATTACATTTCGTAGGTAGGTAGAAAAATATCAAAATTGTTTACTTTTTCCATCTCTTTATAATGACTGGAGTTCCGTTGATGATAACTGATATTCCTCGTTAGAGCCTCATCCCAATAATTGTTGCATGTGAAACTGAAATGAACTCCAAAAGAAATCCCGTTCTACCAAACATCCTATACTAATTGCCTATATACGGGCGTATTAGTCCCGGGAATTGCCACAGCGATTTACATAAAACGCTGCTCTTTTCGCGTAAAAAGAGCGCGTCTATAACGACAAAGATGCTATTAGGGCAGAGCAATGATAACAGAATAATCAGCCTCCCACAAAGGTGGCACAATCACAGATGTTTGCACTAAACGAGCTTACAAAGGGAGACAAAAAACCGAGGCACCCCGGGGGCTTTCATTTGCGGCTTTGTTTGTCAGGCCACAGATTCTTCATCAACCAACCGAGCAGTGTATTGTGAGTAAAGCATCATGTCTTGTGTATGCCGCTATATCCCGCTTTGAGTATCGCTGACATTGCCGCTAAGTTTGAGCTTCATTTGTTTCTTTTTTGCTGTCCCTTTGGCAGTTCGTTATTAAAACGGGCCCCATATCCCCATGCGACACGACAGCGTAATTTGTACCTTAATTATATACAATACAACGTTAAGTTTTCACCGGCAAACGTTCTCCCATTGCTCAAATTAAAGCAATTAGCGTTCTGTACTAAACAACAGAAAATTACTCAGAATAAACTTTACATACATTTAAATTGTGCTCAGTATAATGATCCGTAAGCACGAAAGACGTCGCCATGTTTGGAGATTGAGTGAAAATGCTTAATTTTTTTATGTGAAACATGGAGCAAAGAAACCATTAACTCGTATCACACCAGCAGTTATCCGAAAACTTGAGGGGCTGGAGGGTGCAACAGCATGGTTTTTAATGTTTTTCTTTCATGATTTTAGGTTCTATGATTTTTTAAATGACCAGTTTGTAAGGTTTCCTTTCATTTTATTAGATAAGGAGAAACAAACCCGACAGGCACAAACCTTTTTTACGAAAATAAATTCAGAAAAAATTAAAAACAATTTTGAAATTAACTACAGTTTTTATTTTGCTTATAACAGTAGCTATGATAAGTGAAAGCCTATTACAGCTACCGTTACCACCGTTGGTCCCGGCTGCATCTGCAGTCGTTAATACCCACCAACCCGCACTGGGCGAGGGTGGTGGGTTATGGCCTAATCTCCCTATGGGAGGGAAGGCCCGTGCCCCAGCAGTGGGGACATTAAAAAGAAGCATTACATAATATTACAAAGGTGATAAAGCTCTGGTTGTCCAACAAGAAAGAATTTCTTAAAAAGTATACGATGCTTACGCTTCTCCAAGCTTACCCAAGGCAGATCCGATGTTCGTAAGATTAAACTAGCGGACTCCATGCAGCCGGAAATTAAACGGAGGTCTCAAGTATCCACAGCAAGTGCAGACGATCGATATATACAAGTATATAATAGAGGTTTGCTTTGAATAATTCAACTCGGTCGTTTAGGAGCGTTTATACTGAGCGATTTAGTTTAGTTGAAGCCGTAAGTAAATTATTTATCAGGCATCGTTTATCCTTTGATCGTCATCAGGCCTTTAACGTCCCCACTGCTGGGGCATAGGCCTTCTCTATGGATGGAAGAATGGGCCATAACCCACCAGGCTGGTCCAGTGGGAAGTAGTATTAACTACTCCAAATGCAGCTGGGACTAAAGCCTCAACGTGCTCAAAGTGCAACTCGAGATAAAAATAATATTTTCAAACCCCTTCCATAATGACCGGCCTTAGCGAACATTGCTTAGTGCTGGTTTTGTGATGCATAGTTTACTCAACCGATAGTAAAAATTGTTACCATTAGTAACAATTGATTGAGTTGACTATGCTTCGAAAAACCGGCGACTCAACCAAATGTTAAAAATTGTTACTAATTGTTAAATATCAGACTGATATACAACCATTAGTAAATATTTTATACAATTGATTGAGTTATCTATGCATCAAAAAGCCGGCCTTTAGTTTACGCAAGTGCTTATTGTGCTACTTATTTTGGGCTAAATGATAGGTGTGGAAGTAGAACGTACTCGTATTTATTTTTCTTTTTTCTTACAGATATAAAAAAGAATAATTTATTCATACATACATACATAAATCCCGCCTATATCCCCGAAGGGATAGGCAGAGGTGAACTAGCACCCACGTTTCACCAATTATGTTAGGTCCCATGTAATAGGGGGCGAGCCTATTGCCATTTATCGGGCACAAAAGTCGCAGCGCATTGCTATTGGTAGGTGGTATAAGAGGAACGCTGCTGCCCATTCCTCATCATTGATTTATCCTTAGTCGCCTTGTACGACACCTACGGGAGAGATTTGGGGAGGTGACAATTGTATTCTACTCTGCCGTCACCACATAATTTATTCATTCTTGTATATATTCGAAAATAAAACCTCTTGTTATCAGATACGGCTCTGGCATTGTTTTTTTATTCGTGGTTCCTGTGCGGTTCCTACTAAGATAAAAACCTCGTAATGACAGCTAATTTTAATCACCAATCATAAACCAATAAGAAATCGTACGGTGTAAACGGACATAACCCTAACTTCCAAGGGCTAAGATTCCCTTTTGATATTACGTTTAAATTTAAAGATTAAGGAGACTTCGTAATTAGTTGAGTATTTAAATATGAACTAAACGAAGTTTTGCTGATGGAGAAAATTGTTTAAGCCCCTTTCCAAATATTTGCTATATCAGGTACAGTGGACAGCAACTGAGGTTAAACGATAGCGTCATATATTTGCGTTTAAGCCTGATGTTAAAACACAAAAAATGTCTTCATGTCTGTCAAACCTAAGTCAAAACCTTACGCAGTATGGATTGAAATATTGTAATCCCAATCACTTTTACCGTTCATCGATCCCTGGACATGATCTTTTCCATCTTTCAGATTACAAAGATGATATAAAAACAATGTAGCGCCCCTTAAGGGCGTCGCAAATGCTGCGGGCTGTGCAGTAACACACAATTATATAGTGTAATATAATGTATAATAATTTCACATCATGTTAGTCATATTATAAACCTGGGAAAATAATATCCACCTATAGAAAATTCGCCGGTCGAATGTAGAACTTCCCAGTCAGTATTTATTTTGCTGTTACCAGTCTTTTCCCTGCTAGAAATTAAAGTAATAATAAAGTAGGCCATAAACCGATAACATTTCTAAGTATTCGATAAAATGTTGCTCAAACCAGTTAACATTGTCATTCATCATAAAAAGCACAAGGCTTACATTGAATCACAGAACTATTATTAATCGCATTAGATTGCGTTCCACAGCTATTTCTAATGGCGATGGCTCAGTTTGATAGTGAAACAACTTAATACAATGTAATTTTTGTTTCGTAACTGATTTACGGATCGCGATTTCAGTAATGCATCTTGATGTTGAAAAGAAATTGCTGCCGCAGAATGATTTTTAATTCTGTTTAATACTTTTTTTATTTAAGGTGACCCTAATGACTTTATTACACTAGAATCGTTAAGCTAGCCTAAATAGCCTTATTATCTTCTGTTTAGAGGCGATAGGTGGAAATTCGTATTTTGTGTCCTTCGGTAAATAAATAAAAAAGTTCAGTTTAGGCAGTAAAGGTACCGTCTTTGGGTTACCTTCCTCTTCTCTTAATGTGCGTATTATAACTATCTAAATTAGCGTGGTACGGGCATGTGATGAGGAGGGATGAATGTTACGTAACCTATGTTAAGTATGGATGTGCATGAACCTAGAATGAGAGGAAGACCGAAGAAGCGATGGATGGATAGTGTGAAAGATGATACGATGAAGAGAGGAGGTCGTGCTGAGGTCAAGTCTTATAAATTAGAGTAAATAAGGGCAGGGAGAAAAAGAAGAAGATCAAAAAGTCTACTTGAATAAATCTTTGCAATCAATTGAACTATTTCGATTATGCTAAAGCGAAAGCTCTATTTGAAAGCAACGGCGACTTAAAAAGTTAAATATACAAATAAAACCAGCTTCCGACAATCGAAACTCCACCCACGTTCTGACCGGAGAACTCATATTATTCCTCCTATGCGAGAGTTTGCTCAACCAAATATCAAGTTGCAAGTTTCATGCAGAAGTTTCGCTGAAAAGTCTTGTTTCTACAACGAATCCACTTTGGATTTTATATGAGTTTAAAAAGCTTTTTAGTTTTTTCTTTTTTTTTTCGCTGTCCGAGATTCGTATTGTTTTCTGTAATAAGCCAAGTTCTACTTACGAGACTTTGGAACTTTGGAAGCGGATGGTCGTTGTCCATTTTGTTTCGGTGCAACGCAGGAGCTTCCTAACAAGATTAACATATTCCGTTGGTGGTTTTACATACGTACATATTGCGGCCAGCGTGGAGGGTAATGGTCCATTCTCTCTATATACTTCCTCTCTATATAGGGAAGTGCACCATCAGTTACGGCAGCAACGTCAAAAGGCTGGTCATGATGATGATGGCGATGACATGAGTGAACCATGTGAAAAACAATTTTTGAAAATTTTCAATAACGATGAAACTTTATACGTACAATGAAAACATCTAATATACTATCCTACGCTCTAGGTTATTATCCCTTTTTGTGTATGCTATTGTTAATCCCTTACAATTCGGTTGCTCCAAGGTCCTATACATTGGGAAACTTTGACGCTACTCCTGAGTGAGTCGGGGCTGGCACATTCTACGCTATTCGCTCCCAGGCCAGCATATTAATTTGGTAACATTTAAATATTTGAAGAAAGTAAAATAACGCATGATAATATGTCTTGAAAATCTGTGGAACTTTGTACAGCGTACCTATTTCAAAATGACTTGAAATTGATAGCCGCGTGGTGACGGCAGAGTAGAATACAAATATTGTCACCAGCCCAAATCTCTCCCGTGGGCGTCGTACAAGGCGACTAAGGATAAATCAGTGATGGGGAATGGGCAGCAGCGTTCCTCTTATAACACCTAGCAATAGTACTGCGTCTTTTGTGCCCGGTAAATGGCAATAGGCTCGCCACCTAGTACATGGGTCCTAAAATAATGGGCGAAACTAGGGTGCTAGTTCACCTCTGCCTACTACGGGGATATAGGCGTGATTTATGTATGTATGTATGTTGAAATTGACCGTAGTTAATCCAAATACCGGCTGCCCGCGGGATCACAGAGCCTTGATAGTGCAGTGCTTGTGAAATGCGTCGGCAAACGCTGTAACCATGACAATATTTGCCCGATAAATCCTTGTCTTGCCCGTCCAAACACACGGGATTGAACCCAGGACCGATTGACGGAACACAAACAAGGCGGGCGGTCAGAAGTGTTCCAACACTGACCAGTTATTGGTTTAATATTTTAGCGGCCGACTTGTTAACAGTGAGACGATTTGATTAAGGAGTACGTTTCTTGGAGTATATTTTGTTTCATTAGGAACAACTACTGTGGTATTTTCACCACGGAATGAGCTTCGAATGTTTTTTTTTTATTTTTAAATATTTTCTTCTGTCTTTTATTATAATATTCAAATCAAAAATAAACATTTTAAAGGCCATCGACACTGAAGCTGTACGGTATCATACACACATACATAAATACTCACTCCTATATCCCCAAAGGGTCATCGGTCAAGCAGAAGTGAACTAAACACCCACTTTTAGCCAATTAAGCCAGGTCCATGTAGTAGGTGGCGAGCCTATTGCCATCTATCGGGCACGTAAATCGCAATAATTGTATTTGTATATTGCTAGGAGGCATAAGGGGAATGCTGATGCCCGTTACTCATTGCTGTCTTTACCCTTAGTCACTTGTACGACACCCACGGGAGAGTTGGGGGTGGTGACAATTTTATTCTGCTCTGCCGTCACCACACGGCTATACGGTATAATATTGCGTGACAAATTTGCGTGACTTCCAGTAGTAGGTATCCCATGAGCACAGTCACCCTAGTACGAAGCTACACGAAACAAGCGCTTTACTTCCGAATTGAGTGCCACTGTGTTCCTAGTTTTTACTACGCCAAGTTTAAGTGCTTTAAGCCGGTTTATGGCGGAACAACTTGATAACCCGAGCCGTTTTACTAATTCTATAAACACCGGAGTCTTTCGGTGAACTAACTTTATCAGTTTTACTGCCGCACTCAGAGACGTCAAATAACATTAATGAGTACTTAACGTCAAAAAATGACAATTCAAAACTAGTCGCTATTCTTGCCGGGTCTATGGTCTAGATTTGAATGAAAATTTTTGACATTAAATACTCATTAAAGTTAATTGACGGCTTTGAGTGCGGCAGTTAGTGGCTGAAGTGGTAACATTAATTTATTCTATGGTCGCAACTCGACGTCACTCGTAAGACATGTATTAAGCTATATTGTAGACTCGGCAGATATGAGAATGTTGAGATGGATATGCGGAGTGACAAAAAATGGATAAGATAAGGAATGAGGACTTAAGAGGGAGTCTGAAAATGGCGCGAGTGACAGAATAGGTGAAAGGGAGCCGTTTATCGTGGTATGGATATAATAATATTATGAGACGGTATGCTATGAATGTGACTAAAAAGTTATGGACATTAATGTTGATGGATGTAGAAATACATAAATACCACTGCAAAGATGGATGGATTGTATCAGATGACGAGTGACGGAATAGAGCGGATAAAGAGGACATACGGCGCTGAGTCCTAATAGAATGAGATACGGGCAGGGTGATGATGATGTAGACTAGGAACTTTTCAGTAGCGTGCTATCATGGTTGACGTATCTCCAGACTGTGCAGCAGTAGATAAGTAATGAAAATGATAATTTAATCCTGATGAGCACAAAAAATATCCAGTACGCATGTTCTCCTTAAGGTAGTAGTACTGTTGCAAGATTACTACATACGGAGACAAAATGGAGGCCTTAGTGACGCTTTCATAAGCAAATTGAAACTATATAAAAAAGGGCCAGGTTAAGAGTACGCGAAACAGACGGGCACGCACGAGGACAGTACCTAATGAGATTGGATGAAGCGAAATAAGTATGCCAGTCAGGATGGTAGGAAGTAGAAACCAGTGATCTCTTGCTGCCTTTTACTCACAGGCGTCACATATGTATGTACCAAAAATAAATGGGCCGAACTGCCTCACCTCACCTGGATACAGATCTCAGTCGGGACCAAAGATGTACCAAATATTAAAGACTGTATCAAGCTGTCGATGATGCCGTTAACCATACCAATAGGTCGATGACAAGCCCATAGGCGGTAAATATGAACAGCCATAAATTTGCAAACACAAACGCTTTGACTTCTTTGATCTAGCAGATGTTGCTACTGAAGCGATTAGCGCAAATCGCTAAAATAATGCTGCAGCATTTTCATTTCCATCTACTGTCGACTGGAAGAGCCGTATTGTACCATGATGCATTGTTCCACAGAGCTTTGTTCGGTATCGAAGCCATCCTGGGCACAATGGATAGAAAAATTGGCTTTCTACAGCTGGTTATTAATTTATTTCATAATAGATTTTTGTGTGGGCCCTTTCAAGCGTTTGAGGGGAGGAAATTGGAAAATCTGTCTTGTTTTTATTGCGTTGAGTGGTCTATTACTTATAGTTGGCATAATGCTGGGGAATCTTGTGTTCAAATCTGACCCTAATATATCTGTCACTCTCAGGTCTAAGGCTATTCAAATGCTTTGGGAAAAATCTTGGACCATTTTTTTCCGAAAGTCTTTAAGTCGCGCTTTATCAGTGATGATGTATGACGTATGGCTGGTCACAAAGCGCGTAATACAAAGAATTAATGACAATGGAAACGAAAATGCTAGGAGCTTCTCTTGGTGATTAAATCAAAAATGAAGAGATCTCTGATATAAACCGAATTGCAAACCATAAGGGACATTTTGCAAGCATATTGTTAGGAATCTCTATATAATCGCAAATCTCTCCCGTGGGTGTCGTACAAGGCGACTAAGGATAAAACAGTGATGAGGAATGGGCACCTAGCAATGTACTGCGACTTTTGTGCCTGATAAATGGCAATAGGCTGGCCACCTATTGCATGGGACCTAACATAATTGGCGAAACGCGGGTGCTAGTTCACCTCTGCCTACCCCCTCCGGGGATATGGGCGTGATTTATGAATGTATGTATGTATTGTTAGGATGGTGGACAGCCGTGCATCTAGAGTGGAAGCCAAACCTGGAGACGTAGCGTTGGTGAACCTCAATGTGGACGAACGATCTGGTGAAGTCGCTGGATGCGAGCTGCGCAGAACCGATCGAGTTGGAGTTCCTTCGGGAAGGCCAATTCCAAATGGTGGCGACTCTTAGCTGAAGTGATGATATAACTTTTTAAAAGCCAGCATATTACTTACTCCTCTGGTGGAAATTTGTATAATGTGATCCGTTAAGTCAGAAAAAACTTGCCGATCTATCTATCAATGAAACTATTGGCACGAATATGGCTCTTCAATTTAAGAGAGCGACTTGTGGGAATCAAATCATAGGCTTATACGGAAGACATCTAAAATTCCAAGTACACTAACTTTGTGTTTTGATCACACACTGGTAATATTATTCAAAACGGCCCATATCCTCATTCTTTCAGGTGAACTTTTTGTAAATCAGGAATGATCGCTTTGGTAAAATAAAATAACGCCTATGTAGGCAATGTTATACTAAAATATTTTATAATAACAATATTACAACATTTGTATAAATTTCAAAAGATTTTAACATTGAAATCAACAAATATTTGTAAATTAGAATTCCAAACTACCCTCCAGTTTAGAAAATAATGTATTGTCGATGTATATTGATTATGGCTCGATCTTCCATCCACATTTATTATACCAACCACAGAAAGGCCTGGACCCAAGCTGTGGAGACATTCCATATGTTTCATACAATAGAATATAGGATCTTTAAGAACAATCTCGTTTCTTAATAGTGCTATTCAGTTTGTTGTGAGAGTACATTTCATTTACAGCCTCAGCTGAGGCCCTCGGCTCTTCAATGTTAAGAGAACGACTACTGGGAGTAGTTATCATAGGCTTATGCGGGAGACATCTAGAATTCTAAGTGCTCTCAAAACGTTATTCAAAACGGTCCACATCCAGACTCCTTTCTGGCGAACCTTTCGTAAATCAGCAATGATCGCTTAAGTAAAATAAAACGACGCCGCTTATCGCGCCCATAACTCTGCCCGCGCTAATACTTTGTTGTATAACACTAAAATATTACGAGCAAAAAACGATGGAGCCGCCGCAAATCGCCCGAGAAATGCGGTTGCCTCCATTACTTTTTATGGACTTGTTTTAGAATATCGCCGCTGTGTCGTTATCGGGTTATCAGCACCGCAGATTATTAGAGTGGCCCTCCCGCCTTATTTCAATTCGCTTTGCGATCATTGTCTACTACCCTGCTGCCAATATTGTCTGCGTTGGCAAATGGAACCGCTTTATACAGGGTACCTGTTCTGGGCTCCGTTCCCCTATCTATGTCAAATACACACAGTTTACGCTTAAGTGGGGTAAGCAATGTTTTAATTATTACCTTTACAGTAACAGAAACTAAAACAGAAACATAAACGGTAAAGAATTTCGGGGAAAATGTCGACCAAAGTTAACTTCTGAGTTTTAAGAGGCACTTCAGAAAATAAGTGTGTTTTGTAACTATTATTTAAACATAAGCATTATTATATAAAAATCTTCCCAGACCGACAAACATGAAAAACCTATAATCGGAATGAATCGTCACACAGGTAACAGAAAAGTTAGAAGGACTGTATGGTACGTTGAAAAATTCATGTTCATGAATCAAACATGAACAACTTTCGTGAAATATGATGAAATAAAATAAACTTTTACCTCGTAATATCAACGAGGGCAACATTTCCCATATATTATACGGCCCTAAGGTAGAAAGAATAGCAGAGTCTACGAGAGATGTTTACCTCGACTGAATACTTCCTACGCAACTTTTGAATTTTTTTGTAAGAAGTTCCTATGGATCGTGCCTTGTTTTTTGCAAAGCGAAGGGCAGTGACGTTCTGGGTGATGGCATTGCTTGGAGTAGAAGGTTCTAATTTGGTTAGCAATTCGATTATTATTGAGGGTGCCTAATTGCAAGAAGCTATTTTAGATGACGCTTTTTTTATTTGTGAATATATTATTTTACATGCCGGCAGTGAAGAATACAATCGTCACCACCTTTCTTCTGGTTATCGTACAAGGTGACTAACTGCCGACTTAGAGACGTCAATTAACTTTAATGAGTACTTAATACTACAAAACGCGGGAGTTAAGACGTCTCAGCCTTCCCTTTACGGGGTAACCGCGTGGCTAGTATGTGAATATTTTAGTAAGGTGAAGTGCATACTCTCATATAAACAATGATTAAAAAGAAAAATATATTTTAAGACAAGCACGTTAGTAACCAACCATCTATATGGCTATTGTCTATATAGATGGATTGGCGGAAGACGATACTGATAGCAGATAAAGCAGCAACAGCAGATCACAATGTCCTAAGAAAAACGACCCCCATAACGTATACGGACAAAAATGAAGAAAGATGAAGCCAATTTTTTATCTGACCACAATCGCGCCAAAGTTCGATCGAACAAAATCGAACTTGATATCCAAGTAGTCTTTGCTTTTGCTTGTTTTATAGCTATGGCATTATTATTAATATTTCTGTTTGTTTCTTATTTGTGTTTCCAATGCTGCTTCGGTCTTGTGTTCCGAATTCTAGAACAAAATTTGCCTTACAATTAATGTTGTGTTGAGAATTTCAACTTTAGGCATGTTAATTTGACGGCCAATTTCGTCAAATGGTCTGACTACCTGACTGTCGACCAAATGGTCCCGTGTTTGAATCCCGGTAGGGGCAAATAAAGGTCAACTGAGGGCGGCAGTTAAGGGTGACATTTTATCAAATGAGCGCATCGGTTCCTACCGATGCACAAAATGTAGCTGACCCCTCCTGGGGTCAGCTACATTTTGTCGCATATTTACTTACAATCAGTAAACCGCGTCTAGTTACTAAACTATCAAACTTCTACATTCCATTTTGAGCCTTGACATGTTCCATGTAGAGTGCAAAACCCCAGGGGAGTTCAGTGGATATACGTATGAACGTATGGAACCAGTCCAGTCAAACTGACCGCCGATAAACCGACACTCAGGCTTGAGCGGGTGTCACGTGCTGTGAGAACGCAATAAACGACTTGGAACTACGTTTTATAACGGTTGTAACATTCTAAGGGTACCTGTCCTTAAAAACTTTGTCTTCAAGGTTATGGAGGATTGTGGTGTAACGTTCACTAATGGCTTATATGGAAATAAATAATGCTTACACCATTTTAACTCCGAATTTTGGTCAACATAATGTCACAGACATTGCTAGCACCATCTATATATCCTCGAACTGGTAGTTTTAACAATGCATAAAAGTCTACATGGCTGAATGTGTCAAGCCCCGTTGCATTCCTGATTTGTGCAGAATAAAGAAGAGAAAAAACTTTAATTCAAGAGATTCTTTACCTTCCCTAAAAATATAGGGAGAAATTAAAAAAAAAAGAAGAAGAAGATATGTTTGGCGCGGAATGAAAACCAGATTTAATTAATAATATTTTATTTTACTTAAGTTTTTCACAATAATTTTATTCCTACTGTAATTTTCCATAAATGTTTTTTATATCAAGTTATCTTTTAATTTCCTACAATATGAGAGGAGAAAAGACCTCTCATTAACAGGTAGATTAGGTAACAAGTGATAGATTCTTTACCATAACAATGAGTAAATAAAATAAAATGGAAAAACACAGAATCAAATCTTATTAATTTACAACTCCCAATTTTTGCCTAAATCCTCGAAAATTATGAAACAACATCATCCACTGTTTTTATTTCATCATTCGTTTCATCATTATCATCCAGCCTTTTAATATGAATTTATTTTATAAATGATGGAAGAATATAGGGAGAATGGGGCATAACTAACTACGCTTAGATAGAAATAGAAACACACTGGGCCAGCGAAGACTGCAAATACAGCCGGGACCGATCCGAAGCACGGAGGAACTCGAGATCATATACTTTTGGTCACCCAATAAGACATAATTTGTTTGCAAGTTCCCAAATCAAAAGAACTGCAAAATTGTCCCCTTTGACTGCTGCTGTGGTGTATTTGAGAGGTCCTTGTTATCATAGGCAACTTTGAATACCAATTACCGTCGACTGACAGCATCCAGGAAGAGGGTAATCCCTAGATCCAGCCAGCCTGAAGCCGTACCATGAAGTATTAGTGCGATCCAAACGCGGGTGACAAAACGGGACGCCGCTCTACTTAGCTTATAGCGTTGTCTCACTTTAACAATGGGAATTGAGAAGACGGTAATCCCCAGATTCAGCCAGCGGACTTTACCAACACTAAACGCGACTCAATTCCATTGTTAAAGTGAGACAACGCTATATTCTGAGTAGAGCGGCGTCCCGTTTTGTCACCCGCGTTTGGATCGCACTAATACTTCATGGTACGGCTTCTTGATTTACAGGGGTTGCAGATTGCAGGCGCCACGTCGACAACTCATTGGCTAATACGCCGATTCGCTGCTCCGCTCACAAACTCACAGAACGTAGTAAATCTGCTTTAAGTTTCCAATCAACTAGCACTGACCTGCTATTCATCTCGGTGTTAGTGGAAAATTACGCGAAGCTCTCTGGTGAAGTAATTCTGGGGGCTAAACAAATGACCAATCTAATACACATGCAATTGTGATCCTTAAGGTAGTAAACATTTCCTGTCCCCGACTGTACACAAATCGCGCCTATATCCCCCAAGGGGTAGGCTGAGGTGATTATTAACATCTACTTTTCGCCAATTAAGGGCCGATTTCACCGTCTCTCATAGAAACTGAAACTTAATAAAACTTGGTTTTGATTAATGCAAACTTGGTAGCGGAACTCAGTTTAGAGCATGAACCGAGTTCAACTTCAACTGATCGCGTTTAATTCTGCGGTGAAATCGGCCCTAAGTTAGGTCTCATGTAATAGGTGACACTTACAGCCGCACTCAGAGACGTCAATTAACTTTAATGAGTATTTAATGTCAAAAATTTTCATTCAAATCTAGACCATAGACCCGGCAAAAATAGCGACTAGTTTTGAATTGTCATTTTTTGACGTTAAGTACTCATTAAAGTTAATTGACGTCTCTGAGTGCGACAGTTAGTCAGCAACCGCCTCCGTGGACTAGTGGTTCGCCCACCGGAATGAAGTTTGATTTGATTTGATCTATCGGGCACATAAATTGCAGTGTATTGGTAGGTGCTATAAGTGGAATGCTGCCTACCAATTTCTCAACGCTGTCTTTTCCCTTAATCGCCTTGTACGACACCCACAGGAGAGATGAGGCTGGTGATAATTATTGTATTCTGCTTTGCCGTCACCACCCGGCAGTGAATTGACAATATTTCATTTTTTCAATATACCTTTATAATGATATTTTATGAAATTAAACCGAAAATGAAGACACCCATATTTTTTATTTCTTCTGAATTCCGTCGTTTTCATACAAAAAATCATGATTGAAATACCGGTCATTCTAAACGGACGTAGGTGCCAAATGACGTCACTGTCGTGGACGAATGGCGAAATCACTCTTGACTCGATAAATACAAAATATCACTTGTCAAAATTGACGAACTGGCGTTTCCGGTGTCGAAAATAAAAACATTTTATCTGAACTGTTTGAAATTAATTTCAAAGTCAAATACGTTTTAAATTAAAGTTTATAAAGGATTTCATTTTATTGCTACTCTAATATTGTTTATTTCGACGATGACAATTAATAACATTGGATTTGATTTATGACTGACGTCTGTCATCATGTCTATGATAACTTTTTTAATCTTCCATCTAGGAAGGCAAACGTTTTAATTCATACATCCCCGACCGTGACGTCACAGCATGATTTCAATAGTGTTTGAAAAGAACCAATCGCTCTATTTGAAAATGGAGTGATTGGTTGCGTTATCCTCGCACAGCTCTGGTGGAAAAGCACCCTTAAGCTCACCTATCAGATGCCCAGTCTATAACTGCCCCGTTTGTTTACGCAATAGCAGTTTAAACGAGCTCAATTGCATCGAGTTGGTCATAATGAATATTAGTGATAACAGTATCAACATTTCCATGGGGAATTATGTCGTTCGCGTGCCTAGGCGCCCTTAGTCGGAGGTTTAGTGTTATGATTTCGTGAGTTCATAGCCCAGATTTCTTGTTTAAGAGATTATGCTCCGTTGACAATGTGAACGAATATCCTCATTCATGATAATCTAGTGCCGTGTGGTGACGTCAGAGCAAAATACAATTGTCACCACCCCCATCTCTCCCGTAGATGTCGTACAAGGCGACTAAGGGTGAAGACAGCGTTGAGTAATGGGCAGCAGTGACCCACTTATACCACCCAGCAATACATATACTGCGATTGATGTCTCCGATAGATGGCAATAAGCTCGGTCCCTATTACATGGAACTAATGTGATTGACGAAATTTAGGTGTCAATAATTATCTCTGCCTAGTCTTCAGGGTTAAAAGGGTATGTAGCAGTAAGTGCTGTTAACCGTACATTAGATGTATAATTTAATGAAGTCTTTATTCAAAAGCCGTGTGGTGACGGCAGAGTAGAATACAATTGTCACCACCCCAAATCTCTCCCATGGGTGTCGCACAAGGCGACCAAGGTGAAAACAGTGATTAGGAATGGGTAGCAGCGTTCCTCTTATACACCACCTAGCATAATGAACTGCGACTTTTGTGCCCGATATGGGAATATGCTCACCATATATTACATGGGACCTAACATAATTAGCGAAACGTGGGTGCTATTCACCTCTGCCTATCCCTTCGCGGATATAGGCATGATTTATGTATGTATGTATGTTTATTCAAATGTTAGAGGGGAATGGGCTTTGTTCTTCGTGCGCAAGCCAGATATGCTACTCATTGTACCCGAACCCTGGAAAGGTCGGATACTTACAACGACCTCCTCCAAAATGCTGAGCATTGCAAACACACAAAGGTGGCGAGCGAAACATTAGCATAACCAACTCCGTCATCGTGCGAGCTAAACGGAATGGCCGTTCCTAAAAAATTCATTAGGCACGGGCCGCATTACATTTTCTGGGTAATAAGCGGCCATTTTTGAATTTCAAATTGGCCGCTTACCATTTCGTTTCGCGGAAAGGGTTAAGGGGGCGGTGACAGCGACAAGTATTCTGGGAGAGCGTAAATTTTCCGTTCCGTATTCGGATGAGGTGCGCAATTTAAATGACGCCGTGTCTTTTGGGGAGGTCACGGGGCTGACACTGCGAAGTTAAAATAAATAATGGTGCATCTACACGGTGCATGTAGCTTGCGCATGTTAAAGCACTTGCGCGGGTTATATGCACCGTTTACGCGATGATTCCAGCGAGTCCAGCGACTCCAGCATGTTACCAGCGCAAGCTAACTGCGCAAGTAACCCGCGGGCGCATAATAATTATGTAACTTTAAGGGACTCTTAATTCAAAAACATCTTTATAATAAAAAAACATGAATAAAGGAATTAATGCCTCTTAGTTGCCTAAATAAGCGACACGACGATGAGATACATAGATAAATCACGCCTATATACCTATCCGTAAGGGGTAGGCAGAGGTGACCCACGTTTCGCCAATTATGTTAAGTCCCATGTAATAGATATAAATGAAAAAGAAAATATGGTTTAAACATATAAGGTATGATTACATACACTCATGAATCGTCAAAGAAATAACGTTAAGAGTACATTGCTAGGTGGTATAAGAGGAACGCTGCTGCCCATTCCTCATCATTGATTTATCTTTAGGATAAAGGCAGCGATGAGTAATAGGCAGCAAGCATTCCCCTCATACCACTAGCAATATTCTAACGCCTAACTTTAAAAGGTACAACAGCCGTACTCAGAGACGTCAATTAACTTTAATGAGGACTTAATAATACAAAACGAAATGTCAATCAAAATTCGACCACAGACCCGGCAAGAATAGCGACTGGTTTGGAATTGACATTTTTTGTTTTGAGTACTCATTACCTAACGTTGATTGACGTCTCTGAGTGCGGCTGTTACTGTCGCACTCAGACATGTCAATTAACGATATGAGTACTACTAACTGCCGCACTCAGAGACGTCAATTAACTTTAATAAGTATTTAATGTTACAAAATTCCATTCAAATCTAGACCATAGACTCGGCAAGAATAGCGACTAGTTTTGAATTGTCATTTTTTGACGTTAAGTACTCATTAACGTTATTTGACGTCTCTGAGTGCGGCAATTAATGTCAAAATATGACAACTCAAAACTAGTCGCAATTCTTGCCAGGTCTAGAATAGATTGAAATGAATTTTGTTGACATTAAGTACTCATTAAAGTTAAATGACGTCCCCGAGTGCGGCAGTTAGACCTATCAAAGTTGGGCGTTGTTATATATAACAAGTTTCATGAAAACAAACCCGTAGCACAAAAACAGCCTAAGCGCCAAACTCTCGCGTGATCACAATCATTACAATCTTCGGTAGCTGCTCGCAACTCATAACGATTATTACCGAAATCCCCCGATAAAAACCGACGATAATTGCCCACCAGTAAATTTACGCCTCCCCCTTTAAGTGCTGATTTAAGTTGAGCGTGCGCTGTGCGATAGCAGTGATTAAGAAACTATTATTATGAGTAACAAGCGATCATAGGAACGTGCGATGTATCTTGCGCAAATAGAGTATGTATACTTATAGATACCTCAGAAACATCTCTCCTCTGTAACTCATTGTAATCTCCATGCGTGTAAAAGCACTTATTGTGTGCTTACACAAGGGTGTGCTCTTTCTTCAACTGCCGCACTCAGAGACATAAATGAACTTTAATGGGTATTTAATGTCAAAAATTTTCATTCAAATCTAGACCATAGACCTGGCAAGAATACCGAATAGTTTTGAATTGTCTTTTTGACGTTAAGTACTCATTAACGTAATTTGCCGTCTCTGAGTGCGGCAGTAAGTTTCTTACAAGCATGCCTATCATCCACTCCTATTTAGTGCCGTGTGGTGACGGCAGAGTAGAATACAATTGTCACCACCCCAAATCTCTCCCGTGGATGTCGTACAAGGCGACTAAGGATAAATCAGTAATGAGGAATGGTCAGCAGCGTTCCTCTTATACTACTTAGCAATGTACTGCGACTATTGTGCCCGATAAATGGCAAAAGGCTCGCGCCACCTCATGGGACCTAACATAGTTGGCGAAACGTGGCTGACAGTTCACCTCTGCCTACCCGTTCGGGGATATAGGCGTGATTTATGTAAGTATGTATTTTATTGACTTTATGTTGTACCGGCGATCATTCTAAAAATACTGACGATTTATATGCAATTTATTCAATGTTTTAATGGATGACCATAATTAAGTAAATCATTGAAAAACTGCAAAGAGTATGTCAGTACTATAAGAATGGATGTCGATAGAGCATGCAGTAGGTGTACATAGAATATCCTTAGACATTCTTGATGAATGTATGTACACTTTTAGATTAAATGGTTAAAAAATACCCAAAAACATCTCGCCTCTCTCACTCACTGTAATCTCCAGCCGTGTAAAAGCACAATATTGTGTCCTTTAACAAGGTTTTTCTTAATATTTCTTACAAACACACTTTTCATCCAGTCCAATGTAAGAAGCTTAAGCACTTGTGTTCTGGATTCAGGGTGACGGACAAATTTTATTATAAATAATATATAAATAAATATTTGTAATATAATTGTAAATCAAACGAACTTACCTGAAGTGAAGTTCGATTATAATTATATGAGCAGCTTCATTCGACGCGATTTAAGCTTACATGTTGTAGTGGCGCCCCCAAGCGTCACCCTTGCACGGATTTTTAAAGATATTTTTATTTTTTACTATGGCAATATTAAAAAAGATAAATAAACGTTACTACTCGACCAGTCCGGCCGTTACGCTTCCTCATTATAGTTTATAGCCCGAACCTACCTACTATTCTGTAATTTTGTATTTTATATTTGTCTGGATTTGGGTTGGGATGGACATCTTTACAGATGTTGGGAGGGATCTTATAAATCGCGTCGAATGAAGCTGCTCATATAATTATAATCGAACTTCACTTCAGGTAAGTTCGTTTGATTTACAATTATATTTCGCAGCTTCATTCTTAGCGATTTAAGCTTACATGTTGTAGGATGTTTAGAGAAACGAATATAAAATACAACAGTATAGGTACCAATGGTAACCATTTAGTTAATAAAATGTTATCTCATGGCATTAATTCAAGAACACTAAGCTGATTTTTAGTATTCTAATTAAATTAATAAATAACCTTAAATTATATGGAGTGGTTCGATAACAAAGATCGAGTAAAATCACTATCAAAAATCTTTAATAGAGAGCTATTATAGAACGGAAAAAATATTGTTAGACCATCTAAAAACGATTTGATCTATCTTACTTAGACTAGGACTTATAAAAATAAATAGTGTTTTTATTTATTTTGTATGTTTAATCTTTACACAAATTATTGCGTCTATATTAGTTGATCCTTTTGGTAAATCTTACTATTTACCGACATGAGTTGGTTAAGTTAGGTTGGTACATGAACCAATGAATAGAATAGATTAAGTTATGCTTTTATAGAAAAGTTACCATTTAATAGTTATTTTAACATTTCAGCAGGGACTTCAAATATATTCCCTAGAAGTTAAAGTATCGATCAATTTTATTTATTGTATGCCTCAAGAAAAAAAGAATCAATCATTAAAATAGATAACTATTTAGATTTTTTATTTTGTTATTATTATATCTTTGCTGTTCTTAGCAATTTAATCTAAGCTATTTAATAATTAAAACGATTATTTAAGTACCTACATGCCTTAGAATCTTGTGAATGATTCAGAGTTACTGCTGCAACCTGCAGCCTTCCGTATTACATCGATGCTAACCCCAATTTTATTGGCTGTCGTCATGAACCGCGTGACGGGTGCTTTGAGCGCCAAATGTAGATGTATCAACAAATTTTACGAAATTGTTTTTTAAAAGTAATAAATAATTGAACTTCTGAACCACGCGGAAAAAATGTTCTATTCAAATAATCTATGATACCCGTGGCGTGGGAACTACTAAGTACTACTTTATATTTGAGAATTTTGATAACGGGTTGATATTAATTTGGTCTTTACGTATAATATAACTATTCTGGTATAATATAAGTATTTCATTAAGGTTCTGTAAATTACTTTTAGTTTTATCAATGCATATAACCTATATACACAGGTTGCTGTCTTTTTGGTTTCTATATTGAGATCTTTATTTGGCCACTGGTTTGAAATGTAAGACAATATTAGGTTGGGTGCCAGCTGATATTGTATTTGGTTTCAATCTATAAACTCCTTTCATATATAATATTTTAATTCCTTTTATCTCTTTTTTTTTTTTTTTTTTCAAATCCTTAATCATATGTCTTATTAAATAATAAGGTAAGTGCCGATTTGTAGGAGTTTGAGGTACCGTACTTAGCCCCTCTGACAAACATTTCTGTGAATGATACAGAGCCTGTGTGGTACTAGTTATAATTATCCTTACAAAATTGTTACCCAACATTTCAACCTGCTTGTTGTATTATTTAGGTTCTTTTTTTTCTTTTTTTTTTTTTTACACTCACACCTAGCATCTAGCCCAAAGTAAGCCTAAGCACTTGTGTTATGAAGACTAGATGACGGACATATTTTTAATATAATTATGTATTTATGTTGAAAATATACTTCATAAACATATACACAACCATGACTCGAAAACAAACATTTGTGGTCATCACAAAGTTTGCCCCTACCAGGATTCGAACCCGGAACCTCTTGGCCAATACCCAGCAATCTGAGCCATCGACCAAGGCGGCCGTCTTGGTCTTTAGGTCTAAAGACTAAGAAACACAACTTAACCTGATACAGCGAGATGAATCTAATAATTTAAATAATGAAAACCGTTAGCTAGTAGGGAACACTACAACCCCTTCAGGTTTATCAATCACAATCTTTAATTTTTTTTTTTTTTTAATGAATTAGTATGTAAAGCGCGAACGCGTAAAAATAAATATCACTAGAAATATATATCAGTATATCAGTAAAAACATCAGTATTCCATGGATTGGGGTCACTCTGTCAAGTACGTAAATAGCGCATTTTGCATTTGACCGACCGACTTGCAAAAAGATCTACGTATATTAAAATTGCCAAGCTAGCTTATTATTTCATTAAAGGCGTAATCACTAAGCTTCCATTCGGTGTCCGAAAATTTCATACACGATAAAGCATTCGCCTTATAGTTGTCTTGGTATTTATATAAGATAAAGTAACTATTCCATTAATGTCTTCACCCGGTACCGCTACCATATCTCCCTAGACACTTAATTTAAGTGGGGGTATTATTGAATGGTCAAGCAGTGGTCTGATTCTAGCTGTGATTATGTAATTATATATTTATGGTGTATAGCCAAGAATACTGTATTGCTAGTTAAAGTAATATAAGTAGTCTAATTAAACTTGTAAAATAGTGTAAATTCATTAACTGTTACTAATAAAATGTTGTAAATTGGCTAAAGAAATTTGTGGTTAGAGTAGAGAATATTCGAAAAACCATAGTTTTGATGCAGGAATCGAACCCGCGTTCTCGGCATTCCGGGCAGATGCCTTTATACTCGGTCAACCAAGCCGTTTGTTGTAAATAGTGTTTAATTTTATTTCTCTTTTCTATAACGTTAGTTCTGATATCATCTTTGTTGAATTAAAAAATAATACCCAGAAATGGATCATCCTTACTAGGCAAAAGATAGCTTTTTTCTTCCTTGTTTAGGATAAATCCTACAAATCGCAAGTTTAGCGATAATCTTGAGGTTATTTTGGCATGCATGATAATTTTGGCCAAAACAGATGATGTCATCGAATCAATATAAATTATATACATATAGTATGTTTTTTGTTCTAGGGCATTCCCTGACAGGTATAAACAACTTTCCAAAAAACATACATACATACATATATAAATCCCGCCTACATCCCCGAAGGGGCAGGCAGAGGTGAACTAGCACCCACGTCTAGAAAACATACGACGATATAAACCGAAGGGTAGAAATTAAAATCGTAAATGCAGTCACAATATTAAAATGGAGGTATTTTCAACAACTTTGTAAAAACTTACGGTGCCGCCGTACATAAACCGAAGTGTAGACATAACAATTTATAAATGCAACCACAATATTTAAAGCAAAGGTGGATCGATCAGACTCTTTTATGTTTACTAAAAAATAAACATCTTTTAACTCAATTGATTTATTTTTTTTTAAATTATTCGTAGGTAGGTGAGCTCCGTTGACGTGCGAAGGGTTCGTCACGGAAACACGTAATGAGGAAGCGTAACGGCCGGACTGGTCGAGTAGTAACGTTTATTTATCTTTTTTAATATTACCATAGTAAAAAATAAAAATATCTTTAAAAATCCGTGCAAGGGTGACGCATGGGGGCGCCACTACAACATGTAAGCTTAAATCGCTAAGAATGAAGCTGCGAAATATAATCTATCTCAAACATGTTAACAACCATGACTCGAGAACAAAATAATATCTGTGTTCATCACGAAGATTTTCCCGTACCAGGTTTCAAACTCGGGACCTCTTGGCCAGCGATCTGACCATTCGAATAAACCAGCCGTCGATTTCAGTGTGTGTTTTGTGATTGGTCACTTATGGCACTTAATTGAAGCCTCGTTTATTCCTGCCTCATTTTCTGCATGCTTGGGTGTATAGAAACTATTTGACCCTATTACAAAGAAAACTAGGTTAGAAAAAGTTTGCAAAAAATTGTAGTCTTGACGCGGGACTGCTTGCGGCTCCGATATTACTTTAGAATTCCCCGACCAATGTTCAGAAACATTTTGCGAAAATGAAACATTGCTTACTCCTAAAAAAGAACCTCGCCGACACACTTTTGAACGTTCTCAAACCACTGTGGCAAATAAATTTTTGGGTACTTACAAGTGTTCTTAATAAAAGACTTGCGAAAAGGCGCGCCTTTGTGCGTTGAAGAATTTGAAGCTTTATCTCTGCCGAGAGAAGTCCCCAAATCGGGAACATTACTTTTACTCTTTTTCTTTTTCTTTCACAGATATGGCAGTAAATTACCGAGCCACGGGGACTTTCGTCGTTGGTAACCGCAAGGTCAGGCTTATCAACTGAAGTAAGTTCTCACGCCACGACAAGAAATGGTTAAATAACCATTATAGAGATAAAAATGCGAAAGCGCCCCCGAAATTCAATGGCGATGAGTGTTTTTGCACAGCAATAAATAAATCTCTCAGAAGTCTGCCGTTTATTTGAGTTCAGGTATCGACGACGACTTATTTACACGTGTTGAACTATTAGCCCCTGTAACAAACTCCCCAGGCGTGTGGTGACGGCAGAGTAGAATACAATTGTCACCACCCCAAATCTCTTCCGTGGGTGTCGTACAAGGCAACTAAGGATAAAACAGTGATGAGGAATGGGCAGCAGCGTTCCTCTTATACCACCTAGCAATGTACTGCGACTTTTGTACCAGATAAATGGCAATAGGCTCGGCACCCATTACATGGGACCTAACAGAATTGGCGAAACGTGGGTGCTGATTCACCTCTGCCTACCCATTCGGAGATACAGGTGTGATTTATGTATATATGTACAAACTCCCTTGACAATTTGACGTGCTCTATATCCAAGAAACTTAGACCCGAAGTGGCCGCAATACTGAATGCGAATTCGGAATTCCTCATATAAATTGTTCCGACTGAAATTTCTCGCATTCGCCTCTGTTGCAGTTAAACGCTCTAATGGGCACCAGTTGTCTGCTCTCGTGACGATCCGTTATGCACACTCTGACGGTATAATTATACGACTTTATCTGCATTGAAAGATAAAGGCGTATTTTGAAAATACGCCTTTATCTGTGGCCCTAGCCAATTGGCCAATCTATTCAAACGCATAGAAGACAGTTTTTTTGTTATATTCTCCCTATATTGTAGGGAAAGCAAAGGGTCTAGCCCATACAGCCATGTCTTTAGTGTATATTTTATCTGTAGTCTTATGAAATAATGAGTGGTGAAATGCATGAATGAAATGAATTTTACGTTAAAATATGGGTGTCACACATTTTAACGTATCTAGGGAGTGCTTGGCACGAATTGAATGGTAGCAGAGTTCATGATAGTGACTGATGAAATGGATAAAACCACTTTTTATAGTGATCTTCACCACAACATTGAACATATCAAAGGACTTGATTTCAATGATTCTGCATAATTGCACATCAACACGGATGCTTGTGCATCAAAATAACACCACTTTCACTGCACAAAATCCACTCTGAACCAATTTAAGAATTATCAAAAATCTGACTGACACCACGAAACACGCCAATCACTCTCCAGAAGACAGATGTATGAAACTGACGTATTACAAGGAGAACAAAACGCCAGTTTTAAACTTTTGTATTCTATGTGATTGGCGAGTTGTGGGATTGTATTTGGTGCATAATTTACAATGTACCTGCAATGTCATAACTGGTTGACAATGGTGGGTTTCTCTACAGCCTACTTGCGTGCCGTTCTGCTAGCGGAGCGTTGGGCCCTGATGCGTTTAGTATCATCTTGGTATTGAACGCGTCAGGGTCGGCGCTTCGTTGCGGATCGGGGCGTGGGCGGGTTTGGGAGACCTATCATTACAGACTGAGGCATGCTGCGCACTCCCCTATTTTTTTCTTGGACACACGGGTTTTCGGTATCTAGCGTCTTGACGATTCATAAGTGTATTGTAATCATACCAGATATGAATAAATGAATTTTGACTTTGACTTTGACTATGCGTTCGGATAGAAAAGCCACTTATCTTGGCTGGGCCTCCTGTATTGATTGCCCCACGATGGGCGCCAAAAAACACACGCAATTTGCTTTCATAATTTTTCAAAGCGAGCGCGGCCGATGACTCTGCTACACCTAATGGACGGCTGGGCTAGAAAGAAAATTGGTAATCAAGTCCCCCCTCATCTGGTGTCAAGTCTCCCTGCCCCCATCACAAGACTCTTCTATGACTAAATTATTGTTCAATTTGCACTCTCGAACAATGTTCATTATACACAACACCATTTTTGCTGTTTTCTTGGGCTCCACAAAGGCAGTTTTATTGCTGAACAAGATTATTTTACGAGGTCTTTCGTTAGTTTCTTCGTTGCAACTTTCCGTTAATAGTTTTACTACTTTAATGGCTGAGCTGTTAGTTGTTTCTTGAAATAATTTTCTAGCCGAAGTTGTATTGCTGAGCAACAAAAGAACACAAAACTATTTTTTAAAAAAAGGTCTTCTTATTTTGTTGATGATTGACTAATTTCAAAAATTTCTTCTGCCGCACTCAGTCACGTCAATTAACGATGATGAGTACTGAATGTAAAAAAATGACAATTCAAAACTAGTCTTTATTCTTGTCAGGTGTTTGGTCTAAATTTATATGAAAATTTTTGACATTAAGTACTCATTAAAGTTATTTGACGTCTTTGAGTGCGGCAATAAGTGATAGAACATACGTAGCAAACCTTTTTGATCTTCTAGTCCACTTACCATCATTTACCATAACTTCTGGTATAACTCAAAATTACGAAAACAAGTAGTTACATAACTTTTTAGATTTTTGATGAACTGTTTTTCTTTGTAATAACCTGTCTAACATTTATATAATAATCAAATAATTATTTATGGTTTTATAACTAGTAATAGAATTGTTTCTAAAGTTTAGCTCGTTCAATCTAATAATATTAGACTAAAAGAATTATGTAACTTTATCATTTTCTTCTAGGCTCTCACTTAGCACTATGTATTTCATTATCCATTTATTGGATAATGAATTATTTTCATTGTATTGTTGTTTTTTGGGTATTAATATTATTCTAATAGTAAGTTTTGTTTTTGTTCACGCAGCCGCGTGGTGACGGCAGAGTAGAATACAACTGTCACCACCCCAAATCTCTCCCGTGGGTGTCGTACAAGGCGACTAAGGATAAATCGGTGATGAGGAATGGGCAGCAGCGTTCCTCTTATAACACCTAGCAATAGTACTGCGTCTTTTGTGCCCGATAAATGGCAACAGGCTCGCCACTTATTACATGCATGGGACCTAAAATAATTGGCGAAACGTGGGTGCTAGTCTACCCCTTCGGGGATATAGGCGTAATTTATGTATGTATGTATGTATGTAAGTTTTATTTTTATATTATTATGCTACCATTAAGTCCTCATTCTTGCAGCTGTTGCTTTGATTTATAGTTCCATATACTGCACGTTGTATAGAAGAGATTGCAATAAGGCCGCCTACTTTACTTTCCTGTGTGGAAATTTATTTGTCTTTTGTCTAAGTGTGAAAAAATAGTATACTTATTTGATTGCTAAACTAATATATATGTACTGCTAAAACTTCGAAATCAAGATTTATCTAAAAAAAAACTAATATTCAAGGGTGTTTTAAAATGAAAATCGCGACTCTGGTGCCTCACATGGCATCGGCATCAATTTCAAACTAAACTCAATCGGTGACTAGGCAAATTTTGACTTTGCAAAAATGCACGTAGCGTGATCAGAAACAGTTTGATGTCGGCGGGGCAAGTTCGCAAAGTGGCTTACTGCCGCACTCAGAGACGTCAATTAACTTTAATGAGTATTTAATGTCAAAAATTTTCATTCAAATCAAGACCATAGACCCGGCAAGAATAGAGACTAGTTTTGAATTGTCATTTTTTGACGTTAAGTACTCATTAACGTTATTTGACGTCTCTGAGTGCGGCAGTTAGTTCTCAGCTTTATGCATAAGTTAGTCACGTAGCGGAGTTTGCTCTATATTACTATTTGTTGCACCCTAACCGCTTTTCGGTCCTTCGATTTTGGATGGTGCCAAAGTTTTATGCATCTGTTGCTATATAAAAGCAATAACAGTTGGAAATTAGTTTTGGCGGACACAATTTATAGTTGCACCTAGCGCTCTCAAATAAGCGGTCATAATATTCGACTGGATATAGTGGGCAGCGAAAATCAATTATGATCTTCCTCCAACATAATATCTGCCGCACACAGAGACGTCAATTAACTTTAATGAGTATTTAATGTCAAAAAAAGAGAAAAAAAGAATTGAATTGTCATTTTGTGACGTTAAGTACTCATCAACGTTATTTGACGTCTCTGAGTGCGGTAGTTAACCTGTCATAATAATAATAATAATAATAAACACTTTTATTGCACACAAATAAACAATACAAAAGACAAATACACAGCAAGAAACAGTACAAAGTAGGCGGCCTTATTGCTAACAAGCAATTTCTTCCAGGCAACCTTGAGGGAGAGGACAATAACAAAATAAACTAAGCTGGGGATGGGTGCAGGGAATAAATTAAATAAATATAAAAGCAATTAACACAACAAAACATGGACTAACTAATTAAGAATAACAATAACAACATTAAAACAGAAAACACGAAAAAACAAAAATTATGAACAAACAGCTAGGGACATGAGGACAGGAAATGACTCCAAACTTGATTTTTAAAAGAGCTCAAAGTGCGAGCTCTCCTAATGCTTTCAGGCAAAGCGTTCCATAGCCGGACTGCATGCACAGAAAAGGAGGAGGATAGAAAAACGGTACTGTGGGGAGGTATGTCAAGAGTCAGATTGAAGTTAGAACGTAGAGTACGGTTAGTTAAAGAGGAGCGAAAAGAAAATAGTGAACGAAGGTACAGCGGAGCGGTGGGAAGAAACAAGACAGAATAAAGAAGGGAGAGAACGTGTAAGTCCCGACGCCGACGAATCGGGAGCCATTTAAGCTGAGATCTATAGGAAGAGACATGGTCATATTTACGCAAGTTAAAGATGAAACGGATGCATAAGTTCTGCAGGCGCTCGAGCTTGTCGAGCAACTCCTCCGAAAGATCTGCATAGGCAACATCAGCATAATCGATGATAGAAAGCAAAAGAGTTTGTGCTAGAGTCGTCTTAGTACTAATCGGAAGGAAGTTCCGCAAGCGATTCATCGAGCCATACGCCGCAAAAACCCTCCCTCGAACGGCTTCAACCTGGAGACGCCACGTCAAGCATTGATCAAAAATTACACCAAGGTTTTTAACGCTTTGAGCAAAAGGAATTACAATGCCGCCAAAGTTTACAGATGGCAGCGAACTGTAGTCAATCCTCGAAACAAAGTAATGACTGCCAATTATTATTGTTTGAGTTTTTAAAGGATTGATGACAAGACCATACGATTTGCTCCAAGTGTCAATAGCTACAAGATCATTGTTTGATAAGTGAATAGCGTTACAGAGGTCAGGTAGTGGAGCCTGAACATAGATTTGCAAATCATCGGCATACAAGTGATAGGAACAAGAAAGCGACTGAGTTATGGAATTAATGAACATTGAGAAAAGAAGAGGAGACAGAACGCCACCCTGAGGGACTCCGGCACTGATGTTGCACCACTCAGAGAAGGTATCTCCAATGCGAATGCACTGCCGTCGCCCTAGCAGGTAACTTTGAAACCACTCAACTACAGCAGGAGATATGCCAAGAGAACTAATAATACTAAGTAAGACATCAAAATCCACTGAATTGAATGCATTACTGAAGTCTAGCAGTGTCAACAACGTTAAGTGGCGATTTTCCATACCTCGGTGTATGTCATCGGTGATTTTAGCCAAAGCAGTGGTCGTACTATGACCTATACGGAAGCCGGATTGCAAAGGATTCAAGAGATTGTTCATGTTAAGGAATGCAAGGAGTTGACGGTGAACTAATTTTTCAAGGACCTTGGAGAGAAAAGGGAGAATTGAGATAGGACGATATTCGGAGAATGCTACAGGATTGGACTTCTTAGGAAGTGGGGTAACGAAGGAGTCTTTCCATGCGGAAGGAAAGACGCATGAAGCCACCGAACTATTAAGGAAATGAGTGATTATAGGAGTAAGGATGTCTAAAATGGGAAGGATCATATCACGACTGACTGAATCACTGCCTACAGCACCGGAACTTATGGAAAGAATAGTTCTCTCGACATCACTATCTGTAAATTGAGTAAAAGAGAAAGGTGGGTAATCTGGTACTGGTATGTTAGAAAGATTATGTATAGTTTCATTTTTTTTATCACCATTAAAAGGCGACGAAGAGGTAAAATATGAATTAAGACCGTTAATGTCAAGACTATTATCATTACTATTAGTTTGAGATTTACCAATACCAAGAGACTTAAGGAATTTCCAAACTTTAGCTGGATCCTCGTTTTCAACAGACTTATGAATGTGGCGTCTTTGGGCGTCCCTTATCACTGTATAACAACGATTGTCATTTTAATAATAACAGGCTTACTACCTTATTTACTAAATATAAACCAAACACGACAGTGAGCAATTACAGTTTAATTAACATATTTTATACTTCAGTTTTCCTTTGTATATAGATAGTGCCATTAGTACCTATACACCGTACCTTACTCTTCTGTATCTTGCTAGCTCGCTTCCCCTAGTATTCACTCGACCCACGTTTCACAATTTAACGTGACAAATCAAATCGACCCTTTAATTCTGATTCAGCGCCACTGCTGTTGATTCTTCTTTACGAAAATTCCTCACAAGAAAGTGTCCCTATTACCAAAATGTTTTACAGCATTATAAAAATGTTAGAAATATAACTAGGTACCAAGTGTAGTGACGGCAGAGCAGAATACAATTGTCACCACCCTCAATCTCCCCGTTAAAGGTGACTAAGGCATAATCAGCGATCCACTTATACCACCTAGCAACATACGCGATTTACGTGCCCGATAGATGGCAATAGGCTCGCCACCTATTACATGGGACCTAACGTAATTGGCAAAACCTGGGTGACTGATCACCTCTACCTACCCCTTCGGGGATAAATGGGCGTGATTTATGTATGTAGAAATATTATTATCTCAAAGAAAATAATTGTGGTTAGAAAAAGTTCGAGAAATCATAGTTGCCTCATCAATCAAGACAATAATTTTTCGACCATTCTCTAGCCACCATTTTGTTTGTATGTTTGCAGCATTAAAAATCCATCGCGCCAACTCTCACGCCGCCGAGGAACTTCATGCAGGCTTCTGGCATATTTAATGTGCATAAATTAGGAGTTACTTGCAGACATGGTGCTGTGAGCTCAGATTTGCCCCAACATTTGTTTGCCCGTTGTTCTCTGACGATTTGCCTGACAATTCGCTGATTAGCTCGGAATAGTAATTGGGTTATGCAGATGAGGTAAACTTCGTCATTCCGATCCAGGGCCCGCTATTAATTAAAGATGGTGCCAGTTATGCTAGAAGCTTCAGCTGTCTGGCGTGACGTGGTGACGTAATCAGAAATTGGGGACAAATACTTGCCGTGTGGTGACGGCAGAGTAGAATACAATTGTCACCACCCCAAATATCTCCCGTGGGTGTCGTACAGTGCGTCTAAGGATAAATCAGTGATGAGGAATGGGCTGCAGCGTTCCTCTTATACCTACCACCTAGCAATGTACTGCGAACTTTGTGCCCGATAAATGGCAATAGGCTCGCCACCTATTACATGGGACCTAACATAATTAGCTAAACGCAGGTGCTAGTTCACCTCTGCCTACCCTAAATCTACAGTCAGTGCGAATGTACTTTGGGGAAGTTCCTTGATAGCGACAATTGTGATTTTGTATTGCCAAGAGGAGTTCGAAAGCGCGGTGGCTTAGCGCGCGTGGTATGCGTTTGCGTAAACCAAGCAATGTTCGCTAACGGTTAAGTAATCCGTCGCAGTTCAGATGGTTTAAAGCAAGAGGTTTTAGTTGCAATCCGGTTGAGGAGCACGATAGTGCAGTGGTATAGCGTGCTCGGACTGTGATTGCGTAAACTAAGCAATGTTCAAAGATTTTGGTGGTTAGAAAAAGAATTTCGAAAAATTATGATCTTGAGGCGGGAATCGAACCCGCGTCCGCTGCTATCCGGGCAGGTGCCTGACCTCTCGGCCACCCAAGACTTGTGTCTTGGGTGTACTGCCTCGAGTTACTCCGTGCTTCGGAAGGCACTAACGTGCCTTTAATGTCCCCAGTGCTAGGGCACAGGCCTTCCCTATAGATGGAAGTCTACAGAGAGAATGGACCATAACCCACCACGCTGGCCCAATGCAAATTGGTGAGTATAAACGACTGCAGATGCAGCTGGAACCAATGGCATCACGTACCTTCCGAAGCACGGCGGAAATCCAAATAGTACATTTTTGGTCACCCATCCAATGACCGGCCTTAGCGAACATTACTTAGTTTACGTAATCGCACGCCATACCACTGCGCTATCGGGCTCCTCAACCGGATTGCAACTAAAACCTCTTGCTTTAAACCAACTGAAATGCGACGGAGTAATTAAAACAAACATTTTCACCTGTAAATAGCACTAACTGTTGCGGAGTTAAATTTAAAAAGGGCCATTAAAATGTTAATTGAAAATTTGCTCTACTGCGAACACCAGAGTACAACTCTCCACATTAACCGTTGAAAAAAGCAATCAAAGTGAAGTGAATTCCTTCGCAATGAAATTAGCAACTGGGGAATGCCGGAAAATTTAAATAGGGCTGAACGAATTGGGCCCGGTCTGTGAGAATCGGTTTTATTGTGTGGGATTTAAATAAAAAAAAAACAGGGGAATATTTAAAAAAAATATTTTATATTGTTTATTTGCTTTCAGCAATGCGGATGTAGTCAAAAAACAAAAAAGAAACAAACAAATTATTTGTTCTTAGCAAATATTGAAAATGGGTCAATTTCAAGGCTTGGTGTGGAAAGAAAAAGAAAGAATTCTTGTTCTTTCTACACCAAACCTTATAAGATGATTAGATTATATAGATTAACTGCCGCACTCAGAGACGTCAAATAACGTTAATGAGTAATTAACGTCACAAAATGACAATTCAAAACTAGTCTCCGGGTCTATGGTCTAGATTTGAATGAAAATTTTTGACATAAAATGCTCATTAAAGTTAATTAACGTCTCTGAGTGCGGCAGTGAGATGCTTAAGCGTTTATGAAAATAATCATATTTTGCAATACATTAAAATATCTCAGCCCATGGGTGTCGTAAAAGTCGACTAAGGGATATTGCCCGGTGTAGACCAATAAGCATCTTGGGGCAATGGTTTATTGAATGTTATCATGGTAATCACTCTCTCCGTTCATGGGTCTTTCGACATTGTCCTTTCGTCTCTTTTCTATACTTCATCACTAGCACCTTTCCATCATACCGGATAGGATGATATGAATCAAAAGGGAGTGGATAGCTTTACGGCGTCTGGCCGATATTAACGGTAGAGGAAACATACTGCGCCGGCCTCAGATAAACTGAGAACAGGGGGCCTAGACAAAGTAACATACCGACAAAGATAACGAAGTTCGCTAAAGCAAAATGTATGGGATTTGACGTAAGTCGTCGTGAAATCACGTGACCAAAATCGTCTTCGTAAGTTCCTAGTTATGTTGGTAGCGCAAGCTAAGACGCTGTAGTGCCAAAGTAATATGGCCGAGCGTGACGAACTTCGACACGTTATCGTTATGAAACGATTGCCACTTGGCTACGGGCCCAGGGCAAGAAGAAGAGCATCTATAATTTTTCTCGCAATTGCAGACTCGTTAACTTTTAGCGTGCGATGCAAATAATTAACATAGATAACTGGGGCGTGTCTGAAAGCTAAGGCGCAGCCTTTTTGCTTTAGTAAATCGTTGGTAAACGTGAAGGTTTTTATGGATTTTTTTTAGAAAATGGTATGTCAAACCTTGGTAATCTATATTATTTTAATCTTGATAAGATAAACCATAAGAAAAGCGTTCTTCGCTCTAGTAAATCGTTGGCAAACGTGAGGAATCTTTTGCATTATTTAGAAAATTATTCGTCAAACCTTGGCTGCCTATATTATTTTAATCTTGATAATGATAAACCTTATGAATAACCGTCTGTTTTTCGTCATGCGGTTTGTGTAAAATACTACGTTTGGCAAAAATATTTTGGAGATTACTTTTAAATAATATTTGTTAGAAAAAACTACCTCTAACTTTCAGTTTGGGTGGTACGTAATAAGAACGGGTACGGAACGGTGCTGAAATAATGACTGTAGAAATATTTTCTAAAAATTTCTTTTTATAAATATTTGCTTTAGGTGTTGGATTCCAAGGTCACTTTTTCAGGAAAACTTTTTCTTTGTATTTATTTATTCATTTTTCAATAATTATTTTATAAAATAAACAATGTTCAAATAAACAGTTCAAATATTTTTTAATTTGTACTGACGTCGGATTACACCAATTCCTTTGTACTTTTTATTGGTGCTCTGCAAAAGAGGCCGGCCCATTCTTCATCGCGTGACATAGCAGCGTTCCAACCGACGGGACATTAACAAAGGCGTTTTCACCAAAAGAAAATAATCGTCAACCACATCCATTGCAAAGAGCAAAGAAACAGCTTTAATACACAAAAAAAAAACAGCTTTAATATACATTTTAACCGCCTCCGTGGCCACCCACCGGAATTAAGATCCAGAGGTCCCGGGTTCGATCCCCATCATCATCATCATCATCACCAGCTCTTTTAAAAAACACTTAAAGCAATATTTGCTAAATGCGCAGTGTGAAATGGAACCATACAACATTAACTTATCATGTATTTAGGTGTTAGGATCCATATTGATTAGCCGACCCGCTGAGCGTTGTTCTACCTTATAAAAATATACATATTTTACAAATCGGTCAAGCCGTTTCGTAAGAGCGCGACCACATTTTTATAATATTTATTATTTTTCTTTATGTTTCTTATTAAATATTTTAATTTATATTTTTATATGTTTATTAACGCAATTACTCGTATGACTATTTAAATTGTGTTATTTAATTATATATACCGATAGTTGTTCATAATAATTAAATATTTATTACTACTTATGTACTTACACATCGTTATCTGTTATTGTTAGTGAGTATGGCCCTTTACAGTTGCTCAGCTGTCAAAAAAAAAAAAAAAAATTTAAGGTGCTAATTGAAAACCAGCGTCAGGTTTTTTATTTTTTATTAAATCTGACAATATGCTGAATTGGCCACCTATTTTGGCACAGTCGTGGGACAGTAATACTTGAAGCAGTTAAAGTAGAAAATATTTACTTAATATTTTTCTTTTGACAATTACAATGTTGCATTGCATGTAATGTCTTATGTCTGTGTGAAAATAAATTTTATTTCTTCTTTCTTCTTCTTCTTCTTCTTCTTCTCTTTAATGCTGGGGCACGGGCCTTCCCTGTGGATGGAAGAATATAGGTTGATTGGGTCATAATCCACCACGCTGGCCCAGTGCGGGTTGGTGGGTATTAACGACTGCAGATGGAAACCACCGGCTTAACGTGCCTTCCAGAGCCCGGAGTAACTCGAGATACAAAATTTTTGGTCACCCATCCTATGACCGGCCTTAGCGAACTTGCTTAGTTTACGCAATCGCAGGCCAAGCACGCTATGCCACTGCGCTAGCGAGCTCCTCAACCTCCTGGGTTAGATCCCCAGTGGGGTGCAAATTTGTGCTCGCTTTGGTTGGCGGTAGGGTTTCTATGAAGTCTGCCTGGCTAGCTACCACCATCTTATTAAAATTTGTCGCCATAATAATAATATTAACAACATTATTGTGTTCCGACAATGTGTGATAAGATAGCCAGTCCGTCTGTGGTTGAGGGTTCTAGGGAACTCAATTTGATTCATGTCATCCATAACACCGGACAGTGCTAGTGATGAATGAATGTATAGAAAAGAGACGAAAAGGACCATGTGAGAGACCGATGAACGGAGAGAGTGATTGGGATGACAACATTCCAATCTCTACCGCTCAAGGTTTGGTTTAGGTTGTACAGCCGGCCTGACACAAACCCTCTTCGGGTATGCTGTCGTTGGTGGTTTGCCCTGTACCATTCACGGCCAAGGTGCTTATTGGTCTACACCGGGCAATCTCCCCTAGTCGACTTTTACGTTACCCTTGAAGTGTGTCGGGGCTGGCACGTTCTATGCTATTTTTTCGCTTCCAGGCCAGCATAGACGACCAGCTTTAACATAAGCATATGCAAAACAATATCACCCGTGGTCGGCGCCATTTCGTAATTACACCCCGGTTATACAATACAATGCAAATATGTGTATTTAATTACGATCCTCGAGGGACACAAACAATTTATGTGCTAAAAGTTGGTAAAGTGCGCGACGTTTCCAACCTTATGAAAGTTTAATGAGCAAATCCTAGCTAGGACGGTATCTCGTACACCTCAGGTATGCCGCGAATGTGGGGATGGTAGCGTGGTTTTTATTGCATGGAGGGTAGAGTCGAAATTAGATATTACCTCTGGCACATTGTCGTGGCGTACAGCCTCCCTTTTATAATAACAGAGACAACAGACGTGTCAAGACATGACATCGACTACTCATGGGCATTATACAGAAAAAACATTGGACATATACATACATACATAAATTACGCCTATACCCCCGAAGGGGTAGGCAGAGGTGAACTAGCACCCACGTTTCGCCAGTTATGTTAGGTTCCATGTAGTAGGTGGCGAGCCTATTGCAATTTATCGGGCGCGAAAGTCGCAGTAGGTACATAGCTAGATAGAATAAGAGGAAGGCTGCTGCCCATTCCTCATCACCGATTTATCCTTAGTCGCCTTGTACGACACCCACGGGAGAGATTTGGGGTGGTGACAATTGTATTCTACTCTGCCGTCACCACACGGACATATACTATTGAGACAATAATTACGACTTAGATGGTTTGTTAGTTTTCTCCCTGCCCTGTTCCCAAGCTATATGGGGTCGGCGATGTATGTTTCCTCTTCCATTCATATCTCCCTTCAAGGCTAGCATGGCAGACAAATAAATAAATACCCTTAGGGCCTGTTTCACAATCGACAAGTAAGTTCTAGTACTTGGCAGTTCAATTGACATATATTTCATATTACAACTGTCAAATGATCTTCCAAGCTACTCAGAACTTACTTGTCGATTGTGAAACAGGACCATACTTAATTATAGACGTTGTTCTTGCTGCGGTGTTCAGTTCAACCTCTCATAATCTAATCTCATTATCATTACGTCCATGCAAGATATTGTCCCCGAGGGCTTGCGAAGTGTTAATTTATTCAGTTCGCAACCACACTGTACCGTCTCCTGCTCACAGTTATTGCAATTTACTTGGGTCCCCTTTTATAAGCCCGCCGCGTCTAAATATTCAAGTCCATGGTAAATCATGGTGCTTATTTAGCCCTGGCAACACCTGCAAATTCCTTAGGCGCGGGTTGTCGCATATTCATTAGGCCGTTATGACCTCTCAACCCGTACCGACCCTGAAATATTCAATGTACGGCCTGTTTGGTGCGATGCAGTATGCCCAATACTCTGTTTTTGATGTTTTGTACCTACACTTCCCTAAATACTCTACGCCTGCAGGTCAGCCTATTTAAGGGATTAAGTATGAGAACGTATGTGGCTACCCAAAAATAAAAACAAATTTGTAATTTTTCTGATCTCTTTTTCTTTTTAATTTTTCTATTAACATTTATTGTCACCATTGTCTTGTCACCACCCCAAATCTCTCCCATGGGTGTCGTACAAGGCGACTAAGGATAAATCAATGATGAGGAATAGGCAGCAGCGTTCCTCTTGTACCCCCTAGCAACAGCAATGTGCTGCGACATTTGTGCCCGATAAATGGCAACAGGCCACCTATTACATGGGACCTAACATAATTGGCGACACGTGGGTGCTAGTTCACCTCTACCTACCCCTTCGGGGATATAGGCGTGATTTATGTATGTGTGTATGTGTATGTACATTAATACAAATTGTAAAATCAAATAAGTGTTTGCCGTGTTGTGAAAGCAGAGCAGAATACAACTGTCACCACCCCCATCTCTCCCGAGGGTACGACACCCTTACAAGGCGACTTAGGGTTAAGACAGCAATAAGTAATCGGCAGCAGGCTTCCTCATAAGCCACGTGCATTTACGTGGCCGATAAACTGCAGTAGCCTCGCCACCTAACCTACTATATGGGACCCACAATAATTGGCGAAATGCGAGTGTAAATTCACCTATCCACCTTCGGGGATATAGGTATGATTTATGCAGAAATATTGGACAAAACAGCAGTGTTGCATCTTAGCCCTACTCTAGCGTCGTATAAAACAGGACCGAATTAGGAATTTCGCGTAATTTTCAATAACGTTGCAGCTCCCGAGCAAATTGTGCTTCGGTGCCCGTGTGATTTTCCGACTCCTTTGAACGCGCGGCAAGAAGCCAGCGTAACGTAGGTACATCAATAGTTAAAATAAATACCGTGTATTTACGGTGTAATTACATACCGGATACGCCTTAGAACTTAGAAGACTAACCGCCGATATTGATTTAGGTACCATTGAGGCGAAGGGCTGGCAGCTAGTTTCTTGGCTTGTACTAGAGCTTTTTACTATGTAACTTGCATACGAATGTTATGATGAGAAGATTATCGAACTCGATAAATGCGTAAATCACACTTACTGCCGCACTCAGAGTCGACTTAATGATCATTAAATGACATTTAAGTAAACTTAAAATAAAATTCCCTCTCAGAGTCAGATAATGGGTCAATAGTGACGCTAATGAAACTTAAATTTTGAGTAACCGATGACCCTTACTTAGGTCTTATGTGACGTTTATTTGACATTTGAAAAGTAGGGTTATCTTTTGTTGTAATTTATATTTCAGTGCATTCATAGTGATTTTTCAATAATAATTTATAATAAATTACGTTGTGGATTTTGTGGAGCTTACAGATTACGTAAGAAAGTTCAGACAAGCACAACCTAGATTCTATTTACGCGACTATTCTGATACTTTCACTGTGCTTGAATTTCATGCAAGGTACTGATTTACACTCCAGGCAGTAAATAATACTTTACTCCCAAGTTTGGAACCTGATTTAAAAAGCACCGAAACAGGACAGGCTTGCCAATGCCCCTGAAGTAATAATATTGCGGTATTTAGCAACTGGGATTTTTCAGGTTAATTAAATATTACTTTACATTCAGACAGAGCAGAATATAATTGTTACCATCCCCATTTCTCCCGTGGGTGTCGTACAAGACAACTGAAGGTAAACAGCGATGAGTAATGGGTAGCAGCAATCCTCTACAACCTAGCAATATACTGCGATTTACGTGCTCGATAGATGGCAATAGGCTCGCCACGTATTACACGGGACCAACTTAATTGGCGAAAGTGGGTGTTTAATTTACCTTTGCCTACCCTTTCGGGATATAGGCATGATTTATGTATGTATGCATGTACTTTCAATATCTGTCATTGTCTATATATTTATTTCAGAAACTAGGTGGTGATGTGATGGAATATGGATAAATATTAGGTCAACAGTCAGTATCACAAATTGTCACCAAAGTGTCTATCCAAGCAAGAACAATGAAAGACTTTGTAAAATTGCCTTTTACCGACTAGGACGCAAACAGAATAAAGCAAAATTTAATCAAGCAATGTCACAATAAATATAACTAATAATTGTAAAATTAAAATAATATAGTGAAATTCTTTATAACCCTAATCTCTTTATTTTTCTGCTAATTCATTTTCATTGCGTGGGGTTTATTTTGTTTTTTGAATAAAACTAGTAGATTTAAAAGAAATATTTTATTTTGAGTTCCAATTTCTTTTTTAATTCCTTGAACTGTAATTTGAAAATTTCCAAAAGAGTTTTACTCCTCTCTTTCTCCATTTCAGCAGCACATTTCTTTTTAACTTGAATCTCTGGGTAATAAAATATTTATTCAAAATTGACTCGGTGTGTAATTGCCAGTCTTTAGATTTGTTTGATAATATATCTATGTGATCTGAAAAAAAGATAAGTATAATATCATCAATTTAAATCATTTTTCTAATTGCATGTTATGATTGAACTATATACATTAATAGCCAGTTGCACCAAGTTTTACAATTTTCCTTAAAGTAACATAAAAACAACTTGATTCATATTAACAAGTTTTTAAACAAGTGGCCATTTTATATAAAACCTTATGAAATATAATAGGTACCCATAGCAAAGTCTAGGTCAACTCATTGTCCCAAATATTTTATACTGTTTTATTTTGATTATTGTCTATATGGACAGCGCAATACCATCATTATCAAATGGGTTCTGCACTTCACATATAATTGAAGGTGCAGCCTGAATAATAATTATTAAAGATAATAAGAATAGGTTACATATAGATTACAGATAATTTATATAAATTGTTATACTTTCAAAAGTTTAATTAGTGGAAAATAAATGTTACCTCCTCTACTGCTTATGGATAGCTCCTTGCAGTGGGGAAAGTGGTGGATTTTATGGACCACTTCCAGATTAACTCCCTAGCTCTGTAGTTTTACAGGTTATGGTGTTATTGTATCACACTGCAAATTGCAAAGAAATATTAGATACAGGATAATTCTATAATCTAAGCACAAAACAATATAAATACTAATTACTGTGCACATATGCATTACAATTAAATTCCTCAGTCATTCCACTCCCGGAACTATCGAACCCCATGCATGTAACAAAGAAATCATCAATACTTACCAAGACAATCACAGTACTAATCAATTATTTCAATGAAGATAGGGTTCATGTGGCTTTTTCTTCTTTTTTCTATGGCGTTTCCTATATGATTTCGCCAATATTGAGTGTGCCGCTGAGACTTTTGTATGTTAATGATTTCCCAGGCTGACTCCACTTGCAGTAGCTTAATATCTATTTGATCACAAAATAAATAATTTGATATTGATATGTTTTTGTTTGGTATTTCCATGGAATTATTTGGGGTACCTAATTACCTATTGCTTGTTTGTTGACATTGACTTTTTAATTTTATAATAAATGACTTTTGGTCCGGTGTGGCCAAATCTAAAAAGACATGGCATTTACCGTTCAAGTTTGATTAAATTAAATTATTATTATGGATTTTTACGTAAATATTATATTAAATAGATATTAGTAACTAATTCTTATGGAAAACAATACTTTTGTAATATAAAAACTAGTGTAACTAATAATATTGTTTAATGGCTTTTTGCATGTGGCAATTCCGCACTCACCGATAACACTGGATTACACACGCACTGCACTAACCTGACTTAAAATTGTCACATAACTAATCAATCAATTATTTTCGACTCTGAGAGGAACGGTCAATTAGATGTTTTAATGATAATTTGTAAAATACCCATTATCACTAATTTAATGAACGACTCTGAGTGCGGCAGTTACTTATTCCCGAGTTGGTAGGCAGAGGAACTTTGAAACTAGCGTCAGCGACTGAGAGACTTCTGAGACTTGGATGGTTTGGTCATGTTATGAGAAGAGATGAAAGCTACGTTGGCAAGAGGTTGTTAGGTATGAATGTGAAAGGACGTAGAAGGTGGGGAATACCAAAAAAGAGGTGAATGGATTGTGTGAAGCAGGATATGATAGTGAGATGAATGGACATGAAATTGGTCAGACATAGAGAGGTTGGTGGGTATACGACTCCAGCCGGGACCAACGACTTAACGTGCCTTCCGAAGCACGGAGGAACTCACGATAGTAAATGTATGGTCACCCGTCCAATGACCGGCCTTAGCGAACACTGCTTACGAACATTGTTTTGTTTACGCAATCGCTGACCAAGCGCGCTAAGCCACTGCGCTAGCGAGCTCCTCAAAAAACGCCACGCTCAGCCGTAACCAACAAATGGAGTCGGCTTGATGCATGCTATAGCCAATTAAAGCTAACATTGACTAATACCGTTTATACAATGTCGCGAGGAGAAAAAGTAAAGCAATTTATTCGTCGTGTTATGCGCCTACCGAGCCGGCGTTTCTCGTGTCGCGGAAATCGAGGGCGTTTCGTTTTATTGTGGCGTGATGGATTATGCTTTGGCTCTGATAGTTAACTCGCTTAGCGTGTGCGTGCTTGTATTTCAATAGCGGTGTCGTGCTCCTGGGAGGAAACAGGGCTTTTGAGTTCTAGTGCCGTGTGGGGACGGCGGAGTGAAATACAATTGTCACCACCCCCAATCCTCCTACGGGTGTCGTGCAAGGCGACTTACCAGCTCTTTTACCACCTAGTACTATATTGTCTTTTACATGGCTGATATATAATGGCATAGCATGGAACCTAACATAATAGACTAAAAGTAACAGATAAATTCAATGGGAGTCTTTTAGATTGGTATTGTCATGTTATAAGATAGATGCCATGAATGTGACTAAAAACTTATAGACATGAATGTGGTTGGATATCGAAGTAGAAAAAGACCGCTAAAAAGATGGATGGATTGTATGAGGTATGATAATATGAAGGTGTGGGTGAGGAGATACGAGTAACAGAAAAGAGTGGAGAAAGAGGACATACTGTGGCGACCCGTACCCCAAATAGGATGTCATAAGGGCAGGGTGATGATGATGATGATGATGATGATTACTGTGCTCCGCTTCAACCAGTGTCGATTCGTAAATGAAAGGAACGATATTTGCAATTAAAATAATTACGGTCTTCGAAAAGAGGTCAATCTTTCGGAAGTGCTCTGACCTTCAAAATAATCGTTAAAAATTATTAATCAACGAAATTTTTTATTTAACGACCTGCGACACGAAAAACGTCAATCATGAAGCTAGGTCTGATAATGTCACATACCAAGGCTGAATCGATTTAATTTCTTTGAAATACCCAAATGGGGTGGTGTCAGGCCGGGGGGCGGCCGGCTAGGCTGTAAAACCTAAACCAAAACCTTGAGCAGTATGGATTGGCATGTGAGGATTAAAAAGGTGGCGCTTTTTCTCAATGTCCTCAGAGGAATGACAGACAGAACGAACAGACTGTTGGATTATAATAAAAACTCATAGCTTTGTCCACAGATTTGATAAGTAACCGGTTAAAGTGGAGACAAGCCTAAATAATATTTATCGGCAAAATAAAAAGTAAGTCTTGTGTAATTTGTGTG
The DNA here is from genome assembly GCA_963931975.1 of Cataclysta lemnata. Taxonomy (NCBI): domain Eukaryota; kingdom Metazoa; phylum Arthropoda; class Insecta; order Lepidoptera; family Crambidae; genus Cataclysta; species Cataclysta lemnata. Next base: position 12,186,462 of record OZ008355.1, read on the forward strand.
GACTAATGGTGGCTCATCTTCATCAACTACTTGAGTTACATCTTTCAACTCTAACTGCCGCACTCAGAGACGTCAATTAACTTTAATGAGTATTTAATGTCAAAAATGTTCATTCAAATCTAGACCATAGCCACCCGGCAAGAATAGCGACTAGTTTTGAATTGTCATTTTTTGACGTTAAGTACTCATTAACGTTATTTGACGTCTCTGAGTGCGGCAATAAAATGTCTTATTACTGAAGCATTATTACTAATAAGTCGCCAGTATTAGCTTGCTCCGTTTTCAGGTGATCTGGAGCTAAATATTCAGTTTTATCCTTCCATACTTCTCGCTCAACTTGTCATTCATAGCGTCTTTCACACGATTCATACATTTCTTCTGGAGTCATCCCTTCTCTTCCACCAACATTAATTCTAATTACATACTATTTTGATAACTTGTCCGTCATTATTACCAAGTAGTTATCAAGTTATCTTAGTAGTTATCAAACGATGAAATCTTGTAAAGCTTAATCTGAATCTATGTCCTTAATTTGTTTTGATAAATGGGTCAAATCGTAAATTGCGATCCCAAAATTCAGATCGCAAGTCAAAGAGAAAACTTACGAACTATTTCCTTGACCTATTTGCTCTAGGCGTATTACGTTGGATTAAGCGCCGCCTGAGATTAATGAAGGAGAATATAATTAATCGTGGCCATATAATAAATTGTTGTAAAACATGAACTGTTTTATTACAAGTCCACTTAGGAATTCGGGGTTGCTTGGTACCAATCGCGCAGTGAAAAGTTAAGCCACACAGCGCCCAAATTGGCGGCAAGTCCAATTCTGACGTTGACAAACGCCATTACTGCCCGCCGACCCGACTCCGAAATTCGGACTAATTGTCCGAATCGGACCCCGAATTCGGAGCGAATCGATTCGTCATCCCAAGATGTCGGCTGATTTAATTAATTCGAAATTTATTGTCCAAAGGGTTGAATGGGCCCCGGCGAATTTATTTTTGTTGAAATATCCTGTTTCTTTTTAAACGATTTAGATGGATGAGTCCTGATTACGTTCCGAGCACTCAAAGCGTCTGCGAAAATTCGTTTTCAGTTGTTTGATTCTTTCATTTAAATACGTTTTGTAGTGAATAATTGAAGGGGCATTTGGAATAAAGCGATTAGAAAATTGTGTCTTTTAATTATATCTGACATCGGAATTTCGCGGAACGCTTCACTTAAATGTTTATTCGACACGAGATGAAGCGATTAGCGCTTCTATTATTTAAGAAAGTAATAAAATTAAATAATTCTGCTTAAGACTCGTGGCACTTCTCCTGACAGACTCAAGAACCGCTGGCTGGATATGGTAAAGACGGACATGAAGGAGTATAACCTGATAGGTGCTTCGGAATCAGGTGCTGTAAGGTATAGTAACCGGTAGCAGGCAAAGTGAACTAGGCTTAGTCGGAACCCTGGCGCTACACCGGTAAAGCGCTAAGACGAACAAGAAAGATTCTGCTTAACACCTAATTATTGCAAGTGGGTTAAGTCACTAAGCTCCTTGAGGAAGCGTCCCTATGCTGATATCACAACGCTTGCTCTCTTTATTTAGTTTTTAAATTAGCAAGTTTGTGGTGTTGTGGTGGTAGTGGAGACTACAATTGTCATGATCCCTGTGCTTCTCTCGCTCTAAAGAAGCTGGTGAAATAGGGGTGTTATACCTCTGCCTATCTTAGGGAATAAAATCTTGATTTATTAATATGCATTGATATCAGCCGGGCCGGATGTGAAACCTCAGCCTAAACCTTGAGCTGTATCGATTTGAATGTTGCCATCCCAATCACTCTCTCCGTTCATCGGTTTCTCGACATTGTCCTTTTCGTCTTTTTTCTATTTTCTTCATTTACCGATGGATGTTACCGACGGATGTTAAGAATCAAAAGGGAATTAATGACTTGATGACGTTTGACCGATTTTTTTTTATAAATGGGAGAGGAAACATACTGCGCTGACCTCAGATCAATTGGTAACAGGGCAGGAAGCACAAGTACCTACCTGAAAATCAGCAAGACGGTAGTCTTACTCACCTAGCCATCTACTTATATGGAAGCCACTACTATCATGTCTCCAAAATTAACTTTTTAATAAATGTAGTTGTAGAGATTCTTTTTCTTTAATTTTTCTCAAGTAATATTCCAGGAGGTACGTTGTGAGCGCCACATATTTCTTCTGCCACAATAATATCTCGGCATCCAGCCCCAGTGAAACAAGAGACAGTATTACAGCCTCCCACCGCAGCAAATAACAAGCAATATCTTCTGGCACGCCAATAACTCCGTTGAAAAATAGAAGCGGCGTGTGCTGACGCAATTTATCAGTATCTGCTGTAAAGTTGTGGTCGGTAAGCCGGGTTTCTGCATCTAAACATGTCTTGTCACATATACTATGCTGCAGCGATACGGCAAATTGACTGAGAGTGCTGCCGCTGGCTGATAGCGCTACAAGATATTGGTGCAAGGGGCGAGAGTCGCATTTTCATTTTTATTGTGAAAGTGACAAACGCCATTTTTCCTTGGGCTTATTGTGAAGTTACACAGATACGAAGGAATTGCAAGTGGGGGCAGTTAGCGGGATTTTTTAATAAAATAATGATCCTTTTTTTCTGTAAACAATTTTTTCAGTGAAATTAATCGTGTGATAACTTGAAATAAACCTATTTATTGCCAGAAACTCCCGGAGGTATCGGCATTAGAGATTTTCAGGCAGAGACATGACAATGTGTCAATTTAGTCTACCTATAAACACCTCTGGTAGAAGAAGAGGTTGTAAAAATTATAGATATTATTCGCTCTTTCGCCACAACTCACCACGTTTTACTAGTAACTATAATGTGCACATAAAAATATGCCCTCAACATTATCTAAAATTGTGACGTGAAACAAAAACTGGCAAAATGGAAATTAATTGCCACATAATTTTTATTATCAGGAATATGCATGAATTTTCAATGCTATAAAGTTTTGTCAAGATGATCGTAGCGTCTGGACAAATAAAACCAATGCCAAACATCAAAATATACGCAAACAAAACGTGTAAAAGTTTTTATTTTTGTGTTTTTTATTTGAAAATTATAATACGAATGATAAAAAATTATTACAAAGAAAATGGTGGTTAGAAAAAGTTCTAAAAATTATAATCTTGATGATTCCCGTATGAAGTCTACATTTTTGGAACTTTTTCTAACCATAATTTTCTCTGTATAGTAAAAGTTGTTTTATTTCAAATGTAGTAGTGGTCGTGCAACAATAAGATCACAAAAATAATTCTGTGCCACTACAAGCCGTGTGGTGACGGCAGAGTAGAATACAATTGTCACCACCCCAAATCTCTCCCGTGGGTGTCCTGCAAGGCGACTAAGGATAAATCAGTGATGAGGAATGGGTAGCAGCGTTCCTCTTATACCACCTAGCAATATATTGCGATTTATTTGCCCGATATATGGCAATAAGCTCGCCACCTATTACATGGGACCTAACATAATTGGCGAAACGTCGGTGCTAGTTCACCTCTGCCTGCCCCTTCGGCGACATAGGCGTGATTTATGTATGTATGTATGTAAAAATAAATCTAATTGCAACGCGTTTTAATGTATTCTTATTTTCACGCTGTCCTCTCATAGCTTGGACCGTAGGCAGCCAGTGGGTGGCGAGCTGAGATACTGAGATATAGACGACTGTTGCGGGAGGCTTGTTGCTTGGTTTCGACGCAGCATCCGTTTTCCTGTTCTACGTCGGTTCTATATTTCAAGTGTACAGTACCCCTTATAGCCGTCCACGCGTAATGAAGCCGAGAGCTGTCATCTATGCTGGGTTACGTTGTGTACTTAAATTAATTGTAGCAGATGTAGGCGGCTCCCATTTATCTTGACACCGTTATAGGGGTGCTAGTGTGCGTTGGACCGAAAAATATGAGTGGAGGTGTTCGCGGATTCACGACCGTTGGACGGGGCTAAGTAATTTTGGAAGGATCCGTTTTAGGATTTTGAAGTTTTATAGGACTTCTTGGATGTGTGTCACATGCAACAGAAATAAAGCGTACCCACACATTAATTTAAAAAAATTGAAATAGGGAATGTGACCCGAAATGGGCATGCTGCCTAAAGAATGTAGTCTCGAGTATAAAATGCGTTTTCAAAACGAACATAATATATTTCGGGTATCCTTAATAGACCGCTTCCTTGAGAGGACAAGTAAGAAGTTGAAATTGTCAGCTGCCTCCGTGGCTTAATGGAAATATATATTATATATACCAGAGTACCATCTTTAAACGACATGTCATGCCCCTTTGCCCTTAATCAAATAGAAATAATTAATACAAAAAAATATTGTGGTTAGAAAATGTTAGAAAATTATAGTCTAGATGCGGGAATCGAACCCGCGTCCACTGCAATCCGAGAAGGTGCCTAAAACTGCTCGGATCATTTTTACACTAAATTTTTTTGGAACTTTTTCTAACCCCAATATTCTTTGTACTAATTTCTCTAACATTCAACTTATTTTAATAAGTTATTATAGACAATAACTTCATTTCAGAAGCATTCTGTACTGTTTTGAAACCTTCCTACTTATTTACAAGAATTATTTAAACCCCATTTTTTATGTCGACTCCTCAACGTTCCTTCGACACGGGCACTTAATTTATTTACAAGCGGAAGACTAATGGACAAAAAAAACTGATCAAAGTGCCTAGTTTGCGTTTTCTGTCGAAGGCGGGATAACTTTAATAGGGGTCCTGCTAACTCCAACGCACTTTGCCCATTTTCGGTCAAGATTAATGATGTGAGCTGCCGCACTATCCATTACTTATGGCCCCGCTCCATTGTACCGTGGACGGCGTATAGAGCGTGACACATTTGCATTTTAAATAGCTTCAAAGATCGTTGTGCCCCCGGTGAATTAGAAGGGGCAAGGTATTTTATTCGGGTACACAGATAAAATTATTGAGAATCGTTGAAGAGGTACTACGTTTCGACTATTATTTAAAATATTTATCACTGTTATTAAAAAAACTTTGCACTCAGAGACGTTGTAACTGAACCCCCCCTAAATTATAGACTAATACGCGGTGGTCGAGAACGAACCCATGATAGGTACAGACGGTGATAAAATTTTTCGACCTTATGAATAATTAAAAAAATATAAGGAAGTGGAAGCCCGCTCCCCGCTCCGCACAATGAGTGACAACCTTCGATTCACTCTCTCCTTCCAAACCACCGGAAGTTCCTTATATGCCCTACCCGAATCAGTGTATTATTCCAGTCCGTTAGCATTCCCATGGAAAGTCATATGTAGTGTATTTAAACCAGATCATAGGTAGAGAAACCCGGCCGAATTCTCCTGACTTCAACAACACTTCAGAAGAAGGTCATTATAATTCAAAAGACAGCCCAGATTCTACGTGGGGCGGCTTGGTTGTGAGGCAAGCCCGCGCTGTCGCAACTATCTAGTGGGTTCCAATCTGAGTATCCTCAGTAATGGAACTAGCTCCCTTAAATAGCTCCTGTCTAACCTAAGCTATCTGACCTAGTTTGAACCATAATAACGATACAACTGTTATATCTCATCACGATCCTCCGACACAGATAATCCCTTCTATCAATCTGGAGAGTGTGCAGTGTGGGGAAAATAGTCTTTCCTGCGTGTAGAGAATTGGGCGTATTTTGGGCATCAGTGTTGGCACTGTATATGTCTACTGACCTAACCTAGCTTCAATACCAAAATACTCCCAATTGATCATGCAACACACGCTTACGATGTAAATATAAAAGGCCTCATAATCATGTCATCACACAATTATGTAGTCCCAAATTCACAAAGCAGCGTGCCCACGTAAATGACAAGGGACCAGTACACAACTAAATCATGACATATTTTATTATTATTATTATATTAAGTAAATATTTATATTAATTTAATCTGGCCAACGTATAAATAATGATCATCAAGTATGGTAGGACCCCCCTGTTGTGAAGTAGCATCCCAAGACTCTTTTATGAGGTATGTGACGTGTTCCCTACGGAGGGAGAAGGATACGTAACATTAGAAGACAGATGAACTTAAGTTTGTTGCATATTATAGTGGAAATAAGGTTAGTTGGTAACTGTAGGCAAATAATCCATTATTCCAGATTACTCCAGTAAATCTAACAAACCAAATCTGCAATCGCCAATAGAACTGACCACACCATACACCGCACGCATGAACTTTATGATGATGTAATAATAATAATATCCACGACAGTCGGTAAAATAAACAATATACCTGTTGTTTATACCTGTATAAAATGTAGACATAAAAGCTCAGCCAACTCCCCGTCATACATACATACGTAACCTATCGGTACCTACATATTAACATTCCTATGCTCAGCCTAGCATATCAGTCATAAAATAAAATATCAGGTAGTAAAGTATAGGTATATAGGCTCAGCCAACTCCCCTTCACATATAAATAGCCCTTATATACCTATTCATCAACAAACAGTACAACGATCGACGCGGATTATCCAAACCCCGCAATCGACAATTACAAATCCGAAACCTCCTCAGTAGGTAGGTACCTACTTTCCTACATATCCAAAACACCGGCGAACCAACAAAACAATGACCAAGGTTATAATCAATTAATAGGTACCCATTAAATGAAATAATCGTAAAATACGTACCATGGAACAACGGGTAATAATAACCACGGCATACCTAACACTTCAAGTACTAATAAAATCACCAACATTATGTCGGGTTCCCTTACCTTGCCTAACCCATACCTGGCGTTTGATACCGAACGTCTCAAACGGATCCAATCTCCGTACGCCATCACCTGGAACGCAGGCGCAAATACCGAACTCCATTTCCTCCATCGACGACGCGCACCGACCGGCTGCCTCCCCGCTTTGACTCGTCCTCTCGCCCGTCTCCGCTCTCGAAAAGAATCCGAATCGTCCATGGTCGAAAGGTCTCGAATGTCCCTTTTCACCCCTATTTATACCCTCGGTTAGCCCACCTATTTCGCTAGCTATCCACTGACCAATCATCTATCCGTTGAGATATCCTACGATCTTTCTGCTAATTTCATTGGTCCCGACCGGCGGCCTCACTGTTGGCAGAACTGATTTTTTGCACGCCAAAACAAGTTGACAACCCACAAGCTACAACTTCCGTTCATTCGTACCAATTTCAATGTAAACAAAACGTTACAACCCGACTTACTGAATTGCCTCCAAAATGGTATTCATCTAATTCCATTGACACCTCTTAAAATCGTTTGTATTATACACAGAAAACTACTATTTATGTAACTTATTTTAAAACGTAATATTTTCCTAAAACTACGAATGTATTAAATATATTTTTAATAATTCAACAACTATTTGTGGAATATAATAATTGAATCTCACCTAATAATAAAATAACTTTAATTAGACAAAACCTAAAGCTAAAGCTAAGGGGAACTTAAGGCACTAGATGGCGCCCTGCGTCAACCTATATTGATACGGGATTTACTCTAATTATAATTTTAATAATTCAGCAACTATTTGAGGGATATAAGAATTAAATTAACATAATAATAAAATAACTTTAATAAGAATTATCTAAAGTTAAGAGGAATGGAATCAATAGATCTATTGCGCCATCTATGGCTCCTTGCGTGGGCTATATTGATGCGGTATGTGCTCTACCACTTTGCAATTTATGGTCGAAAAATCTAATAGATGGCGCTTGATACACTATGGGAACTTATCATCAATAATTATGAATGTTGGTCCTAGAACGATATCTACTCTGTTGCATCCACTTCCTGGATTGTATAAAATATTCCTATAATATTTTCTGCGTAAAAATATATTTCATTAAAAAGTGGGAAGATGCACCCTGTTACGTCACACACGCCCCCTAAATTATTATGTAGTTTACCGAAGTAATAATTTACTATATCACACAATATACACATGCGTCATACGATATTTACCCCGGAACGATACTGCTCTTTTCCAATCATCTCCTTTGGTTGTATAAATATTTCTATGACTATTAAACTAGATAAAAATATATTTGATTAAAACAAGAAGATGCACCCTTGTTACGTTACAACGTCAAATAACGTTAATGAGTACTTAATGTCAAAAAGTGACAATTCAAAACTAGTCGCTATTTTTGCCGGGTTTATGGTTTATATTTAAATGAAATTTTTTGAGATTAAGTACTCATTAAAGTCATGACGTCTCTGAGTGCGGCAGTTAGAAAAAAAAATGGATATAAAAAGACTTGTCCTAGTCCATAATATCTGTTATTTTCTTTCCCAAGTCCCACACCTGTATCTTATGGATTCACCTATATTTTCAAATTGCGTTCACTGTCGTACCTACTAACAGCGGGTTCCTGCCTCATTCAATGCAATGCTGCGCGCAAATAAAAAATAGTGTGACCGTTTGAATGGGAAATTCTATTCATGATTTTACTTTTGGTGACGATAAAGAGGAGGATCAAAGAAAATAATAATCAGGATTAATTAAGGAAGAACTATAATTGAAATATTAGTTGGAAAAATGTCTCTACTAAACGATGTCGGTATTTAAATCCAAGACAATATAATGCATTCTCCCCCGAATACTGAAACGCAACTCAAAGTTTGGGTACTGCATAAAATTTAAGTATTGTCAAAATTTACGTTTTTCCATACAAATTTTGACAGCGATTGTCCACTTAAATTTTTAATCAATACTCAAAATTTGAGTAGTGTTTCTGTATTCGGGGGTCTGTAAACGTGTTATATTGTATTCTGGTTATGAGACGACAATGTGGACTATCACGTAGCGCTACTGAATATCCATTGATGACAGATGAACCATGATTGCTAGGTACCTACCCGATAATGTCACCATTGATATCCTTGGCACAATGAAAATCGAATAGCTTGATTCAAGCATACGTGCCAATGTAATCTTCCCTGGAGATTTTGGCATTGTACCCCATGCCTTGATGTGTGTTGATTCTTTGACAATCGGGGCAATAGCAGACAAAGCAGACATTGTTATCGATGAAGCAAGCGTCTTCCTATTCTGTAGGAGGACTGCTATCGGATTTGGATAGGTTTTTATGGTATAGGCTGTCTGGCTGACTCCAATCGTCCAGGGGATGCTAGGAATCTAGTACCTAATCTCTCCGTTCGTTGCCTCTCGACATGGTCCGTTCCACCTCTTTTCAATGCATTCATTCATCACTAGCACTTTTGGTTTGACGGATGATATGAATCAAAAGAGAGTGGATGGTTTGATGACGTCTGACTAATATAAATGGAAGAGGAAACATACCGCGCCGACCCCAGATAGACTAGGAACAGTGCAGGGAGAATAATTCAGGTTTCGTTAAAACTATGATAATATATTTGAATTAAGAGACCCTTGAAGTAGTTAAAAGTCGCTGGTAAAGGCAGTCATTAATTAGTATCACTTATTATGGATCATACATGGATCTTGCAAATCGCTTCTTTATTCTATAAGTAGAATAAATTTCCGGATAAAGAAAATATCTAGAGAAAACTAGTCAACGATAACCCGTAACTGCCAATGACTACGCAGTATGCGTACACGGCAACTAAACAGGCTTTAACGAAACAGGGGCGAGCTAATGACTTATTAATGATAATCTTTCATTAATAGGTTCCCGAAAAACCTTTCTGGGCCACAAAAGGTTCGTGGAAGCCGCAATATTGTCCGGCACATAAAAAAAGCTCGCAGCAATTATTTAGTGTAACTATATTGTTTACGCGCAATTTAAGTTCTCGGGTCATTAGCGGCACGGTAATTACCCGGCGTAATAAAAATCTTCGCTGTAGCTTACGTTATTTGAAATGTCAAAATTTGGAACTTTCTTGGTGGCGTGAGATAGTTATTTCTTCGCTTGGATATGGGATAGTAGTGAATTGTAATGTGTCCAGGAAAATCGTTGCGGATTGGGGCGTGAGTGGGTTGTGTAGACCTATCGTTATAGACGGAGGCATGCTGCGCACTCCCCTATCTTACCTTGGACACACGGGTTTTCGATATCTAGCGTCTTGACGATTCATAAATGTTTTTTTATCATACCAGATATGAATATAAGAATTTTGGCTTTGACTTTGATAACTACGGCTTGACGGACACTCCGAAGCAAGGAGGAACGTGTAACAATATATTTAAGGTTGGTCACCCATCTACTGACCGGTCTTACTTAACATTGCTTAGTCTACGTAATTTCAGGCCACCGGGCTCCACAAACGATAGCAAATAATATATTGGAAGCCATTATTAAATCGACACAGTAGCCGTGAAACTTTCAAATCAATCCTGTTTATTTATTCAAGCAAGGCCACAGGACTAGTTGTTATGAAAACAAAACGTTATAAAAGTTTAACAATAAATTACTGGCCAGCAATTTGTCGATGTCACTACAGTTTCTCCCTGAGTGGGCCTGTAATATTGATTAAATGTTAGAAAAATAATGTTCCCCGTAAACAACAAGGGGAAAGTGGGGTGAATTTAATCGCAATGTCAAATGATATCTAGCCCAAATCAAGCAGCTTTAACCATAATTGTCAAAGGGTTTAGGTATATTTTATGCATTGTATTTCTATATATTTGATATTATTTATAGGGGAAAGTGACCCAAAGCGGGTGTAATCACCTTCCCTATTATTTCAGAGTGGTACAAATGTTTTCATAATTTTGTTTTTGATCAAAAATGTATGACATTTAATTAATATTAAAACGACAGGAAACAGACCACAGTCTCGATTAGTATACGCTTATATCACATTTAATTAAAAAGTGGCATAACTCAAAAATACTTCGAAATGTATAAACTTTAAGGTTCATTTTTCAATGAAAATCGTTTTATATTTGTGTCACTTCTATATTCAACAAGCGCTATATTTATGCTAATAACAGATACATTCGCAAGAGAAAACGACAGACATTACAGGAAAGCGCCACGACAATTTAGACAGCACCGTTTTCCATTTACCCCCCGCGGTCCATCCTGGAGGGTCCAAAAGAACCCAGGGGACGGGTGCTTGAACGAAACTTGCAGCATTTGCGTCGGATCCTTTTGAAAATGTCCCGTTTTCACTGATGTTGCCCGGGCGACTATATCATTTTTCCTTTGCGAATCTTCTTACATCATTCAACGTCAGTTGGACTGCGAAAATGCAGAGCGTACTGCCACTCCAGTCCCCAGAATATTATCTCGGTTAAATTAAATTTTAGTTTTACCGAGTCACATTTTTATGTATTACCAAACAGCTTTATGTCGGATTTGATGTGCGCATAATAATATGGTCTTTAATGTGCCCATATCTGGGCCACAGGCCTACCCTGTAGATGGAAGAATATCGGGAGAATGGGCCATAACCCCTGCGGCCCAGTGTGTATTAGGTATCAACGACTGCATATGCAGTCAGGACCAATGGCTTCACGTACACGGAAGAACTTAGATACTACATTTTTGGTCACCCATCCGATGACCAGCCTTAGCGAAAATTGCTCAACGAAACCGCAGACCGACCATGACATCCGACAATAGACAGGGCAGATTTTACTACGTTGCTAGCGCAAACGCTGTTTGATTAAGGGCCTGTTTCACAATGGCAGTTAAATTGACATATATTTCATATTAGAAAAGATCTGCCAAGTAAGCTATTCAGACTTACCCGTCAATTGTGAAACAAGCCCTAAGACTCAAATAAAAACTTTAATGCAATTAAAAAGAACACGACCGAGTCCCAGACGCAAAACAGAACAAACAAATGTAAGAGAGACAGGTGTTACAAAAACAGTAGCTACTCCTCAGTGCAGACCTCAAGCAGCGAACAACAGTGTTCCTGACAAATACCCCCCATTTAGCTGCCCGAGTTTGAATAATGGCCGCGCATTCGTCAGTGGGGGGGAAACTTTTCACAATTTCACAAGATTACACCTTGTAACAATGGGATTGTTGGGAACTCGGCGTATCTGGCCGACTACTGACTACGGTCCGGTTTTAAATACAGCTAGGTACCTACTATTATCGTAAGGTTCTGCTGGCTTGACAGTTACAGGGCTGAGGGCTAGTTGTCGTCATATTTATACAAAGATTATGTGTTGTGGTTAGAAAAAGTTCGAAAAATTACAGTCTTGATGCGGGAATTGAACCCGCGTCCTCTGCGATCCTGGAAGATGCCTGTACCACTCGGCCGAACGGTACAGGCATTTGCCCGGATCGCTTTTCCTAACCACAATATTCTTTAAACGGAGTTAGTTAAGATATTGATATTGACAATATGGTTGGGCAGAGAGAGAAGCCTGGGTTGCGAAGGTGAGTATTGACATGCTGTGAAAATATATTTATTTCAGTTTTATAACTGTAAATAAATAGTACTAATAACGATTTAACGACTGACAAGAGTGATGTAGACATGTTAGATGAACACAATTATTATTAATGATAATAAAGGCCTGTTTCACAATCGACAAGTAAGTTCTAGGTAGCTTACTTCGCAGATCATTTGACAGTTGTAATATGAAATGTATGTCAATTGAACTGCAAAGTAAGCTACTTTGAACTTACTTGTCGATTGTGAAACAGGCCCTAACTAAATATAATATTTAATTAGAATTTAACCTTTTTTTACTTAATGAGTCTATCCTTCTTACGTCACTACAATTTATATTTATTTATCTATCTAATTTCTTTTATACTAATAATGCCCTTAACTAACTGTTCTCGCAAATTTTGAGGAGCTTTGGCTTATAACTTTCATAAAAAAAACTAATATGTAACTACTACTTAGTACCGCGTGTAGTTATAAGTAATTTAATAAGATAGATGCATAATTAATTATATAGTTAATTGAAAAAAATCTCCCTGAATTAAAGGTAAGACATTAAAGTTGACATGGTATCATTTTACATTTTACATAATACTACCACCATGACGGCATAGGAACTATAAGATAAAACGCACTATACTAACCCGGCACCCGCAGAGTGAATCCATTATTTCGAAGTTTCGTTGCTGTTTGCGTCACTGCGACCTTTGGAGAGTCTATTGCGAGTAGCCGGTGGATCCATGGTATGCTAACCAATTTCGCCCATCTGCCTGTGTGCGAAAGGCTTAACAATATAGACATTACTGGCATGATTTCTTCGCGACACACGCTCCCATTAACACGAGACAGACCTAATTTAGACGACGACAGTAAACAAGAAATCCGATATTCCGGTCACGTACATGCATTGTGAAACATCATGCCTGGTGTTTTCGAGCACCTATCCATCAGCTAAATAATAATCTGGCTTTATGAATAATTCAGTGTGGGCCGTTTCGGACTGTATACTATTATATGCAGAATTACCCGGCTTGTGTACATTTTTTGTGGAATTTATTTATGGACAATGCAGCGAATTGAACGAATGCAGTTCGATTGTGCGAAATGATTGGGAATGGTTGGCGGGCCAATCTCCTAGGATAATAATATATCATTGGTTGTCTACTGGAGTGATTTCAGGGTTCTTTTTGTAACAATTCTGTGGGCTTGTAGCTAAAATAAAACCATTGAGTGTAAAATTACTAGTGGTCGACAGCGGCTTCGCTCGCGTTATTGTCGGCTATTTTATAGTCTTATTATTTTAACTTAATTTTGTATCTTTAAATAATTTTACAATTCTTACAATAAAAGACTGGTGTTTCACCGCGACAGTGCTTCTTACCTGTAACAAAAAAATACAGAATTGTTAATAATCGACATAATTAGAAAATCATACCAAAGCCCACTACTACAATATTCAATAAGTTTGATAGTCCGTTGAATAGTATGGTGACGGCAGAGAAAAATACAATTGTCGCCACCCCCATCTCTCCCACCGGTGTCTTACAGGGCAAATAAGGGCGAATGAGTTATAGGCAGCAGCGTTTCTCTTTTGCCACCTAGCAATGTACTGCGATTTCTGTGTCCGGTAAATGGCAATAGGCTCGCCATCTATTAGATAAGATCTAGCCTAATTGGCGAAACGTGGGTGTTGAATTCACCTCTGCCTACCCCTTCGGGGATATAGGCGTGATTTATGTAATATGTATCTTCGTTGTGTGCGAAACGCTTTATTACTACGTATTCCGACACACGGGGTTCACAGATTACACTTCGCTAAAATTAGTGACGAATTTGACAACGCTTCCATTGAAGTTCTTGACTAACCGGGCGGCTGGTAGATTTGATTTTGATTGTGAGCTTTGTGTCAAAGGTAACAGCGTCCCAATTCGAACAAATTGGACAGTCCTTTGTTTTTAGAAGTGATGTGCCTTTGAACTACCCATGTCTGTTGGTGTGCACATTTAGCTTCTGATTATGCTACCGTTCCAGCCTGCGTAGCACGGGATGTGGAGAAAATTTCCTCGGGGAAAATAAACTATTTTCATCTCACTCCAATTCCCACTAAATTCCGAGACAAAACACTGTCAAGTGATGTAGAGAGTCCCGTGCCAGGTCTACAGAGTGCCTAGCCAAGCAAACGATACAACATTTCTATCAACAAATGTCAACTTTTGACAACTAATCTTATGGGGTTCAAGCATCTTGACCTCAAGCACGTTGATTTTCTGTGTGTTTCTATTCTGTTGCTAGGTCAAACAAATAAAACAGTCAGAACTAGCTCTTAATTTCTTGACTCAAGCATCAAGAAAGCGTTGTAGACAATCAAAATGCTTGAATCAGGCTAAAATCTACATTATATTGTTTTAAGATTACGTGGTCACTTTCATCTTTAAATTGTGAAAAAATGGGATTTATACCACGTACCTGGATTTTGTTATGATTCCGATATTTCGGCACAGTTACATGCACCATGGTCACGGATGACTGAGTCTTGCGGGTTGATACACATTATTACGGACAGACATATCTGTCTACCCTCTTTCTGAGTCTTTTAACACGACCGGAACCAGTACTATTGTCCGCACTCGCACTACTCCCTGAAACTCGATCCCTACATACGACACTAACAGTATCGGGACGCGGCGCCACGCAACCTTTATTTGCACACTCAATGGTTTTAGAATCATAACAAAATCCAGGTACGTGGTATAAATCCCGTTTTTTCACAATTTAAAGATAAAATCTACATGTTTGACGCCAAATTGATTGACCGTCTCGGAACCCCTTTACATCGGACACGGCGGCCATGTTTTCTCTGTAATACGTCAGTTTCATACATTTGTATTCTATGTCCGAATAGACTGACCATTTGGCTACAGGGGCAGGTTTATCTAGGATGCTTATCATTTCATTATTACCTACACGAATACGTAAGCAGTGTCACCATATAAATAAATAAATATTTTTACACTCAAACCTAGCCCAAAGTAAGTAGCCTAAGCACTTGTGCTATGGATACTAGATGGCGGACATATTTTTAATGTATATAAATGTTGAAAATGTACTACATAAACATATTACACAACCATGACTCGGGAACAAACATTTGTGGTCATCACAAAGTTTGCCCCTACCAGGACTCAAACCCGGGACCTCTTGGCCAATACCCAGCGATATGAGCATTCGACCAAGGCAGCCGTCGTTCATATCCCTGAAGGGACAGACATATACACTTCTGTCTAACACACCCTCGCTTCGCCAAAATCGCACTTGAAATAAGCTGGCGAAATGGGTATTGTATGTATTATGTATAAACAGAAGCATAACGCAATAAACTCCATTAAACTTCGCAATGGTGTATTATTTTTAAAAAGCCCAAATTATAATAGCAGTGAGCTACTACAAACACAAAAACAATGACACTTTCACAATCAAGTTAAATTCATCTTTACGACCAATGTTTTAGTGGTGAAAATCGATACTGTACAATTTTATTCCTGAGTGCTAAAAAACTTGTGTCTTCCCAGACCTTGGTAAGGTAAAATGGACCTTGTTACACCACTATACGATCCACCTGGCGGGTCCCGCTATTTAGCCAATCGATCGTTAAAGTAATTGCAACGCTTACATCGAACGCTCGTTAAACTAGATTAAAAGAATTGTTTATGTTTATTGCTGGTCAGCCAATCCCATTAAATTCGGTTGCTAATCTTAATGTGTGCTTTCGGGCATGTTTTCTTTTACACTGGCCTCTTATATGTCTACTTACATTTTTTTTCACAATAGAGTTCGAAACATCAGGAGTGTTTAGTAGAATTGTAATATTTGGCCGTGTGGTAACGGCAGAGCAGAATAACATACATACATACATAAATCACGCCTATATCCCCGAAGGGGTAGGCAGAGGTGAACTAGCTCCCACATTTCGCCAGTTATGTTAGGTCCCATGTAATAGGTGGCGAACCTATTGCCATTTATCGGGCACAAAAGTCGCAGTAGGTACATAGCTAGATGCCCATTCCTCATCACTGATTTATCCTTAGTCGCCTTGTAACGACACCCACGGGAGAGATTTGGGGTGGTGACAATTGTATTCTACTCTGCCGTCACCAGACGGCTCAAGGTTTTGACTTAGTATTACAGCTGGTTGCCTGCTCGACACCCCTCTTTGGGTCTGCTGTAGTTGATGGTTTGCAATCTACCATTCAGATGCTCCCAAATGCGTATTGGCTAATACATTTTCAATCTACGGTAAATTAGTTTAAAGAAATTGCTCTAAAAGCTGTTATTAGAAGCTTTCCTGTAAGCACCATACCTGATTCTTACCGCAATACCAATAACAATAATGCTAGTAATGGTTTTGATCAAGGGTACATTCACAGATTTAGTATGTTCACATAGTTAAACAAATACAAGAAACCGTCTGACTCTTCGAAAAGACTACCATCCAATTTATTGATTTTATCCTTAAATATCTCTTGGGATATGCCGTCAGCTCGGTCCTTCGAGCCGGATAGGAAATCCCATCGGCAGCGTATACGATAACACCTTCAGTAAATCCTGCAACGTCTCGATACGTTTAAGCCTCAATTAATAGCTGGAAGGCTCCGATATTTACAGAGCACGGTTCTCGGCGTTAATAAATTAAAGCTCATTGGAAGGTACGTGCTAAGGAAAAGCTAATCCGAAAATCAGTGGAGTGTTTGGAGGAGTCATTTTTTATCGTGATCAGAAGCCTTATTTTGATGTAGATACTGTTTTTGTAATTATTGCCTAAAAAGGCAAGCTTCTGACTGAAATGGTTTTGTGTCAATACTAATTAAAGTTATAGACTTAATGCTACTCTCTAAAGATAAGCACGAGCGCAAAGTTTATGGTACAAAATTTTGTTAGCAGTATTTCTTTGTGTTTTTTAGGAAATTTCTATATAAGTTTAGTATCTCATTGTATTGTAAGTATACCATTGCTTAGTTATATATAAGAAAATATAATATGGCCTGTCTATAATTTTGCTGATTTCGAAAAATCCTTAAGATAAGATAAAATTATTTCATCAATAATAGCTATTGGAGAAAGTCTGGCACTTTCTCTTATTGATGAATAGAGATTGATTGATGAGTAGATTTCACCAATTCAAAAAGAGTTCTCTAATATCTTATCATTTGCATAATAATATAAGTATTCGCCATCTATATCGTCATCTTATCTTATTGACTGGCAGAAACTGGCGTATTACGTTCAAGTGCTTTAAACAGTCTGATTGATTCGCCAACTTTGATAAGATAAGCCGGCTTGAAACAAGATCGTTCCGAGCTCTTCTCTCAAAACCATCTTGTTTCAATCTGTACCAGACAAGATGGAGATACCAAGTTTCAAATCAAATCAAAACAGTTGAAATTGGAATGCATTCAAAAAATAATTGTGTATAAAATATATTCTAAGCACATTAGTATTTGTAGGTACTTAGATTAGCTGTACATTAAACACATCTAGTTATTCAACACAGACATACATCAACTCTTGTGTTATTAGTACGCCCCAACTTTCCGTTTGCTACTGTGGCAAACAGTCCAAGAAACACAATTGGCATCATTATTTTGAAATTAACAACGCAACAATTCAAAGTGACAAAGTCAAAGGCTATGCTGCAGCCAAATAAACATTCGCCAAGAAAGCAAGAATATCCCAACGAAGATACATAACTTGCAAAGGCACCGAAAGCTTTGAGCAACAAAGGCTTTATTCAAAGAATATACAGGTTTTATATTAACAACCCGAACGACACTACTGACAAACGGCTGGCTCTTGTCTCTGTTAAACAGTACAGTTATGAAAGAGACGAAATACCGCTCTTGCTGCGGCTTTACACCACAAAGCGATATTACCGGCACAGATCGTTACAAGAAGCGCCGAGGGTATAATATTGTGCTTGAGTGGGGCCACGAGAGTGCAGGAACAATTTCGCCCTTTTATAAATCACGAAAATTCTAGAAGAAAATATTACTCAAGGACGAACGGTTTCAGTTTTTCATCGCTATACGTATAGCCGCCGTGTGACTCTTTGAATGAGGAAGGGGGATTTTAGAGAAAGTTTTTGGCTCGTTTAGGAAATTGCTTCTTGTTATGGTCCAAATTGCTGTTCATCTAGTAATGTAGAGGAATCCGTTTGAGAATGGCGATGCCGTCAATCGGGTCCATATGAATATTCCATTGAATGTTCTTCGCGTTATTGTTTTGATTGTTTTCTAAAGCATAATAATATACTTACTTGAAGGACATTTTTATATAGTGTTCATCAACTTTCTTGCTTGTAACTTGATTCACGTGACGATGACAGAAATCATTTTGGAAAATACTGCTACTGAACATATTGCAAGAATATCAAAGGCTACCTCAAATTAATTGTTTCCTTTCTAGTTTATTTCTTCATTTTGGTGGTTAGAAAAAGAATTTCGTAAAATTATGATCTTGAGGCGGGAATCGAACCCGCGTCCGCTGCTATCCGGGCAGGTGCCTGACCGCTCGGCCACCCAAGACATTTTCTAACATTTATATAATATTAAAATTTAAAATCGAATAGTTATTTCTTCATTTTTTTTTGGTATATTCCATTTGACTCTCGAGCTTTGAGACAAAAATGACTGTGTTCATTACAAATTTTGCCCCTATCTGGATTTTAACCGGGACATTTTGTCCAATCGATCGATCGATCTGATGCGATATGACCACATGCACATTGTTAATTACTGACGAAAATATATTAAGCAGGATTCCTCACGCTGCCTTCAGAGCTCCACACGGCAGCGCCGCGGAGGCATTTGTTTTCCATCACCCTGTATTCTCTCCTCTTCCATTAAGCTGTATTAAAGGACACGCCTCGGCTCGTGTATTACTCCGAAGGTTTTTCATTACGCGATCTTTTGACACTGCGATTGGCAACGGCGTTTAGCGAGCTCCTGGTTTACGTATATCGTTTAGGGTATTACGGTGTTCCCTGAAAAATACTTTACCTCAATAGGCTGTTCAGTCTTAAGAGCATGACATGGATATTACGCGCATCTCATCCTGTTTTGATTTTCGGCGTACTTTGAAGCGCTTCCTCAAAAGCACTTTGTGCAAAATAATGTTTTGCATGTATATTACAAAATGTGTACGATTATTCATGTCGGATAATAGATAATAGAAATTCATTGGGATTTATTATTGAGGCGAAGTTTGTGTGTTTATAAATCTCTGTTTACGCATCTATTTAAGATTAATTATTTTATTTCATTCAATTCTTTTCTTTCAGTTCTAGTTTAATAAAGTAGAATCATGGTTTTATGAGTTTTTAACTATCAAGTTTGAAAAGTTGCTAGTTCGATGGCGAACGAATTTCGTCAACATGAATAAAACATAAATAAGTATGCGAAATTATAACAATAAAAAAATAAATAAGTATGCCAAACGATAATACACTAAACCTCATTAAGGAACACGGATACACTTCTACCTACTTGATTATAGGCAAGTAAATAAGCTGTATCGATTATAACTTAACGAAATCTAGTATCGAACCAAACATTGACTGCTCGTCGCTTCACAAACTAATACACCTTTGAGTTTGTGATATTGGCACAAACTTGAAATTGGTTTCCAGAACACAGCCCGAATTTAATTTGGGGATCCCTGACAACTTTTATTAAATTTCACCGTTGCCAACCTTGCTTACATTTTTGGGAATCGATTATTTGCATATTGAATCGCGGAGTAGTTAATTGAAACGGTATAGTGATTCATTTCAGTATCTGAAATTAAATACTTATTTGATAAGAACATATGTACCTATAGTTACATGGATAAATTTATGAATTTATGAAGATAAATTAACTACAAAAAATATCTTAAAACACGTCTTAAACATGACTGTGCAGCAGCAGCAGTAGGCAAATCAGTCACGAATAAATGCATCCCGTTTTAAACAAAGCTCCTAAACAAGCAAAGAGGAATTCTTTGGCTATTTCAAGAACTACGTTTAGCAATCAACCGCCTGCAATCCACCAAAACAAAGACTAGAGTCGACACTTTGTGTTGCGCAATAAACACTAACACACATTTCGCAGTGCCAAGAAATCACTTGAACCAACGTTCGGGTGTTTCGGAAAATGGGAAGTCGGACAGGGTCCGAACAGGAAATATGGGAAGGCAGAGTTGATTCGGAACGACTGGGAGTTCCGCTTTACAACGCCGCAGAGTTTTGTTTTTTTTACCGAGTGCTATTTCTAGCGAGCAAATCGCAAAGTCACAGCGCCGTCGTTAACGAGGGAAAAATGTGTGGCACTGTTCAAAGGAATCAAAACGTGTAGCAGTTGTTAGGCTGCGTTCTCACCAATGATCTGTGCGAAGAAAATGTATCGTACGAGTATGTGTAGCTATGCCATGGAAATGCCAATATGGAATACTTTTGGACTAGCATTAAGATAATTATTTTCCGTGTGAAGACGGCAGAGTAGAATACAATTGTCACCACCCCAAATCTCTCCCATGGGTGTCGTACAAGGCGACTAAGGATAAATCAATGATAAGGAATGGCCAGCAGCGTTCCTCTTGTACCATCCAGGAATAGCAATGTACTGCGAATTTTGTGCCCGATAAATGGCAATAGGCTCGCCACCATGGCCACATGGGACATCGCCACATGGGACCTAACATAATTGGCGAAACGTGGGTGCTAGTTCACCTCTGCCTACCCCTTCGGGGATATAGGCGTAATTTATGTATGTATAAGTAAGTGGGTTGTTAACACCCAAAAATTTTTTAACATTTATTTTAATCAAAAGAGCCTATCATATTTTATTATGAGCCTTAAATATTTAGATGAACTGCGTATGTTCATCTACTACTACATATTTGGCCATTTACGGAAAACAAAATGTAATCTAAATGTAAACAATAATAGTTTTTTCACTTCTCATGCTCTGAAAGTGCTTGTTTGTGCAGGATATAGGCTGCACAAAATCGAATTTTGTGCTCTAGAGCATTAACGTATTTAATCATAAAAGTATCTATATGAAGGCAAAGAAAATGAGCTATGCAGCCAAACTCAATAATAAATTCAGACATAGAATTTGTTATTTTTTGATATTTACTTAAATTTATTTGCCTCATGTGTTTTTTAAGACATAAAAGATATTAAAATTTTAATTCAAGTAGGTACGGTAAGTATTAAATTAATTTAAGAAAATTATTATTTCAAAATTACATAATTTAATACTTGGCTGTATATGGCTGCAGCCCAAGCCTAATATCAGTGGGAAAAACAATTTCCTTTAGTATTCAAAATTGTACTAATTTTAGTTTGAATTTTAAGAAATGTTAAGATAAATTACTGTTTATTTCCTCGCAATCGAAGTGAAAAGCAGAGTTTCTAACTCGTCCACAAAACCATTTTTATCCTCGACATTACTATCAGCCCTCGCCTTCGGCTCGGGCCGCTAAAAGTCTCGGACAAAAATGATCCGTTTTGTGCACTTGATGGAAAATCTACTATTATTTTTCATTAATGACATACATTTACTAAGTATTAATAGTCGATTTTAATTTCAACATTACCTTTATAAATGTAAAAAAAAATAGTACAAAGATTTTGGTGGTTAGAAAAAGAATTTCGAAAAATTATGGTCTGGATGCGGGAAGTTCCCGCATTAAGACCATAATTTTTCGAAATTCTTTTATTAAAAGTCGTCTGCAATCGTGTTAAAAGTAGTGTCCCGGTGTTACTCTGGAAAGTGAACAACACAATTTGTCGTGGCACGTTCTGCTATATTTCTGGAGCGATATTACTGAATGTTTTATAACCCAATAAGCAGATGTCGAGCTCCGTGCTCGTCTGCGTCCAGTGGCGTTATCTTGTTTTGCCACAGCTACTTGACTGCTACTTGACTGTTGGATGGTTACCAAAATACTTTATGTCCACCAGACTTCTGTTTGCTTTGGCACAGCTCTGTTCAGAAGTAGCCTTCCATGTGACGCCTCATGATCATGATACGTCTTTTCTATAAGATTTAAAATATTTATGTCGTTGATGCTCAGGTTGATATCACCTAGAAAAATTCTGCGATTTAGGTGCCCAATAGATAGTAATAGGCTCGCCACATGGGACCTAAAATAATTGGCGAAAAGTGGATCATTAATCACGACATCACACACAAGAAGAGAGAACAAGAGAGACACAACTCGAAAAATACTTGAAAACACGTGTTCTAAAATGTGTGTTCTAAATGTATGACAATAAGAATAAGGTACTAGACAGGCAGAGGTGAATCATTACCCACGTTTTGCTAATTATGTTAGGTACCATAATATGATAGCGAGCCTATTGCCTTCTATCGGGCACGTAAATCGCAGTATCTTGTTAGGTGATATAAGCGGAACACCGCTGCCACTCATCGCTGCTTAACCTTTTGTCGCCTTGACGACATCAACCAGAGAGATTGGGGGTGGTGACAATTGTCTCCGGCGTCACCACACGACAGTTGCAGGTGCTGTTTTATTATTAAATGAGCGAATGTTGTCATTAAGTAGGTACTCAGTAACGCTGCATATTTTTAAAGTGCTTCACCCAAGATAAGAGGGCAAAATAAGACATTCTCTCAAGAAAGGAACTCGAGAAAATGTTTCGACACACAGATAAGCAAATCTTCGGCTGCTCCATGACTTTATTATTTCGGAAGATCGAAGGGAGGTTGTGCAAAAAATAAAGAAAGAACACCCAAAATCTAGCCAGCATTTCGCTTTCAGAATCTCTCACGCACAAATTGGATTTGCTACTACCATATTCACCGACGGAGAGACTTTTGAAGTACAGTAATAAATAAAACAAGAAATCGATAGCACCGGGGTAGCTATCCCTTACCGACGCGAGCAAATTCGGTAATTCTTGAGATTTAGACCCGCGAAGGGGGGAATTTTGAAAATATGTTACTCGTAAAATCTCCCATAGTATTACAGATTGGCGAGGATATTTCACACGGTGCCAGTGTATGACGTAACTTAGGAGAGGATTTTCATTTCGTCGATCTATGCAGGCTATTTTTAACAATCAATGGTGGATATTTCTTTTCTAGTTGCAGCTCAAGAATGCCTGATTATTGGGAGAGTAACAAAAACTAATTCAAGGTACCCTATATACACACATAAATCACGCCTAGTTATCCCTGTAGGCAGGGGTGAATTCAACACCAGAGTTTCGCCAACTATATAAGGTCCCATGTGATAGGTGGCGAGCCTTTTACCATTTAGTGGGCACGTAAGTATATTGCTAAGTGGTCGAGGGAGGAACGCTCCTGCCCAATTACTCATCGCTGTTTTCACCCTTAGTCCCTCTGTACAACGATCGCGGGAGAGATGTTGGAGGGTGGGGTGGGGGGTATAATTGAATTCTACGCTGCCATCACCACCACCATTTTTAAGAACAGAAGACAGTGTAGAAAGGGGATATACTGCGCCGATCACAAATAGAATGGTTTAAAGGCAAGGTGAGCATGATTACTACTGGGGCAGTACTTTCCTATCGATGGAAGAGGATATATCAAAAATAGGTAATCATAATCCGTTAAGTGGTTTTATTTTATGTATTATTCATTAAGATATTAGATAGCTATGGTGTCACGACAAAGTCCATCATCAAATATAAACTAGCTGGCTACATCTGCACACTGTATTTTGTCCAAATAATAAAATTCTATCGGTGTAACGGACACTGCACTTAACTCCTTTAAATGCAAGATACAAAATAGCTTGCACAGCTCTATTGAGCTCGAGTGGTGTTATTGCACTCTTTATTATAAAGGACTTGGTAATTTCATTCTTTTCGTAAACAAACAAACATTGCATAGTAAATTGGAACAAAACCATTTGGTGGTTGAAAGACAACAGTATTTGAGTAATGGAAGATTCCTACTTAGTATTGGTCGAATGCTCAGATCGCTGGGTATTGGTCATACCGGGTTCGAATCCTGGTAGAGGCAAATTTGTGATAACCACAAATATTTGTTCCCGAGTCATGGTTGTGTATATGTTTGTGTAGTATATTTTCAACATTTATATACATAATTTAATTTAATGATTTTAAAAATACGTCCGTCATCTAGTATCCATAACACAAGTGCTTATGCTACTTACTTTGGGCTAGATGATAGGTGTGACTGTTAAAAAAAAACAGTGGAATGTGTTCTTTGTGGTAATGGCGTGGTAGTATGCTCCATACTCAATTATTGAATTGGTCTCTCGACATGTCTCTTTTCTTTACATCCATTCATCACTGGCACCCTTTCCGGTGTGATGGATGATATGAATCAAAAGGGATTGATGAGTTGATGACGTCTGACCGATATGAATGGAAGAGGAAACATACTGCGCCGACCCCAGATAGATTGGGAACAGGGCAGGCAAGAAGAAGAAGTACAATAGGAAAGCTTCTGCCCATTCCTCATCTCTGTCTAAACTCTTAGTCGCTCTGTTTGACACCCGCAGGAGAGATAAGGGGTGGAGGCATTTGTAGTCTCTCTCTCTCTCTGCTCTGTCCCTCTAGACAAATATATATGATATACCTACCTGTAGATAAAACAACACGGCGATCGTCGTGTCAGATGTACGAGTTTAACTGCCGCACTCAGAGACGTCAAATAACGTTAATAAGTACTTAACGTAAAAAAATGACAATTCAAAACTAGTCGCCATTCTTGCCGGGTCTATGGTCTTGATTTGAATGAAAATTTTTGACATTAAATACTCATTAAAGTTAATTGACGTCTCTGAGTGCGACAGTAAGGGCAGTAGCATTCCTCTTGTACCACTCAGTTAATTGACATTACGATGATTTTTCCCTAACACAGGTCAGGCAAATAAGTAACCGGTGAAAGTGGAGACAAGCCTAAATAATATTTATCGGCAAAATAAAAAGTAAGTCTTGTGTAATTTGTGTGGACTAATGGTGGCTCATCTTCATCAACTACTTGAGTTACATCTTTCAACTCTAACTGCCGCTCTCAGAGACGTCAATTAACTTTAATGAGTATTTAATGTCAAAATTTTTCATTCAAATCCAGACCATAGACCCGGCGAGAATAGCGACTAGTTTTGAATTGTCATTATTTGCCGTTAAGTACTCATTAACGTTATTTGACGTCTCTGAGTGCGGCAGTAAGAGCACCTAGTTGTCAAAAGCTGGCATTTGTATTCTATTCGTTCGAATGTATTGGCTAGTTGTCTAGGCCCTCAGCAGTCTCCCACTGCGCTATTAATATAAACATTTTCAAACGAGCCTAGCGTGGGACGTGGTCAAAATCTCCTCGGGGAAAACGTTTTCCTTTCTCACTAACTCCCACTATATGCCGAGACAAAACACCGTCAACTGGCGGAGAGACATTCATTCCACGTCCCGTGAACGCAGAAGTATTCACATTCTTTACAGCTTTTGAAAGGTAAAGGCGCACACCAAAGGAGCACCGATTATTATTATTCTAATAAAGTAGAGTTTAAACTGTCGACTTAGAATGCCCAAAGTTACCGTCGCCCGACGTTTATGAGCGCAAGTTCGGAATAGCCGGGGAAGAGTTGGAAGTCCTAAGTACGGTAAAGCTTGCCAGTATTCATTTACCATTATTTCGCTTAGCATATATTTTAACTGCGACTTTTGTGCCCGATAAATGGCAATAGGCTCGCCACCTATTACATGGGACCTAATATAATTGGCGAAACGTGGGTGCTAGTTCACCTCTGCCTACCCCTTCGGGGATATAGGCGTGATTTATGTATGTATGTATGTATTTATTTTAATTTCACACTAGAGTCGCCGTGCGGTGACGTCAGAGCAGAATATAATTGACACACAGTCTCTCCAAGGAAACACATAAACAATGTTCGCTAAGGCCGATCATTGGAAGGGTGGCCAAAATTTTTATATCTCGAGTTCCTCCGTGATTCGGAAGTCACTTTAAGCCGTCGATTCCGGTTGCATCTGTAGTCGTTAATACCGACCAATTCGCACTGGACTAGCGTGGTGAGTAATGGCCTAATCTCCCTATAATTATTATTCCTTCTGTAGGCTACTCTCCTACATTTATTTAGTTTATTTATAATAATTACATATATTATTAAACTATTTATCATTGTATCTCTCGGAGTAAATATAACTGGAGTAGCCTTTGCCTAACATTCCCCTCTGCCAAACGCACAAGCATCGGATGCCTGTGCGTTATATAAAACTAGTTGAGCCGCCATTTTAAAACCACAATAATCAGAACGTCTTGCCGTGCAGAGCTCCCACTAAAATGCCTGCCTGTGCTGTTTTTTAGCGTTAAAAAATTCGAAAACATCTAGTATTCAAAAAGATGGCGTCACATTTCATTTTTAAGTATAATTTTTAAGATTTGATATTTATTTACTTCATAATTTCATGTTTTAGCATACTACAATTTCAAATTTCGAGCCATAGTCTCGTGGGGAGTCGGC
Organism: Cataclysta lemnata; assembly: GCA_963931975.1. Classification (NCBI taxonomy): domain Eukaryota; kingdom Metazoa; phylum Arthropoda; class Insecta; order Lepidoptera; family Crambidae; genus Cataclysta; species Cataclysta lemnata. Next base: position 12,213,383 of record OZ008355.1, read on the forward strand.
CGTGACGTCATCAAACGATCTTCCAGCGCACTCCCCACGAGACTACCTAGGGTTGAACATTATCGCATTTCAATTAATTAGACAATAATTTAAAAAAGTTTGTTGTTAATAAATAATTGTAATTTTGTCATTTCGTATTAATTAATTACCAATTATAATTTCGTTTTAACAATATACGTTGCGTGTTTATATTTAGTTTAGTATTAAGTACATACCTACGTACACTTTTGCGACCGCTTGAAGCTTATTTTTTGCCACACTACATGGAAATATAAAATCATTAGTGAATTAATAAAATAAAATAAGAATAAGACTATTTTGCCCTTTATTCATGCTGGGCGGCGCTCATAAACATTAAGAGTACCTATGCTGTAGCATATACAACGTCCCTGACTTTATAAAATAAGCAAGGGTAAAAAGGTACCAGCACAGCCGATTATTTCTAAGACACCTAAATTTTTTTTCGAGCCACAGCACAAATTGTTTTTTTTGTTGTAATCAGCAACCCTAATTGAATTGCACTTCATTAATAGTGATGTCACGTCATCGATATTGCGATTTTACGAGGGAGTAATGAATGAATGAATGAATGAAAGTAACATTAAATTTAAAATATGTATTATGATTTAAATCTATACATTGTGTTCCTGAGGTTATACATTAACTTCGGCATTTTATTCAGTCTGAATAAAATGCCGAAGTTAAATTGATCATTTTTTAATATGGATTAAATTTATGATACTTTTATGAATTGAAGTTCCTTTAATTTTGAAATCCTAGAATAAAACTATAGAGATATAGAATAAAACAGGTCAAGTCGACCTTAAGCCAAATGGCATATATGATGTAAGTAATTGCCGTGTGGTCACGGCAGAGCAGAATATAATTGTCACCACCTCAAATCTCTCCCGTGGGTGTCGTACAAGGCGACTACGGATAAATCAGTGATGAGGAATAGGAAGCAGCGTTCCTCTTATACCACCTAGCAATGTACTGCGACTTTTGTGCCCGATAAATGGCAATAGGCTCGCCACATTTTACATGGGACCTAACATAATTGGCAAAACGTGAGTGTTAGTTCACCTCTGCCTACTCCTTCGGGGATATAGGCGTGATTTATTTATGTATGTATGTATGAGAGAAGAGGAAGTAAAATCTCCAATTTTTTAACATTTTGTCTGTATGTATGTTTGTGCACGCATCATGCATAAACTACGAGACGGATTTTGATCCCATTTGGTATGATGATAGCTAAATGTCATTGTCAACATTTAAGTTAAATTTATTTTTTATTAATATTTAAAAGCTCCTTTAAAAAACCCGGTGGTCCAAGTGCAATACTTCGATTTACTAGGAGTTAGGTATGTGGCACCAAAGTCTTCCGTACATAAATGAAGCTTTTGGAAAATATTATTGTAGTATTAAAATCAGAAATGATCGGTATGTGTAGTTCAAGCAAAAATACCTCTGCCCCTAGCCGGTATCCTAATTGCTAGTATTTATACTGTAAGCTTTCACATTCCCGAAACAGCTAATTTTTAATTATAATTTTCAGTTTTCCTAAAGAACACGAAAAAAATGGGTTGATGCTTGTAATAGGCACGTCTCTTGGGCATCTACAAGAACAAGTACTATTTATTCCGTAAATTTTGAGCCGTCTCAGTTTCAGAAATTATCTAACAATAGAAGAAGATTTTATAGAATACAAGTTTGTTTTTTCCTCGCAATTGTGTTGAAAAACGTCGTATGCAACTCATATGCATTGGTCATTACACACTCAGTTTCCTTACCGCGTTCGCTTGCGGCTCGCGCTTGCAATAATGCCTCGTATATAATGACCAACATAGCATACTCGTAACATAATGTACTATTTTAACTTTTAAGATCCACACATTTTGATTTTTGATTCCCCTTAAAATTTAACAATTCCCAGTATCATACGAGAAATCTAACTATATTCACTATCGCTTTGTTAAAAATAATGTTTAAGGGTTTCTCCTTTCCATTATGATTATACGCGAAAGGGTCCACACAGTGATTTCTGAAAGTGAAAATATATTATAACACCTATTGTAAATACTTTTTAAATGCAATAAGCTATTAAGTATAAATTTGTATTTGATTGATATAGCTTTCGAAATCTGTCAAAGTTTTAGATAGATTTCATATATGAGTGTCTTTGCAAAATCGAAAGAAGGCTGATTGTAAAGTAAGCGTGTAAATCATCATTTAATTTTTAATAATGTAAGAATACTAACGCAAAATTAATGCATTTATTCATTGAACGAAACTGATTTATCGATATTGATATTCTCGTGCTATGTCATGTCACTACTCACACAATGACATTCGTGTGTTTGAATAGAACGTTAACACACTATTTTAAGTATGTTTGCGTGAATTTTAAATATGTGTGTCGTTTTATGCATGTGTGTGTTTGTAAATACGCAAAAAGTTTTTGTATCTGTGTGCAGCCTTTCAGTGTAGTAGTAACCTCACCCCCCGCAAAAAATGGCAGAAAAATATGTACGAGAAATTGACTAATGGCTACTCCAGTCCTATTTACTCTGAGTTGTATCTATATATTACACATAAAATAAATAATCACCTATACAACCTATTTATGTAACTGACGTGCACCCCGCGCCGCATCGCGTTGCCTAGCAACGAATCAACAAGGTCTGGAAATTACACCACGACGCGAAGTGCACGTTGCATTCTCTTAAATATTAATTGTAAATTCTTTTTTAATGTAAATTGTGTATTTGTGTGTGTATATGTTATTCCTCTACTGAAGAACCAAAAATATAGGCTTTGGACTGTTATACTGTGAGTTGGATTATTCATTTACTTTTCACACACCAAAATACCAAACTTCCATAGGGGAGGCCCATTGCTGGAGCACACACAGCACTGGACGTTAAAGGGCTGGTGACGAATCGCCGTGTGGTGAAGGCAGAGCAGAATACAACTGTCACCATTTCCTATCTCTCCCTCAGGTGTCGCACAAGGCGACTAAGGGTAAAGACAGCCAGGGGTAACGGGCAGCAGCGTTTCAAGCAATATATTGGCGGAACGGGGGTGTTAATTCACCCCTGTCTACATCTATTTATAATTGTGATTTATGTATGAATGTATGTATGTGTAAAAGTGTCCTTAAAATATTTCAAATGATATAAAATTACTCAGTTTTAATCAATTTAAAAAATATAATGTTAACATGGCTGTCTACAAGAAAATATTATTTTCTCACCTTTAAAACTGGACAAGACAAAGATCATAACCAAAATCAGCTTAATCAGCCCAGCCGTTCTCGAGTTTTAGCGTAGTCATTTTTATATGTTATAAAAAAATAGATAGATGTGTAGTGCTCGTGCAAATATAAGAGAAAATTTTACCGCTTTTCAGCATAAATATAGTACAGCCTTGGCAATTAATTTCACAGCCTATTTCACCCGAGCGAGAGTAACGAACATCCTGATCCGTGGCTCTGTCCGCAATTCTCACGCTCACTCCCGTTTTCGGATGAAAAACTTGTGTTCCATTTAGCTATAAGCTTCGCAGATAGCACTTTAAGGAGTTTGCGGGCGTCAGAGATGCTGACTCGAAGATTACGGGATCACCACTCGCGACGCCTACACGACAGCGCTACAAAAACGCCCCTACAACCCGGCAATACAGACCAAATTCCTTTGCCACGTGACCCTTTTCTGCGGCAATAGCCACGCATATTCTTTTGCCGTGTCCCGAGCTATTTTGCACGCGTCGTGTGGACGGAAGACGGGCGTAATATTCAACTCTAAAATCTTAACTTTTAGGTCCATTTTCCTGTTCCGCTCCTCGGCGGGGAAAAAAATACGTTTTAGAAGTTATACCCCACAAATAAGTTTAGGTGGTTCAGTAATGGAAGGTTTTTGCTTAAAATGAGAGCTAGGATGCTTTTAGAGGCGTTAGTTGGGGACACACAAAAAATATAATGTTGCTGCCAAAAAGTTGTTTAAAAGCAACCAACTTCAAAAAGTTGCCTGTACTTTCTTGTTACACGGAATATATTTATTTAGTCTCAAAAATAGGTACACCCTGTATCTGAGACGGTGCACATGATTAGTATTTGGAAAACTGTTCTTATTTAATTTTCGGTTCCGATTTTCTATTGAGTATTTATAATGTAATTAATTTGAACATTACAATGATTATAATATTATTAAAATATAATGTCAGAAAAAAATTAAATAATAAATTAAATAATTTTTGACCGATTGGTATAGGCATCTGCCCGGATCGCAGAGGACGCGGGTTCGATTCCCGCATCAAGACTATAATTTTTCGAACTTTTTCTTAACACAATATTCTTCTTCAATATCAGCGTGCTTCACCATGGAAACCACTTACGTTGCGTTTTCACTGCGCCAATATTGACTATAAATTTCGGAAAAAGGCGAATGATCGGTCAGCCCCTAACAGCTTACCGGGTCAGATTAGTAAAACGCGTATTTTACAGCGCGGCACTCGTAAAATTGGAGTTATGAGATGCAGGTAATTTTCGGTGCACATAAAAACCGTAATAAACAAAGATAATAAAACCCTTGAGGGGGTATCCCGGAACTTTTCGGACTTTTACGATATTAATTCATGGGCACACCGTTTACCTCTGACCGGGCACTTCGCGAAGTGCCTAAGTTCGTTAGGGTTGCAGGTAATTGGATATTCTTCGGGAAATCTTGAGGTTAATCAGGCTGGAGCAGCGATAACTTTTGGGCGGATTTTACTATAGTTGCTTTTGTTGCTATATTAATGGTAGGTGTTTAGGAGGCAAAGAACAGCGCTTTACTTTCCGAAATTCGTTACTTATCAGCGACACTGTCGAATGATGTAATTATCAGAAAATGTTTTTAATGAAACAACAGATCAGAATCATCTTTAGTGTAAGTAAACAATTGGCAATATAAAAGATCCAACCATCGATCGTTTTTCTGCTCATATATTGAATGCAGTATATCCCACATGTCCTTTCCGGTCTTACACGTGAGGATATGCCTTTTAGGTTCAGCACCAACACTTGTGCCAATAATGAATTGCCCTAGAGCATCACGTTCTTGGAATTGTCTCGTAGCCTTATTGTATGAAAAGATCTCGTCTTCGGACGCACTGTTACCTGGTGATGCAGGATATTTTTCCACTCCGCTTACATTGTCAGTCAATTTGTTCACCGATAATTGCAGGTTGGTATCAAATTTCCACGTCGACCAGTTTTCAGATCCATGTAATTTTTTAATTTGTCGATCCATTTTAAATAGATTAGACGTACTATTTGAAATAAATATTCAAATTATTGAAAAAATGGAAAAGCCCATAACCTAATGAAACAACAGATTCCGAAGACAAATCGAGAGTGATTTTATTTTTTAAATATGACAAAACACAATAGAAAAATACTAAGGTATTGGATGTACATAAAAAGGTTACATGCTTTAACAGTTTTTTTTTAATCAACGGCTTCCTACTCGATTCCTGGCTAAGAATATTGATTTTTCAAAATCGAATACTCTCCTTTGAGTACTTTTCGCAATTCCTCACATTTTCTGATTTGGCCATCCACGTAGCGCGGGACGTGGACAAAATCTCCCCGGGGAAAAGAAAACATTTTCCTCTCGCTCCAACTCCCACTAGATCCCGACACAAAACACTTTCAGGTGGTGGAGAGAGGTTTTGTCCAGATCCCGGGGACCTAGCAAAGAAAATTTTTCTCTCTCGCTCTAGCTACCACTAAATCTCAAGACAAACCGCTGTCAATTGGTGTAGAGAAATTTTGTCCACGTCCCGTGCTAGGGCTCCGGATCCCAATGGTAGCAAAGAAAAGAGCAATTTGTTAAAGAGGGCTGATCAGTTAATTCAGCCGACATGTGTTTCGGCCGCCCTCGAGGAATACCGTTTTTGAATAGGGTTGACACCGGAGGCTTTGAGCCGCTGGGGTAACTGAAGATTCCCGGGAGATCCGAAGAGGTTCTAATGCGATCCGAACGGTGCGGATGAAGCAGGATAGCGGTATGCACTGCGTGTGGTATGTCAGTAGTGAGACGTGTGAAATATTATATTATATTTACAAGAGTTAAGGGATGTTATGGTGGTTATACCTATGGATTAATCCGGGTGATTGATTAATGTGTGACAAATACAAAATACACTAATCAAAAATGTCTACGGTTACCTTATGTAAACATACTTCATGTTCTTTTAATACTGACATATTCTTTGTAGTTTTTCAAGGACTTCGCGTGAGGTGTCGTGCAAAACAAACCCGCTTTCAAAGCCCAAAAGTATATGACTGTCCCCCGCTAACGCGTAAATTGTAAATATTATATCTTTTTACGAAGCTACATAGAATACCAGCGCTCTAGGTTCTAAATTTAAAAAGTTATATGCCTGGAAACATGCGTTGGGGTGTACGGCATCCCACGCGCCCAATTAAGGATTAATTATGATAATCATAACATTTACTAAATTGCATAGAAATCAATTGCATGAACATTCTAAAGTATTTTTAGAATGTTCACCGATACAACATAAAGTAAATATATTATTATGTAAGAAGTAAAGGCAATAAATATATATCCTCAGATAAAGTTGATGAGTGTATATTTATTATAATTTCATTGTTGTTACCAAACGAGTTTTTCCTCACACACGAACAAACACAGCACACAAAGACAGCTTCAATTACGAATGAGACGAATGATAAATATGAAAATGATCAAGCCAAAACAGCCTCTATATCCGCTTAGAGATTTGCCGGACGGGATTTATAGCTGTTCGATTGCATTTTGTGATAACCCTGGACCCAGGGATGTTGATAAAACAGATGTGTGCCATTCATCTGCGCTCGAAGGGGAAGATTTGTCTTGTGCCCCCGAACAGCTGCCTTGATAGGTCCTCTTTTTCTTAGCCTACAAGGTTTTAAGCAGTTCTTGCAAGGTGTATTAAGACTGTGATAGATTTATGTATACAAGTAGTTAACATACATACATACATACATAAATCACGCAAAGTGTCACAGTACATTGCTAGGTGGTATAAGAGGAACGCTGCTGCCCATTCCTCATCACTAATTTATCCTTAGCCGCCTTGTACGACACCCACGGGAGAGATTTGGGGTGGTGACAATTGTATTCTACTCTGCCGTCACCACACATAATTTATTATAATATCTATGACGGCAATGGTGACTGTGTATAAAATGCTAAATACAATTATTAATTGCACTTGTGGCCCTTCCATATCAAATTGAAAAAATAAGGAAAATCGAACATAACGCAATTGAAGAAATTTCAGAGTTGTTAAAATTGTAAGATATGTACCGATGTGTAGCGTGGTGGGCTAAGGCTATTCTTTCTATATTATATCCATGGGAAAGTCCAGCAGTGCAGAGCTTAAAGGGCTGGTGTTGATAATGACGATAGATTGAATTATGTAAGATAGTATATTATTGTATGCCGTGTGGTGACCGCAGAGTAGAATACAATTGTCACCACCCCAAATCTTTCCCGTCGGTATCGTACAAGGATAAAACAGTGATGAGGAATGGGCAGCAGCGTTCCTCCTATACCACCTAGCAATGTACTGCAAATTTTGGGATAAATGGCAACAGGCTCGCCACCTATTACATGGGACCTAACATAATTGGCGAAACGTGGGTGCTAGTTCACCTCTGCCTACCCCTTCGGGGATATAGGCGTGATTTATGTATGTATGTATGTACATATGATTGGTGAAACGTGGGTGCTAGTTAACTTCTGCCTACCCCTTCGGGAATATAGGCGTGATTTATGTATGTATGTTATGTATGTATACATATTATTGAAACAACGCTTTCTTGAATAGAATTTAAAAACCAAAAGTATCCTCTAATTGTTATGCAACTCTAAAAGAAAGTTGGCGAGTACAACCGTAAGCTACCTTAGTAAGGGGATCGACCAACACTCAAATTTAGTACAAACACCTAAGCTGTAGTCTAACGGCCTTTTTAATAAACACAGTACTTCTTCTTTGCCCAGCCCTATTTCCAGTCTATCTACGGTCGGCGCACTATGTTTCCTCTTCCATTCATGTCGGTCAGACGTCATCAAACCATCCACTCCCTTTTGATTCATATCATACATCACACCGTAAAGGTGCTAGTGATGAATGAATGTATAGATGGTCCGTTCCGTCTCTTTTCTATATGTGCATCTGCAGTGAGTGTTCTTTTTTCCAACTTTTAGTAAATAAAACGAAATTTATAGGAAATTTAGTGAAAAATTCCAAACGACAGACCAATGAACGGAGAGAGTGATTGGAATGACAACATTCCAATCCATACTGCACAAAGTTATGGCTTAGGTTTTACAGCCGGCCGCCTGCCTGACACTAAACCTCTTTGGGTATGCTGTTGTTGGTGGTTTGCCCTCCCCCATTCGGGTGCCGTAAGATGCTTATTGGTCTACACCGGGGAATATCCCTTAGTCGAATTTTACAACACCCATGGATAGTTCGGGGTTGGCATATTCTACGTTATTTGTTCGCTCCCAGGCCAGCATAGAAGACAAACTTTTAACTAATAAAATAAATAATAAACTTGAGCAGTTACTCAGTGTTTTGTCTTCGTTTCACGGTCTTCGAGACAAAACACTGAGTACCTAACTACTCAATCCTTATACCGTATCTATAGTAAGGCCGTAAGTGTTTAGAAATTAAAAAAAAGTCAATAAAATCATTTCGACTACGTCCCGCAAAGGATTCCTTTTCCATTAAACGCGACAAATTAATTTCATTTCGGATAGGTAAATTCACGTCGAACCTCGCGAAGAAACATTTCGCATTTGTTGCGCTGTCGCGCTTCAAATGAAAAAAGACAGCGAGCCTTATTTACATCGCCCCGAGAGTAAACAGAGTAGGCGATATAATACGGTTTTAAGTCACGAAAATAGAGGCGCACTTAATAAGGCAATAATAAAAAGATTGTTCGGAACGGCTCCCGCTAAAGCTGAGGCACGTGAGCTTAAGATGAAGGCAAAATTGCTCTTATTCCTGAATAAGCCTCGGCGTGCTAATTTGTTTTTTTCAAGGTATTTTGTACTGAACTGTTTTTGTTTTATTTTGTTTATCAGCAACACAAACAGTATATCATTACACATACATACATACGTATGTCGCGCCTTTCTCCCACAGGGGTAGGCAGAGATCACTTCTGTCCACTTGCTACGATCCTTACATACTTACTTTTTTCGCTTCATCCAATCTCATTAATCTCTTCATGCATGCCCGTCGGTTTTGGGTTTTCTTGACCTTGATTATTACACATGTAGAGAAAATATATGAACAGTTTTGTTGTAGTCACTTCCGTGGCCTAGTGGTTCGCCCACCGGAACTAAAATCCCGAGGTCCCGGGTGCGATCCCCGGGGGAGTAAAAATTTGTATTCGGTTTGGTTGGAGACTTTTTCTAGTCCGCCTGGCTAGCTTTCATCTTCTTGTCATAATCTGTTGCCATAGTAATAATGTTATCAGCATTTTTGGGTTCCGACAATTTGTGAAAATATAGCCAGCCCCTTTGTGGTTGAGGGTTCCAGATGAAGCTCGATTCCATCTTCGGCCCTTATCGTCACTTACCATCAGGTGAGATGAAGGCGAAGAGCTTCACTGTCTACCATAAAAAAGCCATGTAGTGACGGCACAGAAGAATACAATTGTCACCACCCCCTGCCTCTATAGTGGATGTTGTACAAGGAGACTAAGCGCCTGTTTCACAATCGACAAGTAAGTTCTAAGTAGCTTACTTCGCAGATCATTTTTACTTGTACTCAGAACTTACTTGTCGATTGTGAAGCAGGCCCTTACTGCCGCACTCAGTATTTAATGTCAAAAATTTTCATTCAAATTAAGACCATAGACCCGGCGAGAATAGCAACTAGTTTTGAATTGTCATTTTTTGACGTTGAGTACTCATTAACGTTATTTGACGTCTCTGAGTGCGGCAGTTAGAGTCATAATAATTATAACAAGAAATGGGCAGCGGCCTTCCTTGTGCACCCTCTAGCAAATAACTGCGGTTAAAGTTCCCGATGAATGGCGATAGGTCGGCCTGTCTGGGTGATATGTTTAACTAACGATATTCTTAAGAAATCAACTCATGTGGCCGCCTGGTTTGAACGAAAAACCTTCACATAAGAACACATTTCTTCGAAGCACTTCCATCTTAAGTTTGATCATATTTTACTTGGAGATTTTATGATCCAAGTTTCTGTTTTTCCCGCGCAAACTTCCGTGAAACTCTCAGCAGAAAATCACAGGATATTTAAAGGCTAACTACTTGGTATATTACCTAAAAGTGTCCTGTGGTGACGGCAGAGAAGAATACAATTGTGACCACTCCTGCCTCCCTCGTGGCTGTCGTGCAAGGCGACTAACCGCCACACTCAGAGACGTCAATTAATGTTAATGAGTACTTAATGTCAAAAATGACAATTCAAAACTAGTCGCTATTCTTGCCGGGTCTATGGTCTAGTTATACATCTACACTTATAATATTATAAAGCTGAAGAGTTTGTTTGTGTTTGTTTGTTTGGTTGGTTGGTTGAACGAGCTAATCTCAGGAACTGCTGCCTCAAATTGAAAATTTATTTTGTGTTTGATAGTCCATTTATCGAGGAAGGCTGTAACGCTATATAACAAACGACATTAAAGAGCCCGATAGATGGCAATAGGCTCGCCACCTATTACATGGGACCTAGCTAAATTTGCGATAAGTGGGTGTTAATTCGCCTCTGCCTGCCCCTTGGGGGATGTAGGCGTGATTTATGTATGTATGTATGTATTAAAGAGAGGGCCGTGTGGTGACGGCAGAGTAGAATACAATTGTCACCACCACAAATCTCTCCCGTGGGTGTCGTACAAGGCGACTAAGGATAAACCAGTGATGGGGAATGGGCAGCAGCGTTCCTCTTATACCACCTAGCAATGTACCTACTGCGACCTCTGTGCCCGATAAATGGCAATAGGCTCGCCACCTATTACATGGGACCTGACATAATTGGCGAAACGCGGGTGCTAGTTCACCTCTGCCGACCCTTTCGGGGATATAGGCGTGATTAATGTATGTATGTTTGTACATTAAAGAGAGCGAAGCCGCGGGCGACCACTACTGGGTGAAATCGAAATGTATCGACAATTTTTTATGGGGGGTTCTAGTGCTATTAAACATTATATTAATGAGGTTTAAAAACAAATCTAAGTCGACAAAAAAGTATCAATATTTTCCTATTCTTTTACTCGAAACTGGTAAACATAAAACAAAAAAAAAAACAAATTATTTATGAAAAATATTAAATTGAATTCCTAATATTAAATAAAATAAAAAAAATCGTTCGTAATTCGCGGGCTGCTAAGCGGACGGGTGCGTGCGGCTAGGTAGTAGAACGCTGTAAGTACAATCACGCGCAAAGTGATAGATAAAGTAATAAATCAAGTAATAAATCTAATAATTGCGTTCTTGTATTTTATTACCTAATGTTTCATTACAATTTTATTTGTTACTATAACGATCATTATGGCGGTTAAATTGTCCTGTAAAATGTTGTCGTCCGATTTCAAATTCACACTGTAGTTATGAAATACAAGAGAACTTACTAGTGTATCACCGGAACATTTCCAACGCCACCGTTTCTAGTAACACTGACATCCAATTTCCTAAAACAGGAATATAAAGTAAAGGACTCGCAACGCGGTGCAGCCCACATAAAATTTATCGCCCGTCGGTCGATTGTCTGGTCAAGGTAGGCATGGTTCCAGTAGGACAACTTTATTAATTCTCCCGGTTACACGAATACACGAAAATAATAATCATCATCATCATCACCAGCCCTTTAATGTCGCCACTGCTGGAGCACGGGCCTTCCCTATGGATGGAAGAATATAGGGAGAATGGGCCATAACCCACCACGCTGGCTGACTTAACGTGCCTACCGAAGCACGGAGGAATTCGAGATAATAAAGTTTTGGTCACCCATGTAATGGCCAGTCTTTAGCAGCCGTTGCTTAGTTTACGTAATCGCAGGCCAAGCGCGCTATGCCACTGCGCTAGCGAATCCATTCGTGGTTATATACAGGGCGTCCCACGGCCATGCCACACGGAGGGAAAGTATATTAAATATTGATCGTAGGATATTTTACTAAAAGAAGACATCGTTTTATTTTTAATAATAAGTAGAACTGCATTCACAGATTTTTTAAAAATCGCCTACCTCATCCGGGAATCCAACCCGCCAAATGTGATAAAAAAATTACTTGTATTTTATAATAGCGTTTGAAAGGGCTACTCATAAGCATTATTTTTTCCTAAATAACCTAGCATATTAAATGAAACTAAGATCATAAAATTTTTCATTTTATTTAAAAAAAATTTAATTTATCAAATGCTCAAAATGTGATCCGTAATGTTGTATACAAATTCTCACTCTTTTGATAATTTCTCTCCCTGTCGATTTACTTATTTTTGCATGGTGGATGTTTGAAATAATACGTCTAAGTTCATTTTGTAACTCCTGCACACTTTTGTACCGGTTCCTGTAAACTAAATCTTTTACATAACCCCATAAAAAAAAATCAAGTGGGGTTAGATCTGGGGATCTCGGTGGCCATCTAATTTGTCCAAAAGTACCGATCCAGGAAGGAAAATGTTCATTAAGAAATTCGGCTGTTCTACTATTGTTATGAGCCTGATATGAGATTTCGTCGATTTGCATCAGGAAGATTATAAATCTCATTTCTTAAAATCTCAAGTATTTCTAGATATCTTTCCGTGTTCAGAGTTCCTTCGTAAAAATGTATTAAGAGAACCCGGTTACTTACAATCCCACACCAACAGTTGAAAGAAAAACGCACTTGATCATAGTCTCGCGGATTCGTAAGGGATTCTGTCTGTACCAAATGCGATTATTACGCCGGTTGTACATACCGTTGTTACTAAAGTTTGACTCGTCTGACCAAATAATGGTGTTCAAAAAATTTTGATTCTCAAGGATGAGTCTCTCGATATGTTGGCAGAAATTAAATCGTCTTTCAGCATCTCCCGGCCGTAATTTTTGCACTAATCGCCTTTCAACATAACTTTTAAACTTGTATTTTTTCAGAATGCGATGTATTCTACTCTTTGAAAGTCCAATTTCGTCTTCACCTTCCCTCACTGAACTCTTCGGGTACGCTTCAAAGTAAATCAGAATGTTGAGTTCATCATCGCTGACGTTTATTATCTGCTGCTGTGGTTGCTGTAAGCGATGATCAAAACGTCCTAAATTTGTTAAATTATCCACCATTCTTTTCAACACATATGGAGATGTGTGCGTCTATCGGGATATCTTTCGCGGTACCACCGCAAAGTTAATGAAATGTCCTTGTGATTTAAAAAGTATGCTTCTATTAAATCCAAATTATTTTGGTACGCCATGGTAAGTAAATTAACACAAAAATAGCTAATAAACGAAAACGAAACTCACAATAAACAAAAGAACAGACGCTTGAAAGTTTACGTGTTCCATTTTCGAATTATTTATTTTTACTAATATCAGCCAGTTGCATGGTAATTGTGAGCTCATGAAGAAATGCATACAAGTACCTACTACACTTCATGTATCGCTTTATTAATATAATGTACTTACACCACAGAAATCTCGTATCTCAAGTGGGTAGGTCTTTGAAATGATAATGTTAATTGTTGGAAGCATGGCCAAGTCAGAGGAAATTTCCCTGAACAAAATTTTAAATAAAATGAAAAATTTTATGATCTTAGTTTCATTTAATATGCTGGGTTATTTAGGAAAAAATAATGCTAATGAGTAGCCCTTTCAAACGCTATTATAAAATACAAGTAATTTTTCTATCACATTTGGCGGGTTCGATTCCCGCATGAGGTAGGCGATTTTAAAAAAATCTGTGAATGCAGTTCTACTTATTATTCAAAATAAAACGATGTCTTCTTTTAGTAAAATATCCTACGATCAATATTTAATATACTTTCCCTCCGTGTGGCATGGCCGTGGGACGCCCTGTATACTCGGAAATAATAATAAAGAAATCAAAATACACTAAACATCGAATATAAGAAACCCGTGGTGACGGCAAAGCAGAATATAGTTGTCAAATATATAAAATTAGGTAATAAATATATACCTGGATGAAAGTAATGTGGTGTCCTGTGTAATGTGGTGACAGCAGAATACAATTATTATTATTGTCACCAACCCTAATCTCTCCCGTGAGCGTCGTACAAGGCGACTAAGGGTTCAGACAGCGATCAGTATGGCTGCAGCGTTCCTTTTATAGGTACCACCTTGCTACTATAATGTACGTGCTCGATAGATGGCAATACGGATTAGGCGTAATCTATGCACGTATGAATACAAAATCATTCGCTTGAACGCGTCCCCAAAATAATTATAACAATAAACACGGATAGTAAGTATTTGGAATTGACATAAAAGAAACAAGGGAAGAAAAGAAAACTTTTTGTGACCATCTTCGTACTTTTTGTATAATATTATGTAACAAATTTTTTATAAATAAGCATTTGATTTCATGTATAGTATAATGGGCTTCTGTACACTGTACACAATTTTCGTTTTCGACTATTTCCCGAAGTCCAATGCGGCTTATTGTTTTTCGCGGCTGGTTTCTGCGTTAAAATTGTTGATTGGGAACTCCCAATGGCACAGTTTCCTTTGGTTTGTTCCGAGGTCACAGACAAACACAATTGACCTTTGTCCTTTCGGTGTCAAAAATAGACGTGTATATTGCTGGCAACCGTCTTCATAATAAGTGTAGAGGGTTCGGGATGCTCTGACACTGAAATCAATAAGTGATAAAATATTTCGAGATATATGAATTCATGTCCAATAATTATATAGACTTGAATTTTTGACTTTAAATGTAGGGACAAAACACATTATTACTAACCTTTTTTCAGATATTTATATTTATGATTAATTACGTCAATTTATGCAAAATTAAATCTGAAATAATACTACATGACTAAAAAGGTTTCGGGTTGCTTCAATAACGGATTTATGTACTGAAGTAATATTTTGCTTACTATAGATCTCTTTCTGAATAGGAGAGCGAATTCACTAGACGGGCATGCCCGTCAGACATGCCCGCCGGTCCTCGCTTCTATAGGCCAGACCGAATGTGACCATCCTACACAACAAGCAGGCAACAACTCCTAGGCTAATATCGCACAGACCTAATAGAAGCAAGATCCAGCGCTGCCCGCGGGCATGCCCGCCTAGTGAATTCCCCGCTGAAAACGCGATAGAAAATCCACACGTCACCATTGTCGCGAAGAGCCTTATCTAACAATTTGAGTCGCACTCGTCCCCCGTGATCCGTCCCATTCACCCACCTAAGATCAAACTATCGTTATATCCCGCAAAATAACATTTAGGTCACCGAAAATCCCGGGGGAGGGGACGTGATATCGACACAAATGAAACGTCCAACTTATTGCTTTTCCATTGTGGAGTTTCCAGCGGTTTAATAATGTCCGCGAGGAGGTTATTTTGTGGCATTACTTATCTGCCCAGTAGCACGGGACGTGGACAAAATCTCCTCGGGGAAAAGAACATATTTTCCTTTCGCTCCAAGTCCACAAGAGAATATATTTTCCTTTCGCTCCAAGTTCCACTAAATTCCGAGACAAAAGACAAGTGGTGGAGAGAGACTTTGTCCGCGGACCGTGCTAGACCAACGGTTCCGATACGAGTGCGCTGGGCGAATGTGATTTAGATGCCCGCCTCTGAAGGCTGGGCGATTTTACTTCGCAGGGACTCAAAGGCTATTTTCTTACGTATCTGTCCAAGAAATAAGAATGACAGCACTCATCAACAATAGGGTCAATTCTGACATGATTCTCTAAACTTAAAACTTATCTCTCCTTTTCATTCTATAATATATATGACAGAGAAACACTGTTGTCAAATCAGTCTTAGGTTTAGAGAATCGTGGTCAGAATCGACCCTAATATCTATAGTAGATTTTCCATCAAGTGCACAAAACGAATCATTTTTGTCCGAGACTTTTAGTATGATAGTAATGTCGAGGATAAAAATGGTTTTGTGGACGAGTTAGAAACTCTGCTTTTCACTTCGATTGCGAGGAAATTAAACAGTAGTTTATCATAACATTTCTTAAAATTCAAACTAAAATTAGTACAGTTTTGAATACTGAAGGAAATTGTTTTTCCCATTGATATTAGGCTTGGACTGCAGACCTATACAGCCAAGTATACAATTAATTTTGAAATAATAATTTTCGTAAATCAATTTAATAACCTACCGTACCTACTTGAATTAAAATTTTTATATCTTTTATGTCTTATAAAACACATTAGGCAAATAAATTTAAGTAAATATTAAAAAATAACAAATTCTATGTCTGAATTTCTTATTGACTTTGGCTGCATAGCTCATTCTTTGCCTTAATATACTTTTATGATTAGATACGTTAATGCTCTAGAGCACAAAATTCGATTTTGTGCAGCCTATATCCTGCACAAACAAGCACTTTCAGAGCATGAGAAGTGAAAAGGATATTTTATATACACCCCCTTCGTGTTCTATCACCCTCCATTATTTTAATACTATACGTTTTATTTTTATTTTTTGTATTTTACCGATTGCTAAAAAATTGTTAACTTTTTAATAATTATTTTTTCTTTTTAGGTTTATGTGTAGTAAAACTAATAGTAGATTTTCCATCAAGTGCACAAAACGAATCATTTTTGTCAGAGACTTTTAGCAGCCCGAGCCGAAGGCGAGGGCTGATAGTAATGTCGAGGATAAAAATGGTTTTGTGGACGAGGTAGAAACTCTGCTTTTCACTTCGATTGCGAGGAAATAAATCAGAATTTCTCATAACATTTCTTAAAATTCAAACTAAAATTAGTACAGTTTTGAATACTGACGGAAATTGTTTTTCCCATTGATATTAGGCTTGGGCTGCAGACATATACAGCCAAGTATTAAATTAATTTTGAAATAATAATTTTCTTAAATTAATTTAAGAACCTACCGTACCCGCTTGAATTAAAATTGTAATATCTTTTATGTCTTAAAAAACACATTAGGAAAATAAATTTAAGTAAATATTAAAAAATAACAAATTCTATGTCTGAATTTCTTATTGAGTTTGGCTGCATAGCTCATTTTCTTTGCCTTAATATAGATACTTTTATGATTAGACACGTTAATGCTCTAGAGCACAAAATTCGATTTTGTGCAGCCTATATCCTGCACAAACAAGCACTTTCAGAGCATGAGAAGTGAAAAATATTTTACTCTCTACAATTCGATATTACATAGTTAAGAGTAACTAAAAAATACTATCACCATTAACACATGGCAATACAATGCCGTGTGGTGACGGCAGAGCAGAATAGAATTCTCACCACCACATCTCTCCCGTGGGTGTCGTACAAGGCCAGTAGGGGTAACGAAAGCGATGAGTAATGGGCAGCTCACACCACCTAGCAATATACTGCGATTTATGTGCCCGATAAATGGCAACCAAAATGGCCACCTATTACATGGGACCTAGCATAATTGGTGAAACTTGGGTATTGATTCACCTCTGCCCACCCCTTCGGGGATATAGGCGTGATTTATGTATGTATCAAACTTTCCGAAGATCCACATGCATGCGTCCACACAACAACCCGGCATAGAACTTTGTCCTGGCTCCGAACAGGCTAGAACCCACAAGAATCGCTATTGAAATCTCGAGAAGTTGAGATTTTCAGAAATCGCGTCTCAAACTACTAAGCCGAGTTTGGGGCCCGAAAGTTCGACCGTGCTTATAATACTTATTGAATATTAAAATTATAACTTCCCGCTGAGATACCTATCTATCCTATGACATGGCTCGGCAAATTGCCGAAGCTAGTGCAGAAATAAATCACGTCTATCTCCCCGAAGTGCATTGAGCTCGCTCGCGCAGTGGGATAACGCGCTCGGCCTGGGATTGCGTAAAATAAGCAACCTTCGCTAAGGCCGGTCATTGGATGGGTGACCAGAAATTTACTATCTCGAGTTCCTCCATGCTTCGGAAGGCAAGTTAAGCCGTTGGTCCCGGCAGTCGTTAATACCCACCAACCAACCATATATTCGTCCTTCCAATGGAAACCAAGCGATATCGAAGAGAATGGGGTATTCGAATAGAATAAAATTCTTCTTGAATAATTGTAAAGTGAAAGAGAATCGAGATTCATTTAACCATTGTTGACATTAAAGTCCCTCTAGTCTGGCAGTTACTCTACTACTTAAACAAAGTTTTAAGGGGTCGCTATAAAATTAATATTTGTTTTTCAGTCGTCATTCACTTGCAATATTTACCTACTAGCAAAATTAGATACGATATAGTCTAATTTTGATATCGCGATTTTCCACACTAATTTTGTCCTAATCTTATTTTTAAATAAATAGATTTCAAAATTTATTCAGCCCCTTTAAAGGATGCATCAGCAAAAATGTGTAAACAAGAGTAAGTTGATTGACTTAGCTTTTAAAACGAAAGTGTAATCCGAGGCACTCCAGCGGGTTTTGGGGTTTACCCTCAAAAAGGGCAGATGCCTTTTTGAGGGTAGAAATAAAATTAGATGCCCAAGCAAACATATTTAAATGCGACTCATTCCAACGGACTCTATCTGGAGTGCCCTTACCGACCCGTCAATTTCTCAGCCATCGCGAATCGAGGATTGCTTTTAGCAACGAATCGATACTCGATACTCGCTTCGATTAAACGCCCATCGCTCTGTAATCGATTACGCTGCGTTATCTCCGATGAAAAGTTGGGTCCGCTGAAATTACTTTTTGTTGCGTGTAAAATGTACTGACACAAAAAATATATTATGGACCCTTTGTTCTTTGTATTCAACACTTACTGCCGCACTCAGAGACGTTAAATAATTTTAATGAGTACTTAATGTCAAAAAATCTCATTTAAATCTAGACCATAACCCTGGCAAAAATAGCGACTAGTTTTGAATTGTCATTCTTTGACATTAAGTACTCATTAACGTTATTTGACGTCTCTGAGTGCGGCAGTTACTCTCTCACCAAATCTTAGCCAAATCTTTAACAAACCTATTCCTAGCCTAATGTTATTTAGGTTAGAGTTCAAAGTGCCGTGTGGTGACGGCAGACAGAATACAGAATTGTCACCGTGTCGTACAAAGTGACTTACTGCCGCACTCAGAGACGTCAAATAACTTTAATGAGTACCTAATGTCAAAAAATTTCAATTATATCTAGACCATAGACCCGGCAAGAATAGGGAATAGTTTTGAATTGTCATATTTTTACATTAAGTACTCATCGTTATATTTGACGTCTCTGAGTGCGGCAGTATGGGTTATAATAGTGATATAATACCCGGAATATGGGAATAGGCTCACATTCATCCTCACATTGGACTGAAAATAGCGAAACGTGGGTGTTAATACACCCTGCCTAACCCTTCGGGGATATAGGTGAGATTTGTGTATTATGCAGAGTTCAAAATGATTAGATGTGTCTTCGTCACTGATTTAAATGAAGTTGCTTTTTGTCAACAATATTCTTACCGACTATGGCAAACTTATATCGGACCTAAGTTAGATCCCAGATTGAGAAAATGTAAAGATAATTTTTCTTCCATTCCTCATTATGTTTATGAGATTTGGTTTATTCCGATCAGCCAGCACCGTGCTTTCAATAGTGTAATAAAGATTTCATTCGTTAATTCATTCATGACGGACATGTGATATTTCGGTTTCAAACTAAATTTAAGTGACAAATTGTAGGGATGGATCAGGACAATAATATTATTGAGCCCGGGTGACAATTTAACTTTTGATGATCCCCCATTAGTTATAGGAATTTAGAACTGCAAAACTCTGTGCCACAAATTTTATTATTAGTATACTTATTCCAGAAGCGGTCGGCAGAGGTGTGTTAACTTTTCGTCAAATATATTTGATCTCATGTAATAGGGGGCGAGCCGATTGCCATCTATCACGCACGTAAATCATCCGTCCGATTAACCTACATCACACGGCACACTCAATAATTGTTGTAGAAACAATACGTAATGAGCTTGTCCTACAATGTGACACATGTTGTCGATATGAGAAAAATGGGTTTAGGCACTGCGAATGATCTTATTATAATAGAATAACTAGATGACGTGGCAGACTTTGTCCTTGTCTTAGACATATTGTTTATTGTAATGCTTTTTCATACACAGGAATGTTAGCTTTTTTCTAGCGCGTAAATAAATTATGTTGATACATACATACATAAATCACGCCTATATCCCCGAAGTTACAGACGCCAATTATGTTAGGTCCCATGTTATTTTTTTTTTATTCCTCATCGCTGATTTATCCTTAGTCGCCTTGTACGACACCCACGGGAGAGACTTGGGGTGGTGACAATTGTATTCTACTCTGCCGTCACCACACGGCTTATGTTGATAGTATTATTATTTGAATGTTCTCTGCTTTTTTATTCGTACGTAGCTTCTCAGCAGCATTTGGCGGCGTCTGTCACTTACATAATTGACTCAAGTTCAAATAACATACACATTCAACAATTAATTTCTCCACAGGAACAAAGCGGAATACATATTCTACTTTGGTCCTGTGCCACTCAACATACACGTTCAATAATAAAATAAATTTCTCCACAGGGGAATAGACCATAGGTAGGGCCGGCTGTAAAAACTTAGCCAAAATTTTCAGCAGTATGGATTTTAATGTAATCATTCCAATCACTCTCTCCGTTCATCGGTCTCTCGACATGGTCCGTTCCGTCTCTTTTGTATACATTCATTCACCATCTCATTCACCACAGCACCTTTACGGTGTGATGGATGATATGAATCAAAAGGGAGTGGATGGCTTGACGATGTCTGACCGATACGACTGGAAGAGGAAACATACTGCGTCGACCCAGATAGACTAGGAACAGAGCAGGGAGAAGAAGATAAAAGTGGAATAGACCAAGTGTCCGAAACCCCTCGGTTGCGATTCATCAATTTCTTTCACCGAAACGAATAACTATAAAAAATGCTGCTGCCTCGCCGTACTTTAACGGCGGGTCAGTAAATTTACAGCCACGTAAATTAAATGCGGGAACGGACCATCTTTTTTTATCGGCGCGGGCGGCGAGATAAAACAGTCATTCTGTAAGTAGTTTCTGCTATCTTTCCGGACTGTTGTGTTGATACGTCGTTTTTATTTACAGGAAAAAGTTCAGTCGCCGTGTGGTGACGGCAGAGCGACACACAAAACACTTTAATACCTAGTCACAGTAGCTGTTCATACAAATTGGTGCAATTATTACTGCGCGTTCGCTCTCTTTGGTATGCAAGAGGGCTAACGTGGTAATCGACTTACGATGCTGACCGTACAAGGCGACTAAGAATACACTGAGTAATGGGCAGCATCGTTCCTCTTATACCACTTAGCAATATACAACGATTTACGTGCCCGATCGATGGCAATTGGCACGCCCCTTATTACGTAGAATAAAATATAGTTGGCGAAACGGGTCTGTTATTTCACCTTTGTCTTCCCGTTTAGGGATATAGGAGTGATTTACGTATTTATGTATGTATGAATGAGAATGCTATAGCCCAGCACTCTGGCCCGATGATGTATGATAATATGGTTTATGATAATTATTGTGAGACTGAATTTGTTCCTAAATATTGCATCCTCAACATGACGAAGCATTGTCCACCTCAATCTTACATCCGCCCAATATTATGTGGTTTTATTTATAAATATCGAAATCCTCGATTTAGAGCGAGTACAGCCAACCAATAAGCCCAGTCGTATCATCCGTCAATTTGTGAATACTGATTTAGAACCTGAAAAACTTATGAATTCAAATGAAACCATTTTAGAACGAACTTCAATTTATTTTGACATCAGGAATATCATTTGGGTTTTTTTTTTGTGTGAAATATTAGTTCCTTATATTTTGCTTGACCCGCGTCAATTGCACTCGTGCGTGATTAAGCAATATTCGCTTTTCCTTTGGTCGCGGATGCATCTGCAGTCATTAATATCCACCAATCCCCACTGGGTCATAACCCACCACGCTGGCCTAGTGCAGATTAGTAGGTATAACCATTAAAACTTTAACATTAAATCCTCCCCAAATCACTTCTGCAGGTGCCGTACGAGGCGACTAGGTTAAAGACACCGATAAGTAACGAGCAGTAGCGTTCCTCTTATACCACCTCGCAACAGGATTTGCGTGCCTGATAGATGGCAATAGATTCACTCCCTATTATATGGGGCCTAAAATGGCAAATGGTGGTGGATGTTAATTAAAAATTCCCTACCCAATCGAGGATAAATCTGCATAGGAATAGTTATTTGTTGTACGTGAGTGCAAAGTTGTTTTTTAACCGCGTGCTCAATTTTGATGACCGAGCTAGCGAAGGATTCTAAAATTAGAATCCTGAGCGATAGTGAGGGAATCAAAAGAGCACAAGGTGAAAAATCTTTGCACTCGAGTGCAACACGTAACTTTTCATCCCCCCCAACGAGGAAATTGCAAAATACAAAAAAAAATACAATCACAACAGTTTCTGTTTTACAAAACACCCATTCACCCAGAAACTTCCACAACACCCTCCCATTAACCCAAACACACTCCCAACACCCACCCAGAAACACCCACAACATTCACACCCGCAATACACACCCATCCACTCAGAAACACCCACAAAACACCCATTCACCCAGAAACACCCACAAAACACCCATTTACCCAGAAACACACACAAAACACCCATTTACCCAGAAACACCCACAAAACACCCATTCACCCAGAAACACCCACAAAACACCCATTCACCCAGAGACACCCACAAAACACCCATTCACTCAGAAACACCCACAAAACACCCATTCACCCAGAAACACCCACAAAACACCCATCGACCCAGAAACCCATTCACCCAGACACACCTCCAACACCCACCCATCCACCCAGCCACACCCGCAAAATTTATCCAGACACACCTGTAAGTACCTAATAAAAATTACCGTCCCTAATGGAGTTCCGAGACGGTCAATCAGCTTGAGTCAAGCACGTTGATTTTTTGTATGTTTTTGTTCCGTTGCTAGCGTAAATAAATCAAACAAACCTAAAAAGCTTTTAAATGCTTGACTCAAGCATCAAGCAAGCATTGTAGACGATCAAAATGTTTAAAGCAAGATTGACGCCAAGCTGATTGACCGTCACGGAACTCCAAGGTTTTAACAAATTTATGACGTGAAAAGAAAATGGCGCGCGCAAAGCAAATTACAAAAAAAGTACACCAAGAAGGTTCCGAGTCTGAGTTTTTAACAAATTAAAATAGGTTGCATGATAATTTCGGCACCATGGAGGTCGAAATAAATAGGTATAATGATGTTTTGAATTTACAAACTCATTGCACACGATGTTCTAAATTCAAATTTACTTTAACCTCTAGAGGATAAAAACGGCTTTTGCACTCAGATATCGAAGAGCAAAAACGCTTTTTTCGAGATGGTGGGATGAAAAAATAATTTATGTATAATAATCAATAAGTAAAATTCAATCCTGATACACTGTATCGTTTTGTTCAATTTATTCACCACGAGCGTGCCTATCGCAATTACAATTATTAATCTGAATTGAATAATTTTACATTGCTCCACGATAAACAGTTTGATTGTAATTTTTATTGCTTCAAAATGCTTGCATAATAATGGGTAGCAATTTAATATTACCATATGTTACATTAATAGTTACCTGCCTCAATTATTAGCTCTACTAATGATGTTCATAAAATTACCTGGTCTGAGACGTTTTAGGGAATGTTGCCCCAAAACGGACACTCTCGTGTATAAAATCACCATGAAAATGTGCCTATATACCTCACTAATCTTGCTCCCTTAAGGAGGCATGAATGAACAAAGGTTATTCTACCGTTATGAGTCAACTCACTAATTGACGCTGTGGTTTTATGGTGGTACAATTTTTGAGAGCGCGATTAAAACAACCCTCGAATTAAGCTAGAGTTTAAAAAAACAGGTATTCTGGATTTCATACTCTTTATACAGCCTACGGAGTCTGAAATATACATAGATGTGACATAATTATTCCAAGATATGACATTTTCTAAGATTCCAGAATAAAACGATATAGGTAGTAATTTTCTATTTAAATGTTAAAAAATACATCATAGGTGATATAACATTCACGTTACACCAATTATCTTAGGGCACATTCAAAAGTGGCGAGCCATCTATTGGACATGTAAATCGCAGTATAATATTGCTGAGTGGTACAAGAGGAATGCTACTGCCCTTACTGCCGCACTCTGAGACTTTAATGAGTATTTAATGTCAAAAATTGTCATTCAAATCTAGACCATAGATAGACTCGGCAAGAATAGCGACTAGTTTTGAATTGTCATTTTTTGACGTTAAGTACGCATTAACGTTAATTGACGTCTCTGAGTGCGGTGGTTACTCAGCACTATCTTCACCTTCATTCGCCTACTACGACGACACCCGTGGGAGAGTTGAGAGAGACGGTGACAATTGTATGCTGCTCTGCCATCACCACACGGCAAGAATTCAGACAGCAAAATATTGTCCAATTACATACATATATACATAAATCACGCCTATATCCCCGAAGGGATAGGCAGAGGTGAACTAGCACCCACGTTTCGCCAATTATGTTAGATCCCAGGTGGCGAGACTATTGCCATTTATCGGGCACAAAAATCGCAGTACTATTGCTAGGTGGTATATAAGAGGAACGCTGCTGCCCATTAAAAATGCTGTATTCACCTCAGTCGCCTTGTACGACGACATCCGCGGAAGAGATGGGGGTGGTGACAATTGTATTCTGCTCTGCCGTCACCACACGGCAAAATTTCAGTACAAAATATTGTCCAACTAAAAATGCATTTAATTTTGTTTTAGTGCTGATCGAACAGAAATATAACCATGACTGCATCGCATTTTATTTATGGCACGCGTAAAAGCAAATTCTAAAACAAATACAGTTGGTATGTGACGTTGTAAGAAATGGAACGACACTCAATAAAATATACATAAATACGAGCTGTCGCATGGCATCGACTTGCCAGTGATAAAGATTTTATTTTTCACCATAAATGCGACTGTTACTTGAAGGCGTGGATCACCTGTTACATTTTGAACCTTATTTCAAGGCACTAGGTCACAATTTAAACCGTAATAAAGCTAGCTTGTACAGCATGTAACAGATAAGACGCACACCCTGAACACTACCCATGCCAAATTTCTCAGCTTTGTCAAAAATGAAAAAATTATTTTCGAATTTACTTTACACCTTGCTTTACTCGCCGAACGATTTGTTGTTGTTTGGGGGAAGAAAAATAATAGTAAAAAATTCAATTTTTATTTAAACATTATGTAGGTACCTAAATGTTACAAAAATTATAACAAAGAAAATTGTTGACTGTATGTTCGATGTAAATTTTTTTTATAATTTATACAAATGGTCTGAAAAATAGCGTTGCCTACGATTTCTCACTGCCACTGTTGAGTTGACAGAATATGGAGCAGAAGAACGCTAAGCACGATAGATTTGAACATATTAATTTAAGTACAGAAAAAGGACCCCTGTCTTTTAAAGTTGGTTAAAACCTCTCGACATAAAGAAGCAACTTTGCCATCTTCCCTATATCCATACGAGAGCCATAAACAATAAAACATTCCCCACATAACAGGGGGACCCCTTTAATGTCTACATCGTGAAGTTGTCGCGTTATCCGGCCTTTTGGGGTGAAAGGGCAAGGTTTTTATGGCAACACTGACGTCAGAATCTCCAGCCAAAGTGTTTATCTTAACAAAAGTTTTTGAAACGTTAATAAAAATATTATGGCCCCGTCAAATTCCTTTACAGCAGCCCTGATTGGATGGTAATTGGCAATTTTATGTTGTTGACGACTGTTTTGTTGCATTGTCTGTGTACGGAATAGGTAGTGGAAGTATTATAGTCTGTCGTGAAATGGCTTGGTTAAAAAGATGCTACAGCCTGAAATTATTTAGTTAGCATAGAAATATCGCTGTTTTATTATAAAAACGACACAACTCAAAAAATATGTCGAAACAATGTGTTCAAAATGTGTAGCATTTTGACTTATTTTTGATTTTTGTCTGTTCCTTATTCAACAAGCGATAGTGCTGTGATTGGTTGAAATTAAATTAAATGTGTTCCAACCAATACAGATGACTTGTACAGTGTAGGTATGAATCTCTTCTGCCACAAAACATTACGTCCCTGCCTAACGAACTTTTACGGAGTCTAGAAGGAGGGCCTTCTCGAGACGAGGTCTCTTATTTATTAATGGACTAATTGTCACCCGCGGCTTTGCTCGCGTTAATGTCGATTATTATATAGCCTTCCTTAATAAAGGACAATCCAACCAATTGGCCCAAAAATATGAAACTCAATGTACATAATTGAAACCTATGCCTAACGTTAGTACTATGCTGCCAAATAAATGGTGCCAAAATTAATCTATCCTGGTAAAAAAAATATACAGGCTAACAATTGTTTGAAAAACTTCAAACTTTTGTTAAGATTTTATTTTAATTTTTTCCTAGGATAGATTTATTTGGCCCCATAGTAAAAGTTGCTATGGATAAGTACTAACGTTTGTCACGGATTTCAGTTATGTACAACAGGTTTAATTTTTTTGGGCCAGTGGTCAAAGGAAAGGTTGCATTGCCCTTTCCAACACAATAATATTTTTTTAATTTGAACCAGTAGTTTCTGAGATTAGCGCGCTCAACCAACCAAACAAACAAACAAACTCTTCAGTTTTATAATAATTAGTATAGATTTAGCTGTACACAGAAGTTTTTCCAATTTGTTAATCAAATTTGTTAATCAAATTTCAATTAGTCACTGTTGCATAAAACCGCGCGCATTAACCTAGCCACAGGTGAATAAAAATTTGGTAAGCCGCCATGTAAACGATGAAAGCATTGAAACCGATATTGCGTAATTCGTGTTGATTTCGTTTCAAATAGAATTTTATTTACTAGCCACGATGATGTCGACTCGAATTGTTTTTGTATGCTATACTCGTATAATGATATTTCAATTGAATTTCGTCATTTTCATGCAAATGGAATACATTAGCTGTACAATAAAATGTTTTTGTCATGTTATGAGAACAGATTAATGCTATGTTGGCAGAATAATGTACGTTATGAACGTCGAAGGACGTAAAAAGTGAGGAATTCCAAAAAAGGGATGGATGGATTGTGTAAGGATTGATGAGAAATTAGTGAAGAATAGAGAGGAGTGGAAGAAAAAGAAAGAAAAGTCTGTCCGGCTCGAAGGACCAAGTATGGTGATCCTATCGCAATGTTAATAGTGATTCATAATAAGCGCGTTTATTTAATTAAATTAACTCTTACTGCGATTTATTGCGGTTTTTTTTATTTAGTTCACTGGTTCCTTGGGCTTACCTGAAACAAAAAAAATATATTACTATTATAATTATTTAAAATTTGTTCGTCATCTAGTATATGTGCGTTTATTACCATAGTATTATTGTATTCATCACCAGCACTTTAATGTCATCACTAATGGGTGACAGACCACAGAATGATGTGTTTGTCGTGTGGTGATGGCTGATCAAAATACAAAGAAATCACCAAACACAATCTAAGACTAATACAGTAGTAATGAGAAATGAGCAGCTCTTGTTCTCACCAACACCTCGAAACAGTGCGATTTACGTGCCAGATAGATGGCAATAGCCTCGCCTAACATAGTTGGTGGGATGTGGGTGTTATACCTCTACTGCCTACCGCTTCATGCATCGTGTCATTATAGGCTAATTAAGAGTGTGCAGGATAGCACACCTTTTCTAACATTTGAGTTTTTATACTTTTTTATTACTGGCTGTCTGCCTTGACACATGTCACTTGATCTACATATTATAGCGGTCACACTGAACCACTGCATTTTCCTTTCTATCTTTTTTCCTAGACTCCTCCAATTCGCAGTCCCATCCCTTACATAGAGTCTTTAATCAAATAAATATTTCGCAGTCAGTCGTCACTATCAATCATCACCGTGACCGTATCCCACCCTCGGGGTCGCCGCAGTATGTCCTCCTACTCCACTCTCTACTGTCGCTCGTCATCTCTTTTTCCATCTTTACCCTTACTTATCACCTTCACATCACACCTCTCACAATCCATCCATTCGACATTTTTACAATCAGTTCTATTATGACTAATATGAGAATATGTTATGTAAAATCCCAATAAACATTTTCAACGTAGTTAAATGTATCAATGCCTACACAGAAATAATGCTAGCAATCATAAAACTCGAACAGAATTCGAAATGAGTTTATAATACGTAGCCTAGGACAGTCACGTATATGGACTGGCCAGTCCTTTTAATGATATCGTTTGAATACAGAGAGGGGTTAGCAAAATAACCTCATTGTTTGTTCGAGGAGAAAAATATAAATGGACGATCCAGAATTCACCAAAATACACTGATTCGTTGGTGTAAGCATCGTTCATCATCATCATTGAATTTGCGGAATTACTGGGTATAATGACCGCAGATTGCAGCCGTTGGTCCTGGCCAACACGGCCAGGACCAACGGCCTTACGTGGCGGAACTCAAGAAAATATTATATTTTAGGTCACCAGTCCAATGAGCCTTAGCGAGTCAAAGTCAAAATTCGTTTATTCATATCTGGTATGATTACAATACACTTGTGAATCGTCAAGACGCTAGACGCGAACATTGGTTAGTTCACAATCGCAAAACGATTTAGAGTTTTAAATAGTAAGTTTAACCCACATATTGTATGATTGAATAATAGACATCATGCTTTTTTGCGCTTCTAGTATCATAATATTATCATCCACTTGCGCTCAACATTAAAACTTGGTGTTGGTGCGAAATTTATTTTTTCTGCTAGCTGTCTTAACATAAATTACTGGTATATTGGTGATTAAAACAGTTATGTCTTTTTAATATTCATATAATTTCAAGATAAACCTACCACGGTTGGTTACCTAGTTTCTAATACAGATTAGAGTTCGTCTGAAAATAAATTAAATAAATCGATAAGAAATAGTTCTGCCTGGTTTAATAAAAGAACGCATTGGTTATACACCTACGTTATATTCATGATTTGGAGATCACGAGTAGACAAGTCACGTACCAGAAGCCTGTCCGTTCAATGAGACACTTCAGAGGGCATAATAGAGGGGTGATTGGCCCTGATTGATTTAGCCGTCGGGTTATGCAGGGAACGTTAGACAATAACACAGCACCCGCTCTTTTAGGCTATTTCTCACGGATTCATGAAAAGCCAAAGAGTTACCGAATAAGATACCTTTTGACAGAAAAGATTTAACCGAACCATTTTTAAGTACGTCTTGTAATTACCACTGATTGATTTAGCCGTCGGGTTATTATGTTGGACAATAACACAGCACCCGGTCTTTTAGTCCATTTTTCACTGATCCATGAAAAGCCACAGAGTTACCTTTTCACAGAAAAGATTTTCCAAACGTTTTTGGGTGCGACTTTTAAACCTTTGACTGTACGTCTTTTAAGCCTTTGACTGTTTGAGAAAACACAATATAATTGTACTGTGACAAACTATACAGGACTCTCAATTTTCTCCAATTGATTTTCCTTTTGTAAACGTAAATGCTAGGTTGTTCCCAGGTTGTCTGGAGTTGGGGCGGTTTCCAATTGTATTACATGAATCAGATGTATCATCAAACAATCCCTTCACTTTTAATTTATATCACCGATCACATTGGGAGGGTGTACGCTGGGTGGAAAAGTGAGGAAAAGGACGATTGAGATGAAAACATTACACAATACATATACCCACTAAATATATTGATTTATGTCTCTCTTTGGAGTTCAACCGAAGCATGTGAGGTGATGTTACCTGTACATTGCTTAAGTCCTTTGCGCGCGATCCCGTTGTTTTATTGACATTTAATTACTGTCGTGTTTCCTGAACTTAATATTTTATTAAATTGCGTTTGATTTACGTAATTTACTGATATATTGGTGCCACATTTTACTATTTAAATTATCACGATGGACTTCACCTGGAACCCTCAGCCACAGAGGGGCTGGCTATCTTATCACAAATTCATCATCATTCAGCCGAGAGACGCCCACTGTTGGGCATAGGCCTCCCCCAAGGATCTCCAAACCGGTCAGTCCTGCGCTGCCCGCATCCAACGGCTTCCCGCGACCTTCACCAGATCGTCGGTCCACCTCGTGGGGGGCCTGTACCAACGCCATTCTCGGACCTTTCCGCCCCGACGGCCGTCAGTCCTCCTCGCAATGAGCCCTGCCCAAACCACTAATGGCCCGCAATTCTTCGGGCTATGTCGGTGACCTTAGTTCTCCTGCGGATCTCATCATTTCTGATATGATATCACATATCATATTATCAGAATATAATAATGCTGTTGACATTATTATGATGGCAACAGAATTTGATAAGATGGTAGTAGCTAGCCAGGCAGACTTGAAAAAAGTCCTACCACCAACCAAACCGAATACAATTACTCCCCTCTGGATCGAACCCGGGGCTTCTCGATCTTAATTTCGGTAGACGAACCACTAGACCACGGAGGCATTACGGTTGTATTAGTTCACTTAACCTCACAATGTAATCGGCAACACATCTTCTTATGTTACTACGTATCAAAAGGCAGACCTTGGGAGTCTGAGTCGAACATACTAAGCAGGCACCTTCCCATTCAATCCGCTTTATCCGCTTTCAGTTGTACCCCACCCGAATTAGTTTCGGCGACACCTCTCAGACAGAGCCAGCTTTGTATTCATGGTCTCATTTTGGCCCAGATTGAATTTTGGGACAAACAACGTGCCTTGTGTACCGTTACAGGCGGAGTGCTTCACTCGGAATCCTCTATGTTTTTTTAATAGGTAGCGTTCAATGAAGGAGGTGCCCTTTGGAGTGATCGACGAATGTTTTTCTCGAATTTATTTTGAGTCCTAGCAGCAAAGTTTAAAGTACATCTCCGATGGAAAACATTGAAAAAACAGTTTGGCTTGTCGTATTGCTAGGGATAGTATTTTCGTTGTTTTCGTTTTAAAATTTTTGTTAAAGTACCAAAGATACCGCAATAATAACACAAATATTTATACACAGATTACGATTAACACGTAAATCGTAGTATGAGAGCAGGTGGTATAAGAGGAATGCTGCTGCCCATTCCTCATTGCTGTCCTTACCATTAGTCGCCTTGTACGACACCCACGGGAGAGATGGGGGTGGTGTCAATTGTATTCTGCTCTGTCGTCACAACACGACTTTTCACACGGGACAAAAGATCGTAAATATTCAGAGAGCATTATTACAGTAACTGTATCATAGCTCAACCACTTGACTGACTTGCTGATAAAAGAACTTTATTTAAACCGAATACCGTTACTGACACGTGTTCGGATAAACCCATTATTAGGCTGGTAATAAAAACAAAAGCCTGTATGTGCCGCACCACGTCGGAACCGCACCGTCCCTTGGTCGTTTCAGATAACGACGCAGCGTGGTCGGCCCTCGACTTAATTCTTATTTAATAGGTCTTATTTTATGGTGCAATTATAGTAAAACCATGTCCCGCTTACAGGGGACACGGTAGACACGGTAGGCATGGCAGGGGAGGCTCTTGTCATTTTTACAGCTGTCCTGTAAGCATGGATGATTGCGCCAATTATTAAGAACGGATTATGAAGAGGGTAAAGTGATTCAGGTAATGGAAACGTCAATGAAAAAGGAAAAAGAAGGACTCGAACCCATGACTTATGACTTACCCTGCATTCCGTTAAGAATAGGTTTACTTTTTTAACAATTATTTGTTTGTTAGTAGTAGTGTGAATGTATTGCGATTTTAGTGCCCGATAAAATGAAATAAAATGACAACAGGCTCGCCACCTATTACATGGGGCCTAACTTGATTGGCAAGATGTGGGTGTTAATTCAGCTCTGCCTGAACCTTCGGGGATACAGGCGTGATTTATGTATGTATGTATTTGTTTGTTACTTGTCTCCTTTCTCCTACAACTGTAATAACTATCATTAGTGGTCGCCCCCGGCTTCGCTCGCGTTAATGTCGGTAACAAAATAGCCTATAGTCTTCCTCGATAAGTGGAGTATCCAACACAAAAATAATTTTTCAATTTGATTCCTGTGAAGTTCCTGAGATTGGCGCGATCAACCAACCAAACAAAGAAACAAACTTTTCAGCTTTATAATATTAGTTTAAATGATTCCGATTAAGTGGCCTTAGAACAATTAAAATCCAGGCATTTAATAAGTCTTAAAGTTTTGATTAGCAGAATGGGCCATATCACACCATGCGGGCCCAGTACAGATTAAATACCCACCGATCTGCACTGGACCGACGGGACGGATGGAGCAACGTGTACATTTCGAGTAAAAATAAAAAATACAAAGAATAGATAAAATCTGGAAAAACGTTTCGATAATGTATTCGACACACGTGTATCGAGATGTTCTACATTCACAATACTCTTCAAAGCGACCTTTGCCACCAGGGATAAATTAATCAGACCCCAAGTCATAACGTATTCTTTCAGTACCCATTTATTCCACCCGATAGAGACCTTCTTGAATCGAAGGACTCTTTGGGCATCTAATTATACCCGTGATATTTAATTTTGAGTCTTACTCTTTCGCAATAAAGGCTTGATTAAACTTCTAATTAGTTTATACCGAGATCCAGTCTTGAGAATACGTTTGAATTAAACATTATTTTGGGCCTAAAGTGTTTTGGTATAATATTCATGTTTCAAATTTGAATTTTCAGCCTGCCAGATGAAAATACACTGAGATTGACATATTTTATGGTTTTAGTTCATCAACCGCTTTGATTCGGTGCGCCATATTCCTTAATTAGTCTAGAATTTAATTAATATGGTATATTTTAAGTAAAAGTGTTTTTAGCAAAACAAAATTAAGCAAAAATATGGTGTGCCATTCTTTCACGTTATACAACACAAGGACATGATTGTGAGTATGAAATGTAATTATCCGAGTAAACTATCCGATCCAATAAAAACTGTTTATTGGCTTGATTTAGGTTTATGATTAACTCCCTCGATACAGTACAATTCATTGAATTAATAAGCCAAGACTTCCTTTATTTTAAAATGTAATTATACTTCTAATTAAGTCCTCGTACAAAGGTTTTCGATCAAAAACATCATATAAAGCTTTTAGGGTCCAAAAAACCCGAATATATAATCAAAAGAATTTCCCTAACAGTGTCCAAGTAAAAATACATGAAAGTAATCTAGAAAAAATAAACCAAATACTTATTTCGGTGGAAAGAAATCTCCAGAGTTAATTCTATTAGGCCAATACTTTACTTAAAATAAATGATACAAAAACTATTGACAAGAATATACTTTGATCTCTATAAACAGGCCGCTTTTGAATGAATGGTATGTTAAAATTAGAATTAGAGGCGAAAAATCTATTTAAATTATTTGTTGCTGTTGGGGTTCACGTTGCTTAGAGATCATGACTATATTTAATTAAACTGATTGAAAGCCCTTGAAATGGGGCAAACAGGTAAGTTTGTAAACAAAATAATTGAAGTAGCTAATTGACGTACCAAAACTAATCTAAACTTTGAAACAGGCAGCGTGCTTAATGAAAAGCAATCCCGCGTCGGTGATATTGAAAGAACTACAGACATTGTATCAAATGTGTCAGAAGCAGTGGCTACGCTCTATTTAAAGTTAGAACAGAAATCACAGGATACGCGGGCAAGTTTTAACAAAATCCCGCTTGCACTCCCGCATTGTCGAAAACAGGCAACTTTTGAGGCAGCCACCACAAAGCATCGCGCGCGCGGCCTACTAAAACTACACTACGTCCGACTAAAAGGCAACTCTCTAACAATGTGCTCTTTAAAACACATACCCAAGTCATAAGAGATTGATTTTTTAAAAAGAAGGTAGTAACGAATATTTTTCACTGTATATTGTCCAATATTTTTTTACTCTCCGAAGAGAAGTCGGTGGAGCAATGGATAGAAGATACCAGAAGATAAGTAATAGTTATAAAAAAAATCCAAAACGATCAGGCTGCTCAATAAATAAAAAGCGATGACGTGAAATCAGAAACCACTGATACTCCCTAAGTAGTATTTGACCGGTCACGGTTATTTCTCTCTTATACCTCTTTATAAACAAAACGTCTAACTACATCGTTATCCGTAATGCCCTTCCTTAGAACTTCAGTACGAGAGTCCAGATAAAAGAACATTCATAACTACGTGCAACTGTTATTCCTCTCTTCACTTGCACCACACGCCGACCCTGGATATAGGTCATACGTGTTCTTCAAATGAGCACTGACTAATGAACGTGAGTCTTAGAGTGGCCGTGCAATGGGAAGAGTCGAGTGCCGCACCTAATTTGATTCCTTTCAAACCTCTCGATGCTTGGACAATAACAAAGTTATCTAGCAAGAGTGGTTGCTATTATGAAACAGCGTCTAAGTATGAAGTTGATGTTCGATTGAACTTTGTCTTTTTGTTCCCATTTCTCTCATGACAGGAAGAAATGTTATCGAACGTACAGTTATGTAATGCTCCTTCCTATATCTGGATTCTCGTACTGCAGTTCTAAGGAACGGAATTACGGATAACGATGTAGTTAAACATTTCGTTTATAGAGGTTTTATAGAGGAAGTTTAAATGTTGTACATGCAATATGGATTAAATAAGTTCAGGGCTCTAAATAATAATAGCAATGTCCACAGACCTGCCTAGCTGGGACTATTCTTTGGGGTCGGAAAATGTCTTTCTCTTCCATTCTCTCCTATTTCCCGGCATCGCCATAAAAAATTACCATAATCTCATTTCCACAAAATATTAATATTTTTTTTCAATTCTTCTTTGCCAACGTATATTTTTGGTAAGTCATCCAATGACTTGCCAAAAATTATCAAGCTCTTGGACTGGTGAGTATTTGACTCAACATAAATTGCGAGTACTTGATTCACTTTCTTTTTGCATATTATTATGATATATTAATTATATCTGAGACCCTGGAAGACCTTAGCACAATGCTCGTCGACCTAAGCAAGAGGGTCTGAAAACGAATATTCACAAGACTCCAATCTTGTAACTACTGCGGTGAATTTTAGAAGCTCTATATTATAATTTGTTGACGAATATACTTGTATTCATAATCCAACTTGGTAAGTCCAAATAGACTTTCAGAATGAGGTCAAACTACCGAATGTAACTCAGCTAGGAAGCTACGCAGTATATTCTCGGACTATATATCTCAGTATCTCAAGACGGAAGTGAAGATTCGTGCGTGTTGCTACTGGTGACGTATGAAGCTGATACGGGACCGATCTCAATAACGGGGTTCTAAAAACGGCTCAAGGTCACGCTAAGGGCAATGTATAGAACTATGCTTGGAGTTTCTATACGAGTTTCTAAACCAGAAATAAGGATACCCGCAAATGGACCAAAGTCACCGACATAGCTCGGAGAATTAGAAGCTTTAAGTGGAAGTGGGTAGGGCAGATTGAGAGGAACGCTAGCCGTCCGAAAAAGTTCTCAAAAAGGCTGTCAAAACACTCCACTTTTTAAAGAAAATTGTATTTGGTAAATTGTATTAATTACATACAAAAATCACTCCTATATCCTCGAAGGGGTAGGCAGAGGTGAATTAACAGCCACTCGTGTAATAGGTGGCGGATCTATTGCCATTTACCGGGCACATAAATCGCAGTATACTGCTAGGTGATACCAGAGGAATGCTGCTGCCCATTACTCATTGCTGTCTTTACCCTTAGTCACCTTGTACGACACCCACGGGAGAGATGGGGAGGTGACATATTGTATTCTGTTTCGTAAAAATTCTTAAAGAAATTTCTGTAAAGTGTAAAATTGGTTAAGGATTTTGTGAGTTTGTGTTTGATCCAATGTTCTCTACGCAAGTCTTAAATGTAAACACATCGCATGAGACAGACAGTTCCGATATATCAAACGCAGTAAATGCAAAACAGAAGGAAATGTGCCACAGGTGTGTCCAATGCTGAATTACTGGGAAACACAGAGCAACGGACCCTTTTTAAATCGATCTGTTCCTTTGTATTGTGTTTATTTTGTAGATATTGTGTAGTTCATGTATCGTGAAAATATTTCTGAGTTCATTTACCTGGACAGCGTCTTCCTAGTTGGTTTGGAGTGAAAACATAACGTAGAATGTACCAGTTCTGCTTTAAAAAACACGTAATAGTCGACTAAGAGAAATTGCTTTTTTTTTTTTTTGAATGGACCTAGGCTGTTGGCCGAGAGGCCTTTACAGCATCTACCGGGTTTTTTGGGGAAGGCGAAGACCTTGACCTAAAGCCAAACGTGTCCTCAAGCCTTGCAGTCGAGCACTCCCTGTGAGGGTGCCTTCACAGCAGGCGTCCCCCGTGTGGGGACGGCATCTCCCGAGGGAGGTATGCTGCCGCGGAGAGCCTCGCAGGGCGCCCGAGTCGGAGCTTGGATCGGCAGGCCTGAGGGTGCCTCTAAAGGCGCGGACCTCGGCTCAGGCGTGCCGTGTAGTAGTGGGGGGGGGGGGGGAAGAGAAATTGCCTGGAATACAACCAACAAGCATTTTGGAGCATCCGAATAGTGGAGAACAGATCACCAACAACAGCATAAGTACCCAAAGAGAGTTAACGTCAGGCAGGCGGCCGTCTGTAAGCCAAAACCTTGAGCAGTATGGATTGAAATGAAGACATCTCAATCACTCTCAGTTCGTCAGTGCCTCTTTTCATTACTTTTCTGTACGTTCGATCATCATTAGCATGTTTCCGGTGTAACGAATGGTATGAATTATAAGGGAATGGATGTCTATATGAATGATATGAATAGGAGATACGAACCTAATAAGCCGACCTCAGATACTTGAGTGAATAATGTCATTGTATTTAAAGTAGCCGAACTTCATTCTCCACTCAGTCTGGATACTCGTAACACAATTTCTATATTTTTGCTAAAAACGACAAACCAAACAATCATTTTAAATCCTCCTCTACTGAAAAGGAATGGAACTGTCTACTCCGTTCGTCTTTGTGTCGAAAACGCTGTAACATCATATAAGTTCCAGGAAAGATACTTCTAGTTATTTGCTACTCTGAAGCAAAATGAAATGTCGATAACGACTCGTTTAGGGACTACAAGAAGTGGACAAATTATATAAAACACGCCTATTTATCTGAATGAACTGAAAATGCAGAGATGAATAAAATTCACACCCACGTTTTGTTTGGGTTTCGTACCAGGCGACTTATGAGTTACAACATAACAAGGAATGAGCAACAGCTTTTTTGGTTGGTGATTAAAATCGCCGATGAATGGCAATTGAAACTAGGGTGTGAAACCCTTAGGGGGAAAGGCGTGATTTATGTATGTATGTAGAAGAGACAATTTCTAATAGAAGAGTAGAAATAATTATAATACGAATATATCTTTTGATAAAAATATTTGTGAAAGTTTTAATGCATTCCATAACTAGGGGCCTATTTCACAATCGACAAGTAAGTTCGAAGTAGCTTTTTTTGCCGTTTAATTGACATATATTTCATATTGCAACTGTCAAATGATCTGCGAAGTAAGCTACTAAGAACTTACTTGTCGATTGTGAAACAGACCCTTAAACTTTTTCACGAATGTCAAGTATTTTAAAGATCTCAAATTGATTAATTGCCGAAGCCGTGTGGTGACGGCAGAGTAGAATACAATTGTCACCACCCCAAATCTCTCCCGTAGGTGTCGTACAAGGCGACTATGGTACTAAATCATATACGTTCCTCTTATACCACCTAGCAATAGCAATGTACTATGACTTTTGAGCCCGATAAATGGCAATAGGCTCGCCACCTATTACATGGGACCTAACATAATTGGCGAAGCGTGGGTGCTAGTTCACCTCTGCCTACCCCTTCGGGAATTTAGGCGTGATTTATGTATGTATGTATGTAAATTGATTAATTGACATCAACGGCCGGGTAATCAACGTAATTAGGGGCATTATCGTAATGGTATAAGACGGAAGTTATAGACACCAATTTCCCAAGTCGGCCATTAAATATTTACCCATGTATTCGCCTGGAATATGGATAAAGTAATTGAGATTAAATATTTATGCGGCGCTAAATTAATATTATTCAAAGTGTAATAAAGAAATCCACTCTCGGGAAGAGGGGGAATATTCCTTTGACATCAAGGGGGACTTTCCGATATTATATATTTTTTTAATTTAAGAAATGGATTTGCCAGAGTTAAAACCTTTGTGTTGTTTGTCTTGTAAGGTTTGTTTTAGCCAGTTTTCATGTTTCTTTGTTCTCATCTTGTAAGACTTACATATTGACAGATACTTTGGCTAAGGATGCAACTTATATGCAACGTGTTGTAAGACTTACACTTTGGTTTAGGATGCAACTTATACACACATAAATCACGCCCATTAATCCCCGAAGGGGTAGGCAGAATGGTAAATAAACTCATCTGCTTCTGCTGCCGTTAACCCACCAATCTGCACTAGGCTAACGTGGTGGGTTCTGGCCCATTCTCCCTATATTCTTCTATCCACAGAGAGAGACTATGCTCCAGCAGTGGGGACATTCAAGGGCTGCTAAGATGATGCCGTTACAACATGACAATGATGGTTACTGATTAAGACAACAGCGTCATAATATTTGAAATTTATTCTTTGATATAAATTAAAATTGGCACAGAACAGTACAATACCGTATTCTACAACATTAAATACTAAGTGAATATTGTGCAACAGTGAAATATCCGACGGTTACTTGGTACGTTTTAGGATTGGAATGAGTTTGTCTACGCTCCAGATATAAAAAATATTTCGTCTTTAAATTGGGTTGGAAGAGACTGCTCTAAAAGAATCACATCGCCATAAAGCTACATAACACACAACTCTTCTAGTGAACATTTTCGGCAAGACAGATTTTTTCGGCCGTGTGGTGACGGCAGAGT
The DNA here is from genome assembly GCA_963931975.1 of Cataclysta lemnata. Classification (NCBI taxonomy): domain Eukaryota; kingdom Metazoa; phylum Arthropoda; class Insecta; order Lepidoptera; family Crambidae; genus Cataclysta; species Cataclysta lemnata. Next base: position 12,252,568 of record OZ008355.1, read on the forward strand.
AGAATACAATTGTCACCACCCCAAATCTCTCCCGTGGGTGTCGTACAAGGCGACTAAGGAAAAATCAGTGATCAGGAATGGGCAGCAGCGTTCCTCTTATACCTACCACCTAGCAAAGTACTGCGACTTTTGTGCCCGATAAATGGCAATAGGTTCGACACCTTATTAAATGGGACCTAGCATAATTGGCGAAGCGTGGGTGCTAGTTCACCTCTGCCTACCCCTTAGGGGATATAGGCGTGAATTATGTATGTATGTATGTAGATTTTAAAACCTGTTTAGTGACGGCAGAGCAGAATACAATTGTCACAACACCCATCCCGCCATGGTTGTCGTCGTAACTAAGAGTAAAATCAGCGGTGAGTAATGGGTAGCAGAATTCCTCTTATACCACCTAGATATATACTGCCCTATAGATGACAATAGGCTCCCTCCCCACCTATTCCATGGGACCATATTTAATTGGCGAAAAATTGGTGTTTGTTCACCTCTGCCTACCCCTACAGAGATGTAGGCGTGATTTTACTTAGGAGCTTGCTGGCACAGTGGCTTATTGTAATTAGTCTGCAAATAATAATTATTCAATTTACCACAATTTATTACGATTTTTGTCGACATTACAAGAATAAAACCAAGATAAAAGGCGCTGTAAGTAAAAGATTTCGAAAGAGAATAATATTATTTTGAAAGAATACACGAGCTATGAACCCAAGAAATTATAGAGTTGATTAGACCAATGCAAGTTGAACTCTGTCCGCCGTAAAATGTAAGGATGTATAAGGCCAAGATGAACCAGCGTGCTTATTCAGTTTTTATGATATAAATAAAACAGTATGCATCGTAATATTTTATGTCAAGTAATTTTAGTTCCACGTGAATTCGACTTAGGGAGATTGCCCGATGGAGACCAATAAATAAGCTCCCTGGGGCTCCCGAATGATGGAGGGCAAACCGCCAACAACAGCATCCCCAAAGAAGGCTGGTATCAGGCAGGCGGTCGGCTGAAAACTTAAGCCTAAATCTTGAGCAGCATGAATGAGGAGCTCGCTAGCGTAATCTTAGCAAATTCCCTAAGGCCGGTCATTGGATGGGTGACCAAAAATTTATTATCTCGAGTTCTTCTGTGCTTCGGAAGGCACGTTAAGCTGTTGGTCCCGGCTGCATCTGCAGTCGTTAGTACCCACCAACCCGCACTGGGTCAGCGTGGTGGGTTATGGTCCAATCTCCCTATATTCTTCCATCCATAGGGAAGGCCAGCAGTGGGGACATTAAAGGGCTGGTGATGATGATGATGATGAATCGGAATATTTGTCAACCCAATCACTCTCTCTTTCAACATAATCCTTTTCCATCTCTTTTCTATACATTCATACATCACTGTTCTGTCCCACCGGCACCTTACCGATGTGATGGATGATATGTTTTATGCGAATAAAGATATGACTATGACTATGAATCATATAATATGACGGCCGCCTTGGTCGAATTCTCAGATTGCTGGGTATTGGCCAAAAGGTCCCGGGTTCGAATCCTAGTAGGGGCAAACTTTGTGATGACCACAAATGTTTGTTTCCGAGTCATGGTTGTGTATATGTTTATGTAGTATATTTTCAACATTTATATACATAATTATATTAAAAATATGTCCGTCATCTGGTATCCATAACACAAGTGCTTAGGGCTTACTTAGGGCTAGATGATAGGTGAGAGTGTAAAAATATTTATTTATTTAATTATGAATCAAAAGGGGGTGAATTACTTGATGACTTCTGGCCGATTTTAGTGAGAGAGGAAAAATGCCCCAGCCCCAGCGCCGGCCCCAGATGAACTGGGTACAGGTAGAATAAGAATAATAGTAGTAAAGACCACTGTACCTTTTAAATACATACATACATACGTCACGCCTTTCTCCCACAGGGATAGGCAGAGATCACTTCTTTCCACTTGCTACGATCCTATACTTCTTTCGCTTCATCCAATATCATTAATGTCCTCATGCACGCTCGATGGTTTCGGGTATTCTTGACCTCAAAGAAATTTATGGTTAGAAAAAGTTCAAAAAACTACAGTCTTCTTCTTGTGGGAAATGCCTAAACAACTCGGCCAACCAAGACGTTGTAATTAACTTGCTGTTTCTCTAACCCTTCACCTTGTAAGCCTAATTGACCTGGCATTTTTTTAAATTATACTTTCACTATTCGATTTTAATATTAACATTATATAAATGTTAGAAAAATTAGTACAAAAATTTTGGTGGTTAGAAAAATAATTTCGAAAAATTATGATCTTGAGGCGGGAATCGAACCCGCGTCCGCTGCTATCCGGGCAGGTGCCTGACCACTTGGCCACCCAAGACACTAATTAACTTGCCGAAATTCTTCTAACCTTTACACTTTCACGTTGTAAACCAACGGGTACCCTCGCAATGTAGAAATAAATTTCAAACATTCCAAAGCAGATATTTTTACTAATACCGTGCGTTCGGTTAATCTTGGGTTTGCTTTATAAACTATTCGATTTTAATTTTAACATTATATAAATGTTAGAAAAATTAGTAGGTACAAAGATTCGATTACAAGGGTTCGATTCCCGCCTCAAGATCATAATTTTTCGAAATTCTTTTTCTAACCACCATAATCTTTGTATTATACTTTCACTTTACTTTGCCGTGTGGTGACGGCAGAGTAAATTATAATTGTCACCACCCCAAATCTCTCCCGTGGGTGTCGTACAAGACGACTAAGGATAAATCAGTGACGAGGAATGGGCAGCAGCGTTCCTCTTATACTACCTAGCAACTTACTGCGACTTTTGTGCCTGATAAATGGCAATAGGCTCGCCACCTATTACATGGGACCTAACGTAATTGGCGAAACGTGGGTGCTAGTCCACCTCTGCCTGCCCCTTCGGGGATATAGGCGTGATTTATGTATGTATGTACTTTCACTTTACCTTTTAGATATACAAGACAAGCCAGGCCACAGTTGTCTCTTCCTTGTTCCGCCACAGGCAGAGATAGTATCAACCCTACAGAAGGGAGTCATCGGTCTTGGAAACTTTCGCCGAGTCCAAAACTTGTCTGATCTATTTTGTTCCGAGTTCGGGTGACAGATAGTGAGTATCAAGTTGGGCCGTAAATTTGACTCGCCCTTAAAACGTCGGTGCGCAGCGAAAGAATATAAGTTTAATTCGTTTTTCGGGTTGGTTGAGGCGAACATGAGGCTTGGATGAATGACGTTAATGGAGAGCAAAGATCCAACTTTCTTCTGGGTTGTATTTTGAGTTCCATTTGAATTAAGTCGTATGTTTTATCGTTGAAGAGCTCACTAGCGCAGTGGCATAGCGCGCTTAGCCTGCGATTGCGTAAACTAAGCAATTTTCGTCCGGTGTTTGGATGGGTGATCAAAAATTTATTATCTCGAGTTCCTCCGTGTTTCGGAAGGCACGTTAATCCGTTGGTCCCGGATGCATCTGCAGACGTTAATATCCACCAACCCGCGCTAGGCCAGCGTGATGGGTTATGGTAGTCCAATCTCCCTATATTCTTCCATCCATAGGGAAGGGCCGTGCCCTAGGATTGGGGACATTAAAAGGGCTGGTGATCATGATCCAATGACCGGCCTTAACGAACATTGCTTAGATTACGCAATCGCAGGCCGAGCGAGATAAGCCAATGCGCTACCGAACCCCTCTTCCTGATTTTGTAACACATATCAAATTATTCGTGAAGAAAATCAAAAGGTACAATCGCATACAACAATCCAACTATCTACATTGCTTAATCCATATTAAAGCTCTACAATGATTAAGGAGATAATCTTATCTTCCCCGGGATTCAACTATGCACTGCGGAACGAGTTAAATTGATTTAGAATAACCAAGATAGATTAAGCCGTAAGATAGATAGAAGCCGTGTGGTGACGGCAGAGTAGAATACAATTGTCACCGCCCCAAGTCTCTCCCGTGGGTGTCGTACAAGGCGACTAAGGATAAATCAGCGATGAGGAATGGGCAGCAGCGTTCCTCTTATACCACCTAGCAATAGTACTGCAACTTTTGTGCCCGATAAATGGCAATAGGCTCGCCACCTATTACATGGGACCTAACATAATTGGCGAAATGTGGGTGCTAGTTCCCCTCTGCCTGCCCCTTCGGGGATATAGGCGTGATTTATGTATGTATGTAAGATAGATTGTGGTTACGATTAAATGCATAACACTATGCTAAGCAGACACGGCTATACTTTATTCAGAGAAGCTTCTTCCTCCTTTATTATTCTTCCTGCCTTTTTACCTTTTTACGTTTTTTTTTACAATTTTATTGGTAATTACTGACTTAATTTTAACACACGCCAACAAAATCTCATTTCTCATTAGCTCACAGACAAACATTCGCTGCGAACGCATATTGTTATTACTGTCCGTACAGACAACAAGATTAACAATTACCAGGGCAAACAAGGCCAAATTATTTATCCAATTTAATGTAAAATCCAGTGTGGCAATAATTTTGTTCCGATTTAACGGCCCAGTAGTTCTTGTTTGACTCGTTAATTAATGCTCGATTTAATTCGAACAATTAAGTTTATTGCCTCCGCCAACGGACACTCGTGTCCTGTTTATTCCACAGGCGAATCGGTTTTTTAAGTGAACACCTCGTAGAGCCAATTAAGTACTTCATCCTAGCCATTTCAGGCGAGAGACGCCTACTTTTGGGCAAAGGCTCTAAGGAAATCCCCTAAAGAACTCCAAATCGATCGGTCCCGTGCAGATACCTTCACCACAACGTTTGTCCACTATATGGGAGTCTCTCGAAAAATTCACTTGGTCTTAACAAAATCAAGTACCTATTAATTTTACATACATAAATCACGCCTATATCCCCGAAGGGGTAGGCAGAGGTGAACTAGCACCCGCGTTTCGCCAATTATGTTTGGTCCCATGTAATAGGTCGCGAGCCTATTGCCATTTATCGGGCACAAAATTCGCAGTAAGTACATTGCTAGGTGGTATAAGAGGAACGCTGCTGCCCATTCCTCATCAATGATCTATCCTTAGTCGCCTTGTACGACACCCACGGGAGAGATTTGGGGTGGTGACAATTGTATTCTACTCTGGCGTCACCACACCTATTAATTTTAACATCACTATTCTACATACTTATAGTCCGCCAACTTCGTGCGCGACCCTCCTGCGGTATGAGAGACGGTGGCGGGGACGGGGCACTTAGATGCCATCGGGGGCGGGCGATGCGGGGAGGGGGGGGGGGACCTCGCTCCTCCCCGTATCTCCCACCCTCGCCAACTTCCAGAGCGCCGTCTCATACCGCAGGAAGGCCGCGCACGAAATTGTCGGACAATAAATCAGGCTTTTCACCTGGCTGTCTTCTAAGATCTTCTTTGTTACATTCTGCCAAGGTTTGATCTCGTTAATTAATAGAGAATATTAGATGCCCTTCGGTTTTGGATCCTGGTCCTTTTGATAAGAACTTTAACTTGGAAAGGCCGATCCCGTACAGCGGGATAGTGCGAGAGAAGAAGAAGAAGAAGACCTAATGAATTCCGGCCTCATCGTACGCAATCCGAGCTCCCTAAGAAAGGTCCCCCATAAAAGCCGTCCCCAATAAACAAATTGATATTCCGCGGCAGAATTGGGGGTTCACGAACAAATTCACCCCGGACGACACCTGTCACATTTCACTTAGAGGTAGTTCGCGAATTGTTCGAAGAGTTGCCGAACTTTCCACTGACTCACGCCCGGTGACACGCGGGTCCGCAACTTGAGAATATTTCGGATCTTTTCCTCGTACACTGTAGGTACTTACACGGCAACTTGCGAATAACAACTGGGAGTTTGATGAATTGCTGCTGCATAGTTGCGCAACTCCTTAGGGTGATTGACACGTCTGAATTATTGAGGGGTTCCACGGTGAAAAGATTGTGTGCCAGGGGCGTCATCGACCCTACCTCAGCCAGTTCTCTCTGATCGAGGTCAAGTGGTGATAGTGATAAGCCAAGATAAATCTTTATTCGGTAGATTAAGCTACAACAATGGATAATTTTGGAATGCAGAAGGTACGCCGCATCCTCAACGAAATGAGACTTTTTTATGCTAGACAATGCAGCTAGTGGCGCTAATCTCACCTGATGGTAAGTGACGATAAGGGCCGAAGATGGAATCAAACTTCACCTGGAACCCTCAACTACAACGGGACTGGCAATCTTATCACAAATTTGTCGGAACACAATAATGTTACATTATTCTTATGGCGACAGATTTTGATTAGATAGTGGTAGCTAGGCAGGCGCACTTGAAAGAAGTCCTAGCACCAACCAAACCGAGTACAAATTTGTACCCCCTGGGGATCGAACCCGGGATCTCTGGATCTTAATTCCGGTGGGTGAACCGAACCACGAGACCATGGTGGCGGTTAATGCCAGGGGCGTTGGCTCATCGATCCTGCCGCAGCCACTTCTTTCTGATCGAGGTCAAGTGGAAATGTATCAATCTTCCCAAAATAGCTGTGTCGTGATGAATGTAATTTAGATTAGGAAATTAATTGGCCAGAGAAATAGTAGCTTGTAGTAAGTAATTTGCAACTTTTCCATTTTGTTTTCTATCCGCGTTAACGGAAAAAATTAAATGTAATTTGTCTAATATTGTGTTGTTTTTGTTATGTTATGTTAATGTTGAACAAGTAATTCCGATAGAGAAAATTTTGCGTGGAAAATTTTTTGTAACTATCACAAGCAGGTTGGTTACTATAATCAATTAAAAACTACCAACTACAAATTCTAGCAATCTTTGCAATTTTACTACAAAAGCGGTTAATTCACTACGATCTTCTGTGAGACTTATATCCATGTCTTTCAGTATTTTTTAAGGCTATGCGACCTTTTCCATAAGTGTCGTAACCCATAAATATACATATTATATACTATAATACAAATGTATATCAACAGTCTAATTACTTTTTTAGCCTGAAGATTACATCCTGAATATGATACGTAAACTAGTGGGTTAGCCCAATCGTTAGCCAATATTATATTCCTTGTCGAAACCCAAAAAACTGACTAACGATTAGACTAAAGTAGCGTGTTAGACAAAAAAGTGACAGTCATTAAAGAAAAACAGGTTTTTCATACACAGGAGACTGCAAAAAATGTCACGTGATATGGACACAATTATTTTCTCGAGAAGTCTGCTTGCGGCAACTTGAGCCAATTACAGATCCTACACAGACAGACGAGAGAAAGATTTTGCGGCAGACATAAATGCCTCGGGCATTGCTAATTAAAGGACCTTTGATGAAAACGTTTTATTCTGCTTTCAAAGATGTTCTCGTTGTTAATTAACTGTCCTTCTTTTCTGAACGCTCTTGACAAACTAGATGTTAATAACCGAGCAAAATTCGGACCAGAAAGTCACATCGCATCGTAAAAGGCGCTAGCGATAAATGATTTTTTTTTATGTTAGACAGGGAAGCTCTTGCCCTTCATAGCACCTGATGGTAAGTGACAATAAGAGCTGAAGATGGTATCGAGCTTCACCTGGAACCCTCACCCACAGAGGGACTGCCTATCTTATCACACATTGTCGGAACACAATAATGCTGCTAACATTATTATTATGGCGACACATTTTGATAAGATGGTGGTAGCTAGCCAGGCGGACTTCAAAGAAGTCCTACCACCAACCAAACCGAGCACAAATTTGTACCCCCCTGTGGATCGAACCCGGGACCTCTGGATCTTCATTCCGGTGAGCAAACCACTAGACCACGGAGGCTAATTCTCAAAATTCGGGCGTGGATCTTCAATAAAAGATTTTGAATACTTTAATAATTGTATTTTTATTTCTCTTCTTTACTACTATAACAAAACTTTTCTTATTAATATAACACAACTCAACACACAGATAGACATCGGAAGAGAGAGGATCTATGACAGCGAGCTGTCATAGTAAAAAGATAACGTTCCGTTTTACAATTGTTTGTCATTGCTTCTAACAGACTCTAATGAAAATAATAGACCAACTGCAACTTTAAATATAGTTAAAATATAAAAATTGGTCTATCTAAATATAATGTGTACTAAGCTCCAACAACAAATCTTCCTAATCTAAACCAAAACTGTTTTATTTCGAATAACGTTTATAAAAATACCCAAAATAAGAATTACGTATCTGCAATCTCATTCAAACATCAAGCAATTTTTTGCCATTAACTGACAGTGAAAAAAGCAGTGACCTTTGTCGTTTCTTTACATATTTAAATGGAAGCAGTCTTAAATTACACTTTCAAATAATGCTCATTGCATAGCTTAACTGCTGTACACTAATTGGTAGACTTAATTATGTCATTAATAAAGTTACGTAAGTTTGAACTTTTTTTTTAATAAGCCTAATAGATCCCACTGCTGGGTATGTTTGAACTAAAATTATAATAACAATACGAAGCGCCTATATACCTAAATAAAGCCATAAAATTCCGTGTCTAGCTGCCGCACTCAGAGACGCCAATTAACTTTAATGAGTATTTAATGTCAAAAATTTTCATTCAAATCTAGCCCATAGACCTGGCAAGAATAGCGACTAGTTTTGAATTGTCATTTTTCAACGTTATTTGACGTCTCTGAGTGCGGCAGTTAGACACAGATAAGATGTGCAAAATTGGTTGCCTCTAACCCGACTTTCCTACAGTTGTAACATATGGATCCAGACCGTACATAATAAAGTGAAGTCCCTATTATAACATGAAGGTATTCTACAAGAAGTAATCAGAAAAGCAACTCTGCCCCAAGCCAGAACCCGGCGAAGACATGAAAATTATATCACTAAGAAAATGATAATTAAGAAAACTTTCCCTAATGAGAAAAGTACGCTTAATTCTGATAAAAATTTATGTACGTCCAGGGAATATCTCGTTAAGTTTCGGACTGGAAATTCTAGTTCTAAATTAACTTTTCTGTGCTTTTTTACACGTGTTTTTCTTTGTTCGGCCGAGTAAAGTGAATGTCTTAAGGTACAATCTACATCGACGCTAAATGCGGGTAGTTTCATAAATATGACAGTAAAATGTTGCCCATGCCCATTATTAAATTTTACGCTCCGTCCGTCAGCCTTATTGGCTAATACCTTGAAGATATCGATCGATAGCCATGTCGATGATCCCATCTATCCCCTTGGGTGTATGGCAATAATTTTATACGCAATTTTAAGCAGCAGTATTATCGAATCAAAAATGCGTCGACGCTGCAACTCTACTAGAAACAGTGTGGTGTGTCGTGGCTTTTGTACATACATACATAATTCACGCCTATATCCCCGAAGGGGTAGGCAGAGGTGAACTAGCTTCACCACGCCTTCGCCACCCACGCTTCGCCAATTATGCTAGGTCCCATGTAATAGGTGGCGAGCCTATTGCCATTTATCGGGCACAAAAGTCGCAGTACTTTGCTAAGTGGTGGGTATAAGAGGAACGCTGCTGCCCATTCCTTATCACTGGTTTATCCGTAGTCGCCTTGTACGACACCCACGAGAGAGATTTGGGGTGGTGACAATTGTATTCTACTCTGCCGTCACTACACGGCCTCAATGAATGTACTATTTCCAACACAATAAGAATTTTTCAATTTGAGCCAGTAGTTTTTGAGATTAGCGGGTTTACCAACCAACCAAACAAACGAACTCTTCAGCTTTATAATGTTAGTATAGATTTAATTACTATGATAGTACTGACCAGTAGGCCTATTCGCTCACTTATTTTGACAGTTGAAACTGATGATCACCGAACTATTTACTTATCCATTACTACTTTACCATAACGCTATTGTGACACTTGTCCTATGAAAACAGTACTGGATAAGTAAATAGTTAACTGATCATCACTTTCAACTGTCAAAAAAAGTTAGCGAATAGGCCTACTGGTGAAAACGACCATCTGATGTACGAGTTTCCCTATCGATTTTACCAAAAAGTCCTTACTTATTTGTTAGTTATGGTCAATTATGACGTTGTCACTCGGACTCGGTAACGCGAAGAAAATGTAATGTCGTGTAACAATTTTCTCTTGAACAAATAATATGCACACAAAAGGTGATCATTATTAACAGGTTATGGGCCGCATCACCCGAATCATTAGAAGATACCATTAAATGGAGGGGCTTACGCTTGACCTCCTTTTTTTCACGCTCATATTTTGTGTCCACGATTGCCAAGGACGATCTTAATGTAAATACAGTTGACAAAGATAATAAGTTAGCACTAGCAAAACTTTATAGCAGCGAAGGATTAGCTGAGGGAACTAATAAACTACTTCATCCATTCTAACACTCATTAGAGAGAATAGTTTTAGTGCTAAGGGGTTTGGAATTTTCACCACTGCTAAGCTACTTTGGATGCTGTGACATATATAATCTAAAATCTAGTCTAAATGGTAACTGAAGAACATTTTTCGTCTAATCTTTAAGATAGTCATAGCGTTGCTGGTAAATGCAACGCAAGGACATCCTATGAACAAACACGAGAAAAAGTTCAAAAAATTATAGTCTTGATGCGGGAATCGAACCCACGTCCTTTGCAATCCGGGCAGATGGCTATACTACTCGACCTATCAAGTTAACATTTTCAAACCTCAATTTTCTTTGTAATAATTTTTCTAACAAGTAATATTTATTCTAAAATTGATAAATAAACTATTCGATTTTTAATTTTAAACATTATACAAATGTTAGAAAAATTTGTACAAAGATTTTGATCATAATTTTTCGAAATTCTTTTTCTAACCACCAAAATCTTTGTACTAATTTTTCTAACATTTATATAATGTTAAAAATTAAAAATCGAATAGTTTATAAAGCAAACCCAAGCCTAACCGAACGCACGGTATTTGTAAAAATATCTGCTTTGGAATGTTTGAAATTTACTTCTACATTGCGAGGGTACCCGTTGGCTTACAACGTGAAGTGTAAAGGTTAGAAGTATTTCGGCAAGTTAATTAGTATCTTGGGTGGCCGAGCGGTCAGGCACCTGCCCGGATAGCAGCGGACGCGGGTTCGATTCCCGCCTCAAGATCATAATATTTCGAAATTCTTTTTCTAACCACCAAAATCTTTGTATTAATAAATAATTTAAATAAAATTAAAAATAATAATTACACTGATTCTTCCAAAGCTTTTTCTGATCTTGAATCCCCATTTTCGGTCCGCCAAGAAGCCATTACAAACAAATAACTTCGACTCGCACCAGCCAGTATTGCCAGCGTAAATCTTCTTAATTGTTCCTAATATATCTCGCAAGTTACACTTTAAAACTATTTCAACACTGCAAGTAGTGAATTGCTGGGACTTGGTGTAAGAGTTTTTGGAAAATCAACATCGAAGGATTCTTTGTTGAAACATATCTTTTTAAAACCGTGTGGTGACAGCAGACCAGAATAGTAACCAGCCCCAGTCTCTTCCGTGGTAACAAGGCGACTGAAAGTTAAGCAGCGATGAGTAATGGGCAGGAGGGTCCCCGTCCCGTGGTTGGCGAAATGTGAGTAATTGATCGCCGTGGGCGTGATTTATGTTTTTAAAAGTATTTTTTAAATTGTTTAAATCTTATAATAATGCCGTGTGGTGACGGCAGAGTAGAATACAATTATCACCACCCCAAATCTCTCCCGTGGGTGTCGTACAAGGAGACTAAGGATAAATCAGTGATAATGATCAGGAATGGGCAGCAGCGTTCCTCTTATGCCACCTAGCAATGTACTTACTGCGACTTTTGTGCCCGATAAATGGCAATAGGTTCGCTACCTATTACACGAGACCTAACATAATTGGCGAAATGCGGGTGCTAGTTCACCTCTGCCTACCCCTTCGGGGATATAGGCGTGATTTATGTATGTATGTATGTTATAATAATATCAAACAACTGACTCGATAGTTTTCATTAAAATGGCAGCACGCTTCATCTCCAGTAGCACAGAGACCTAAGTGCCTGCTTAAAAAAGTCCAAAATTTATTTGATCAGGCAGCAGAGACAAACTCTGCCTTGCCAGTGCTAGCCTCTTCAAATAAGAGCCTGCCTCTCGTGCGATCCGTGGCCTTTTAGTCTATAAGTCATAAGAATAGCTCTTAACGTCGGCGCTGCTAGCAAGGCGAATCTACCCAGCTATAACTCAGTGTAAATGGCCAGTTGGAAATCTAACGCTGCGGTTAGATGTTACATAGCCATAGGCGGTTCTGGTGATAGTGATAAGACAATATATGCTAGAACATGATCTAGCACATTGTCATATCTAGCATATATGTAATGGATCATATTGGGAGGACCTTCGCAAATAAACTTTTGGACAGAAAAAGTTTGAAAAATTATAGCCTCGATGCGGTAAGAACATCTTTCGAGACGCCCAACTATACTTCGTCGGATCTTGTATATATAACATTATTCTGAGTTCTGTCAGAAACTTCGTAATCGTGATTCAGATCTAGTGTTGATTTGACTACTTTGTAATCGTGAGCGGTCGCACTTTTTGCTGATCCACCTTTTCTCCACTTTGTTTGTGTAGCGTTATGACCTAGCCAGATCATAACAGCATTAGGTCCAGTACCGTATAAGACCTGCAAGCAGGCATGCAATTTTTTTAATGTGATAAGGGATAATTATGCATATTAGTCGGTCACCTAGTATACATAGCATACGCAACTGGCTTTTTAGTCAACTGAGGCCACTCGGCCAGCAGACTAAGAAAAAAAAATTTAATTAACTCATCCTGCGGAATCAGTTGACTAAGGTGCCACGCGATTGAGCTGCTTACTCAAGGATAGAGAACAGGGATGAATGTAAGAAAAATGAAGGAGGAAAAACGCTCTTCTTCGCCATCACTACACGTCCAAGCAAACCTGCGGGCCTAGCCAAGTGGCTTTTCTATTTGAACGCATAGAATACAAAAGTATGAAACTGACGTATTACAACAAAACGTCAGTTTCATACTTTTGTATTCTATGCGTTCGAATAGAAAAGCCACTTGGCTAGGCCCACAGCTCCCAGTTAGATACAGAGATAAAATCTTGAACGTGCAAATTTTAATATTCCCATAATTCACTGTGGAACCCTCAATGTCCATTACCCTTGAACAATTAGGTCAATGGGGTGGTAACGACTAGGATTTCAACGAAGTCGAGTTATTGCCCCGATCTGGTTATTAATGGCGAAACTAATTCGTAATGGACATGGCTGGCCGGTTTTCTCCTTTCAGAACTAGGGGCCTAGTTGGTGTACTAGTGACAAATCTATTCGAACGAATTTATCCGCCTCCGCGATATACCACTAGGGTTCGCACACAGGGATTGAGAATCCGAAATCTCGGGTTCGATCCCCAGGCGAGTACAAATTTGTGCTCGGTTTCGCCTGGCTAGCTACCACCTTCTTCTCAAAATCTGTCGCCATAATAATAATGTTAGCAGCAATATTGTGTTCCGACAATTGATAGTGATATGATAGTCAGCCCCTCTGTGGTTGATGGCTCTAGGTGAAAGTCGATTCCATCTTCGTGCATTATTGTTACTTCCCATCAGGTGAGATGAAGACCAGGAGACGTATTTTTGAATCATTAGAATTCCAAATCGTGTATTAAATCGCAACATTCGTATGCGAATCCCTAAAATCGCTATTTTTGAATATTCACACTCGTGAATTTTGCGACGAGTGGTCATACCCACTCGTTTCCGATATTCTACCAGTAGAAATGACGTGGAGAAGACACTAACAACTGAAGATTTTATTGATGACAGCTAATGACAATCGTTCAAATGACAGACAGATAATGACAATATAACTTTATTATTTACGTTCCGCTCCCCCGTAACTCATTACCGGTTTTTAAAATCAACGAGTCATGGCTTTCCGGTTTTTATTTTTCTGCATGAAATGAAAAATGTTATTAGATTCGAGTTACAAGGGCAACACCCATTTCTAATGTTTCAAAAATACGTGAAATGTGGAGCACTCGAAACTATTTTCGTATACGTTTTGTTTTCGTGCATTAATTTAGGATTCACTTCGAATGATTCAAAAATAGGGCCCCAGAGTTTCTTTGTCTGGCATATATTTGTTTGAAAGTGACGTATTGAGAAAACGACATGGTTTTTTTTAGTTTTAAAATTCTCCCTATATTTTAAGGAAGGCAAAGGGTCTAGCCCATACAGCCAAGTCTTTGGTGTATATTTTATCTGTAGTCGTATGAAATAATGAGTGGGTGAAATGTATGAATGAAATGAATTTTACGTTAAAATATGGGTGCCACATATTTTAACGCATCTAGGGAGTGCTTGGCGCGAATTGAATGGTAACAGAGTTAATGATGGTGCTTGATGAAATGGATAAAACCACTTTTTATAGTGATCTTCACCACAACATCAAACACATCATGACACTCATTTTCAATGATTCTACATAATTGCACATCAACACGGATGCTTGTGCATCAAAATAACACCACTTTCACTGCACAAAATCCACTCTGAAACAATTTTTGAATTAGTGAAAATAAATCTGACTGACACCACGAAACGCGCCAAACACTCGAAAACGACATGGCCACCGTCCTGTCGAATGTCAACGTAAGACCGGCATTTGTGAATACATTTTGGGAATGCTTACCGCTAAGCATTAGAGTGAGGAGCTCGCTAGCGCAGTGGCACAGCGCGCTTGGCCTACGATTGGGTAAACTAAGCAATTTCACCAAGGCCGGTCATTGGATGGGTGGCCAAAAATTTATTATCTTGAGTTCCTCCGTGCTTTGGAAGGCACGTTAGCTGGTGGTCCCGGCTGCATCTGCAGTCGTTAATACCCACCAACCCGCACTGGGCCAGCGTAGTGGGTTATGGCCCAATCTCCCTATATTCTTCCATCCATAGGGAAGGCCCGTGCCCCAGCAGTGGGCATTAAAGGGCTGGTGATGATGATGATGATGATGAAGCAGTAGACGTGTTTCGGGTAACTCTGCTCTGCTCCTAGCTCTTCTGCTACAAATTTCTACTGTTATAGCGGCAGTCCTCTAATAAATAGTATGATTACGTTTCCTCGCCGTGTGGCATGTTAACATTCACAAACGACAGAGCAGATCATTCGAGTAATCCAATTCTACTTAGTTTCAAGTTTTCATAGCGAAGCCATGACGGCGACAAATCAGTAGCCGCATCCCGATTCACTTGTTGAATAATTCACCAGTACGTAGAAGAACCATAAACTGGGGAGCTGCGCGTAAAAAATTATTTCTTCGAGGTAACAATTTCCAGTCCGCCCGTCAGCCAGCCGATTAAATTTGTGCTTTACCCCGATAGTTTTAGAGTCGCACTCGTGTTTGCGGTGTGATTCGATTTCGCGATTCAGTTTCCAGGTGTCCTTTTGTTTTGTAAGGCCGCGTTCCCACTATGTTGTGACGAACAATTTATCGTCGGACGGCTGTCGTCTCTATTAGCTGTTCCCATTATAACGATTGTTTGACGTCAAATTTTTTTATCGACTAACGTATCTAGCTGTTCCCATTGGATCGCGACGACATTTTATCGTTTCGTGGCAGTCGCTTTGTCGTTAGCAAGCTACAAATCTACAGTCGCCTCAACGTTCTCTTGGAGATCAGTAGTGCATTACGATTACGATGTTTTTCGTTTTACCCCACTGTCATGACAATCTGTCGTCACTGCAAAAAAGGTAGTAGACTGCAGTAAATCGTGTCGTTCTATATGTGAACACCTATATTTAAACACATTATATATGCCGCGACACTTAAAACTACACGATTATCTGCCGTCACGACAAAGTGGGAACGCGCCCTAAGGCTGTGGTCTGCTTCAGGCGGGCGACGGTCGCGATCGCTCGTGAGGCACGTTCCTGCTTTTTGTTCTGTTCTCTCCTCTTCTATTTCTTTACTGGCTGCTTTAAATTTTTTATACCGTCATTTGTAAATTTATCGTGAGCACGGCTGCGTTTTTGCTGTTTTTACTGCACACCGTTTTCAACTTCCACTGTCAGTTTTGTTAGTACATTTTAAGACCTCACAACTGCGGTTTATTTCGCTTCGCTTTTCACTAAATTGATTTCATTAATAACTAAATGCAGAACGAGAATGTTGAAATTATGGGGCATGTTATGAATGCATAAAATGATTAATGAGCTTAAAAGGAAGTTAGAAAGACATCGACAGAGAAGATATAAGGAAACTAAGTGTATTGCATTATTTGCATTTGCAAGAATATTGCTTTATCTCACCTGATGGTAAGTGACGAGGTGCCGAAGATAGAATCGAGCTTCACCTGGAACCCTCAACTACAGTGGGACTGGCTATCTTATCACAAATTTGTCGGAACACAATAAGCTGTTAAAATTATTATTATAGCGACAAATTTTGATAAGATGGTGCTAGCTAGCCAGGCGGACTTGAAAAGTCCTACCACCAACTAAACCGAGTACAAATTTTCCCGGCCCTGGGGATCGAACCCGGGACCTCGGGCTCTTAGCCCGGTGGGCGAACCGCTAGACTAGAAAATGTTTGCCTTGTCAAAGCCCAAAACCACAATTCCAACCTCCGACTATCAAACGGCCTCCGCTATATTTTATCAACTTCTAAGCGTCCTAGCGGAGGTTGACATCCCGAATTTCATGGAAATAGGGTCATTAGCTCAAACTTGTCGCAGTGAATGTTGCCTTTAATGACTGGAAACTTTAACCGAAGTCAATAATAGTCGTAAAATCGGAATCGCCCCGAATATATCTGCGATCTGAATTTTATTGCTTGACCATCGGAGGCTTAATTAAATTGAGCTAGTGATGTTGCTGGGAGCTCGTTGGAGATGGTCGGGATAAGTGAAATTGAAATTTGGTTAGGCGTAGGGGAAACGTGCGCATGACGGTCATAGGAACTGTTACGGCTTCTTTTATAGTTTTATACTTTGACATTTAATTGTGTAAATAAAAAACTTTAGTAAAAAATGAGGGAATAAATATATCTATTGCACTGACCTCTATTAAACAAGTACGCTGGACTGAAGGTTGTCGTCGAAAAAATGAAGCCATTTTGATTATCGCCATTTTTGCGCCGATGACACTGATGTACGAAGGTGCACGCCCACAGAACTAAACTAACTAAAGAGATACATTTGTAATATCAAATACAAGCAACAAACGTCAAATTTAGTACCCTTGCCGCTCGACGGGGCTCTTCAGATCGGCACAAGAAACATGTGAGATTTTAGTAGACGTATTCAGTCCCGCGTACTTGTATAATAGAGATCAGTGATCTATTGTGTATCAGTAATACCAAACGGACATTGATGTTTTTATTCCACCCAAGGCTACAGATGGGAACTGTACTGTCGCCTCAAGGAAGCAGTTAATAAAGCAAATTTTTTCAAATGATTTTACGCACGAGAATATCCGCTTTAATCGGCGCACCCGCTTTGTGCCCCTTTCCCCTACAGCTTATTATCCCCGCCAAGGAAATTACGCACACCGCTACACACGGATTAAAAATGAGGCGAACACGGGAAACTTGATCAAAACTCGAGCCTCATTCCAAGGTGACTCCACACCGCTACACATGGATTAAAAATAAGGCGAACACAGAAAATTTCATCAGAACTCGAGCCTAATCCCATGGTGACGTCACGCTCCAGTATAATCCTTAATCCCCCACGAAATAAGTTGAGCCGCTAATCCCAAATCTAACCTTATTTACCGTATTGCTTATCATGCCCTGCCAGCGCCTTTCATGCCCCCAATTTTCCACGCCAGCTAATAAAACTCCAATGCAAGGCGCCCCTGAATAAAAATGATGACAATAACAAAGAATCACTGAAAAAATAAATAGTACATACATGCATAAATCACGCCTATATCCCCGAAGGGATAGGCAGAGGTGAATTAACACCCACTTTTCGCCAATTATAAAGAAGCTGTCATATTTTACTAAATCGTGACGTCACACAGGCGCCATTGCTATTTTGGTGTTTTTGCGGAAGTTTTAATTTGCATTATTCAAAACAATATTATTATGTTCCTTATTCCATCAAAATGTTAAGTTTTTACAAAATTCCAATTTATTTTGGGTAAAGTAGGCACGTGGAAACAACGTGGTGTAGCTTTTCAAAATTAGTCATCATGCCTGTATCTGCTTTGAAAGTACAAAGGCCTATGTCGCGTATTTCATAACAAGAGCAGAGGCTTATTACGATTCACCTTTACTAAAGGAGCAATATTTACGAGACACGGATGCCTCTCAGATTAAGTACCGCCATAATAGTCCGCGCTTCCTATACGAGGGGTGCAGTAAAACCCATAAGCAGAACGTAATCTTAGATCGTCATGCTCAGAGCAAAAGGCAGTAAGTCGAAAATTTGATAAAATGTAGATTTAAAAATTTGCATGTGTGATAAAAAAAATATTACATTGAAAAGAAAACCAGCCCGGCTAGCATGACCACCGAAACACGATATAGCGATTTATCGCGTTAAACGTATAAAATTTATTGGACTTTTGACAGTTCAAAGCGATAAATACTAACTATATATTTAACATATAGCCATATAGGCTTATTCAATTATTTAAATTAGGCTTATTCGAGTATTAAAATCCAATGGTTTTTAACAGTTTAACGCGATAAATGGCTTTATCATATTATTATCATGTTTCGGTGGTCATGCTAGGCGGGCGGGCAGGTGTCAAAAATTATCCATAATTATTTTTTTATGTAATTTCTAACCTTAATTGCATGTAAAGTTAAAACAATAAAGAAGCTGTTAAAACATTGAGACGAAAAATAAAGGATTTTTATAGAGTAAATATGTTAAGAGGACATTAAGGGGCTACCTAGAGATGATACAGAGTGTATTGAAATATAAAATTTGTCAGGTTGTATCAAGCAAATCCCATTGATGCCAACTAACCATACCTTTGGTCACTCACACTATTATAGAACAGCGGAAGAATTATGATATAATCATAACTATAAGAAAATAATAAAATTACATTAAGAACTAAAAATAAATAATAAAATTACATTAAGAACTAAAAATAACTAAATTTTACTTAACCACCTTTTCAGCTTTAGGGTTTGCGATATCTTCGGGTAACTTTAAACCTACTTACTCGCATTTGACTACAGATGGCTTAACCGTGGAAAAATATGATACATCTTGACAGGTTACCCTTCTGAGATGGCTCGCGGAATTTGAACTTTACTGCTAAGGTGTTAGAGTAAATTGTAGCTCACGGTTCTCTCCCTTTTGAGGGTCGATGCGGTGTTTCCTTCGACGGCCGTGAGAGTAGATTAGAGGTGTCGGGCTGAGCTGTTAGGTCAATTATTGGTGATGTTTGAACAAACTTCGAGACTTTTAAGGCAAGTCGAAGGCAAGTCAGGATCAATTTTCTCAAACATTTGGGGCTTCACGTCAAACGTGTTAATGTGAAATTGAAAATTTATACGGGAAATTTGTGACAACTTACACAGTCATATATTTCGTCAACTAAAGTTTAAAGTAACTATAGTATATTATTGTTTTATACTATCGTTGAAGAATGCTTCTTACAAATGCTTGTCCTATTTGTGAAACTTGTGGCATGAAAATTATAAAACTGACAGGGGAAGAGGTGGCAAGACTAGCACTGCGTACAAAACAGAATTTGATAAACAGGGGTCAGCGCAGCGTATTGTCTCTTCCATCAGTCATAAGTCATCGAGCCATCCAATCCGTTTTGATTCATATAGTCTATCACATGAGATAGGTGCTAGTGATAAATGTGTAGCAAGGAATATTAGTTTAATTTCGTTTACCTGGATTTTTTTCCGCACTATACCAGGAGACTTTTTGGTCACTGCAAAAATTTTTGGAATTCGTTCAGACCATCAAACTGAACAAATTTTACTATGGGAGCAACTCCAAAATCACGAAAAAAATAACAGCTGTTTCATACATTTGTGTCATAAAAAAAATATATCAGCATTCTTACAAAATGATAATACCTACTTGACACAAATGTATGAAACAGCTGTTATTTTTTTCGTGTTTTTGGAGTTGCTCCCATAGTAAAATTTGTTCAGTTTGATGGTCTGAACGAATTCCAAAAAATTTTGCAGTGACCAAAAAGTCTCCTGGTATAGCCTTATTGGGCTATTGTGTGGCAGAAAGTTCCATATCGAGAGATTGGTGAACGGAAAGAGTGACTGGGATGACAACATTATTACTGGTCCAAAATTGGTGGTATACCTACCTTATACTAATTACATAAATCAATAAAACATTGTTACATTTAGAAAACATTTCTTCTATTTCGTCACTCGTCATCTCCTCATCCACTTCCATCACCTTCATATGACACCTCACACATTCTATCCATCTTTTCATTGATCTTCCTCTTCTTCAACATCCATCAACATTCATGTTCATACCAAGCTTAAGCCGACTTTTCAAAATAACAAGGTCTCATATCATACGCAATACGGCATTTTTTTTTTGAAAATGTTCCCTCTAAAAATACATTTTAATCAAAAAGCCGGCATTGCCGACCCAACAAATTACATTATGTCGTGTAGAACAAAAAGGTGTATAATATCGTGTAGTTAATTCCAAGTAGCGTGTTTCTGCTCACATAAAGACTGAATTTAATCAAGCCAGCCCCTCTAAGCGCCGTCAGTGCTACAGTGGCCACGTGATGAGATTCCGATGGGATTTTCCAGTCCAGTCTTCGCAGCTTCGAGTGTCCTCTGTCGTTCTAAATCCATTTCGGCCGTTTCATGTCTGTGTTTATTGCGTTATTAGATTACGTTGAAGATGGCGCTAACTCTTACGTCTTGTGAGCGAGAGAAGGTTTTGTAATTCAAAACGGATGTAGAAAAAAGTTGCTGAATAAATAAATGACGAAAGAGAGAATTATTTTTTACGGATTTTACATCCTGTAGCGATAGGATAATGATTATAATTCCTTGTTTGAGACTAACCATGTCAAGCGCGAAAGCCAATATACTATTTTTCATGTTAGCTACTATTTTGAACTACAGCTACTAATTTTCGAGGACCAAAATGCTTACAGAAACAATCATCTATTTTACTTCTACTGCTGACTGGTGCAGATCCGGCGCGAAGGACCATAATCAAGCGTTTCGGTTGTATTGAATGTTGTGGGGTATTTGTGTGGGGGATTTGTTTGGTTATTTGAAAATTTTATTACTATAGTGTTCAAACAACCAAACAAATTATATCGTATCTAGTAGTTTGCGTTAATGAGGTTTATTACCAACTTGAGATAAGGTACTTCTGTTTAAACTATTCTGGTCAAAAGTTCTGTAGTGATTTCCACACATGTTCTTATTGCATACTTTATATGATTAGAAAATTATTTGATATACTTATTTTTATGTTGAAATTAAGGTAGAAAACATTTAGTAACCTTAATTTTTGGACACCTTCTAAAAGTGATTTCGTAATGCAAATTTGGTTCAGGGTAAATCGAAAAATTTACACATAATGAAAATCTTACAGTGTCCTCTAGCAAGATTTAATTAGATACCCAGGCCGACATGGCATCCAACAGTATACAATGGCTTGATACCCTCGTCAACTCATCAGTTCCTCATTTGAAGACCAGGTTGGTAGGATGGATAGATCGGCTTAAGGTTACGGCCCGGTTTCGAATCCCGGTAGGGGCAATTTATTGTACACAGAGACGTGACTCAAAAGTTGTGTAGCATATTAAAAATAAAAGGCCGTGTGGTGACGGCAGAGCAGAATACAATAGTCACTTATGCTACTTTGAGCTAGATATTTTAAGTAAGAAATATTAATTTATTTTATCAGTTAGGGGAAGGTAGCCCAACGGGCATTATGCTCGAAGCGGATACTCTCGTGTATTAAATTAATTTTGATGACGGAAATTTTTCGTCTGCCTTATTGATTGTTGGAACTGTGCCGAAATATCGGAATTATAACAAAATCCAGGTACGTGATATAAATTCCGTTTTATAACAATTTAAAGATGAAGTTTAAAACAATATTTGTAGGAAAACTATTATAATTATTATACAACAGGGTACCGCTTCAGGCAGCATACCCCTTTTAACCACCTTCCCCCTATTCATATCATTAAAACTCCCGTGTACAAAAGCACAAATCAACGTTGCCACCGAAAAAAACCAACTTGTTCCCCGTTTCCGCGAAAGTTCTGGCAACATTAGTAACGGCGCTCGCGATAGGCGAATTTGAAATTGGAACGCCGATTGCGTTTGTGTGTGTGACGGCACTTTGTTTTTTTTCACGCCGACAGCGAAAACGTTTCAACCAGGTTTCAGGTTTAAAAACACAGCCGTATGCAAGCATTTGAAAAGGGCCAGAGACTAATGAATACATACATAAATACACAAACATATTCACGCCTATATCCCCGAAGGGGTAGGCAATGGTGAATTAACACCCACGATCACCAATTATGTTAGGTCACATGTAATAGGTAATAGCCTATTGCCATTTATCGGGCCTGAAAAACTCAGTACATTGCTAGGTGATATAAGAGGAACGCTGCTGCCCATTTCTCATCACTGTTTTAACCTTTAGTCGCCTTATATGACACCCACGGGAGAGATGGAGATGGTGACAATATGTATGTGCTATTCTGCATTGCCGTCACCACGTGGCAGATTTCCAAATGTCGGCTGTGTCCGTGCGGCGGTTTTTCTTACTTGTTTGGTTTTCTCGGGAGGTTGTCGCAACCATGCTCTGGTCTATTACGGCTACGGAGGGTTTGGTTTACGCAAGCCAACCAGTTAATCTGTCCAATGACTCGTTAAGATTATCGACGCGTGATTAGGAGGCCGCAGACGCGTCCGGCCGTACCCACCCCGCGTGCCGCACATTCCAAACCCTTAATTGCTAACATTAATCGTGTTACTGTATTGATAAAGTCCGCGTTAATTAAATCTGAGATTGTGTGTATGGGAATGCAAGGGTAACAGGCAGGATAAGCAAGGGAGTGACAGAGATGATGAACGCACAAAGACGGCTGGTTTACAAATTTAAACCGTCTCGATGGTCTAGTTGTACCCCACCGATCCTTAGTTAGTGTTAGGTTAGTGGTAGGACTTTTTTCAAGTGCATATGGATAGCAGCTGCCACCATCTTATTATAATCTGTCGCCTTGTTCATAACTAGTGGACGCCCGTGGTTTCGTTAATGTCCGTTGTTATATAGCCTAATAGTGTTCCTCGATTAATGGACTATCCAACACAACAATATTTTTTCAATTTGAACCAGTAGTTTCTGAGATTAGCGCGTTTGACCAACCAACCAACCAACCAAACATATAAACAAACAAACTCTTCAGCTTTATAATATTAGTATAGCATTGTGTTCCGACAATTTGTGATAAGATAGCCAGCCCCTCTGTGGTTGGGGGTTCCATGTATAACTCGATTTCATCTTCGGCCCTTATCTTCACTTACCATCAGGCGAGATGAGGTCCAAGAGCTTTCCTGTCTAACATAAAGAAAGGATGTGTACTAAAAGTACATATAGTCATAGATAGTATACGGTTTTTGCTTCAGAGCATAAATCCTTTGGAGAAGATTTAATCTGTCTGTCCTGATTCCCTGAATGTACTTCTCGAATCGAGTCTCTCTCTAAAGAAAATGAGCCAAACTCCCCCAGTTCATACAGGGCTAGTGATGTGGAAAGCAAGCGTGCTTAGATATTATCTGTTAGAAACCACGGTTAAAAAATCGTTTTTTTTACTTATTTGCAGTTTTGTCCCTTGAAATAACAATAGTTATTTATAAAAATAACAATAATTTTATATCTATAATCATACTGTCTAATCATAATACTATTAATTATGCGTTCTGAGAAACAGTGAAAATGTCAGTTCATTTAATTATTATTATTAATGGTATTAATAGTATAATAATTTGTTGAACTAACATTACGAAGCACAGCATATGGATACATAATATTTATAATTATAATCTATTAAATCATTCATTTATTTGTTTATCATAATCAATTATTGTTAATTTAATTCCTAAACAGAATTAATTATTCATAGAACAAGTTTATCCATTAATTAATATCTGGGTCCATTTATAAAAATTCACAATAACTCCGCTGTATTGGAGTATTTTTTAAGAATATTCGGTCAGGACCTAAATAATGCGTGTATGAATCGAATACTCCGGATACACCGCACCGTATCCGTATCCCCCGCAGCCGAACACATCACTAGCGACGAGCGTAGGAAAGGAAACAACTTTGAATTACTTTTCCTTACTGAAAGACGCATAATGAATCGGGTCCGCCAGAGGTATTTGTTCCAAACTCGGCGAAATTCCGCAGTAAAAGGCGAAAGTTGTTCAACAAAATGATTTCTTCGGGAATGGTCGAACTGCGAATAGTCCTCCAGACACTGTTCGCATTGTTTTTAAGGGGTGCTTTTTCGAAATTAAAATGGAGCTCCGATCCTCTGGTCGTCTGGATAAAGAACCGATTGTTTGTTCGCTAAGAGTTTGAATATGCTTGCGTTGGCTCAGCAGGCGTCGGTAGTGGTACAGTATACCCAGAACAGTAATACGTCTTCATACAAACTGGCTGCTGCCTATAACAATGTGTGCTTTGAGGCACGCACTGTGACGCAAACATTGACATAAAATACGGAGGCTTAAGGGTTCGCCGGTTAGCCGTGTAGTGACGACAGAGTAGAATACAATTGTCACCACCCCAAATCTCTCCCGTGGATGTCGTACAAGGCGACTAAGGATAAACAGGGATGAGGAATAGGTAGCAGCGTTCCTCTTAAACAACCTAGCAATGTACTGCGACTTTTGTGCCCGATAAATGGCAATATCACCTATTACACTCGCCACCTATTACATGGGACCTAATATAATTGGCGAAACGTGGGTGCTAGTTCACCTCTGCCTACCCCTTCGGGGATATAGGCGTGATTTATGTATGTATGTATAAGTGCGGTAACGCGTGTACAAGGTGATTGCACGTTCGCTCACTGCTCGTTCCCACCCGGCACATTCACGCTCGCAGCTGCCGTTTTAGTTACAACCCTAGTGTCAACGCAAGACTAGGCTAATAACTCGCCGACATGCCGCAGATAAACTACTGTCCTGGGTATACTGTGGTGATGGGTTCTCTGAGTAGAAAGTCCTTTCAGTTACTCTCTAAGCAATATCGATTCGTGTTATGAGATCTGGCTCTTGTAATCTGATGCCAAGTGTATTTTCATCGGTACCTACTGGTTGGAAGATAATAGTTTTTGGGAATGCGCTTTTATTAATATTTTCCGGACATTTTAGTGTTGAAGCTTAAACGTTTGAAAACCGATATTATCAAAAATAATCAATCAAGTCCCCTATTTTCGGCACTTCCTGGTTCATTAAGCAGCACCTACTGGAATTTAACGCATGTGGTAAATGGCAATAGGCTCACCACTGAACATGAAAAAGGAAATTCTTTTTCATGTTTCAAGCAATGAAGACATCAAAAAGAGGCCACGATAATGATGAACGAAATTCGTTAAAAAATAAAAACACAAAACATGCATATTAGGGATCGCTATCGAAATTTCCCAAGCCACACTTAAAAGTATCTTGGGCCTTTTAACCGAACGGCCGAAATCTGATCCGGAATATTCAAGTTCGCGACCCCTTGAGCTTTAATAAACGGATATTGCCTTAATACCCTTCGGAAAGTGAAGCAATGTGCCTAATCTGAGCCCTACACCGGGCCCGGCTTATGTTAAAAACTAATTTGTTTTGCCATAATTGAATAAGGTTTAGATGTAACGACTTAATGTATACGGAACATTTAATAGTAAATGAGATGCCATTTGAGATGCTCGTTGGCCTAATATATTGCTTTTTTATGGTGACGTCACCGGTCTTCCATGCCGGGCTGGGAGCGAAAAAATAACATTGAATGTGCTAGCTACGACTCATTCAAGGGTGTCGTAAAAGTCGACTAAGGAAGATTGCTGGGTATAGAACAAAATCTACCTTGAGGCACCAGAATGTTGGAGGGCAAACCCAACAAATAAATACCCAAAGACGGTTGCTTTTAAAAAGCACAACAGAAAACCTTGAGCAGTATAGATTAGAATATTACCATCCCAATCACTCTCCGTCCATCGGTCTTTCGACATGGTCTTTTTCATCACTTTTCATCAATATCGAGTTTATATTGTGGCGGATTATGTAAATGAAAAGGGAGTGGATGGCTTAATGACGTCTGATCGATATGAATGGAAGAGGAAACATACTGTGTCGACCCTAGATAAACTGAGAACAGGGCAGGAAGGTGATAGGGTGAAGTCACCGAATAGGACGCTCTATAGGAGAGTAAGAAAGAAAAAGCGAATGAAGATAAGAAGAACAATGATGATTTTTATTTGTTCCTCAATCTGGCACATGGAGAAAGGGACAGAAACACGTCAACTTACTTATAACGATTGCATGGAATGTTGGTACGAACCTGAAACAATAAAAAACATGTTATAATAAATGTTATTTAAAGATGGCATAGAACGCCGCGTGGTGACGGCAGAGTAGAATACAATTGTCACCACCCCAAATCTCTCCCGTGGGTGTCGTACAATATGGCAATAGGCTCGCCACCTATTACATGGGATCTAACATAATTGGCGAAACGTGGGTGCTAGTTCACCTCTGCCTACCCCTTCGGGGATATAGGCGCGATTTATGTTATTTATAGATTCTAGCACTCTAACAAACACTATATCTGCAAGAAATATGCATCTGAGTGAAAGACAGACATTCAGTGGGTACCGATATTACTAAAATTGAAAATAGGTATACATTTTTACTAATTATACTCTTATGTGGGCATGTTTGTATATAAATGTAGCTGTAGCCGAATTTTATGCCATAGAGATATATATAAATTTTCAAAAAAGAATTGCAGTATGGTGACGTTAAAGCAGAATACAACTATCACCATCCCCAACCTCTCTCACGGGTGTAGTACAAGATGACTAAGGGTAAAGACAGCGATGAATAGGTATTGGGCAGCAGCGATCCTCTTACACTGCGTTTACGTGCCCGTAGGATGGCAATAGGCCCGCCTCGTACTACTACACAGACCTAACGTAGGTTTTAATACCTCTGCTCACCCTTTGAAGATTTGCCCTCCTGCGGATTTTCCGGCTACACCCATCCAACCCTCGCTCTTGGAACCCAAAAACCGCATACCCAAGAGCCTTAATAGAAACGGAACTTAACACCATTACCGTCCCACTTGCAAGCTCACCTTACGTTAACGTTTACCTTCATCCCCAACAATTCGCCCCTAATCCTGGAAGCCCGTCAATTTACTTTAAACTCGCTTCGAACTATCAAGATTACCTTCGGAGTTAAGTTTTCCACGCATCCTGATACAGGGGCGGATTAAGGACATTCGCCTCTTAAAGTGTTAACAAGGTTCGAACTCAGTGTAAGGTTTTCAGCTGAGTAATTTTCCCAAGAAGTTGTCTCACGTGAGAGTTATTTAACGGGACTTGCTGGCGTTAAGCGGCCATCTTGTTTGGTTTGTTAATATGTACTTTCCATTAACTAGAAAGTCGTTAACCCTCGATTGGGCAATTTTAATGCAAAGTTAGACAAATTAATATTCTCTGTTTTTCTATATAAGAACTATTTCTCTATCAGTAAAAGCTCTAGAGCTATCAGGAGGCTCACTGACTCATAATATAAAGATTTCTTAAAAGCGACTAAACCACATTTTTTTGGGCTTCATGCACGTTAAAATACCTTTTCACTTCTCATGCTCTGAAAGTGCTTTTTTGTGCAGGATATAGGCTGCACAAAATCTAATTTTGTGCTCTAGAGCATTAACGTATCTACTCATAAATGTGTCTATATTAAGGCAAAGAAAATGAGCCATGCAGCCAAACACAATAAGAAATTCAGAGATAGAATTTGTTATTTTTTAATATTTTTATTCTTATGTGTTTTTTAAGGCATAAAATATATTAAAATTTTAATTTAAGTAGGTACGGTAGGTTATTAAATTAATTTAAGAAAATTATTATTTTAAAATTAATTTATACTTGGCTGTATAGGTCTTCAGCCCAAGCCTAATATCAATGGGAAAAATAATTTCCTTCAGTATTCAGTAGTTCAGTAAGAAATGATATGATAAACTACTGTTTTATTTCCTCGCAATCGAAGTGAAAAGCAGAGTTTCTACCTCGTCCACAAAACCATTTTTATCCTCGACATTACTATCAGCCCTCGCCTTCAGCTCGGGCTGCTAAAAGTCTCGGACAAAAATGATTCGTTTTGTGCACTTGATGGAAAATCTACTATTATCAACGAAGGGGTAGGCAGAGATAAATTAATATCCACGCTTCGCCATTTATACTCAGTCCCATGTTACATAGGGGTGTGCCTATTGCCATCTATCGGGCACGCAAATCGCTGTAATTAACACGCTGCTGCCCATTACTCATCGCTGTTTTCTTAGTCGATTTGATCGATACCCACGAGAGATATTAGGGGTAATTGTATTCTGGTCTGCCGTCACCTCACGCCTGTACGATATTATTCAATTGCCATTAATCTAGTATCCATATAGAGCGTTTGGTACTTCAATAATTAAGCCTGGTTTATACAGTAACAAGGAAGAACTGTAAGCCAGTTCAGCGCTGACCTCGTGTGCTACTGGCCTCGTGTAGACACCTAGTTTCATTTCAAGCCATTCCAGCGCTGACTTCGCGCTCACAAGTTAGTCCAGTGGCTAGCCACCTATTCTATTTTAGGGCCCAGTAAGTCAGCCCATGCGACTGGCGTTGTATGGACGCGTTCGGGCAGTCGCTGCCAGTCTGTTGTAATATTTAAATTTTACGTTTTTGTACTGAACTCATTGTCGCCACGGTCCTACAGTGACAACCACCACTGTCAACAATCCACAGTCAACTGTCTTACTGCCCGATCCTGTCAAAATGTATCCAGTTACTGGGTCCGAAATATTTATCGAGTCACTGGGTCCAATCACTGACCCCGTGTAAACCATGCATTAGAAGACGAGTGAAGCATATTCATTTTCCATGGCTATTTTTATCGCAATAAAACACACGACGCAGCCATGATTGATGGTTCGGGAGCGCTAACATTGAGTACACAAACAGAACCGTGTCGCAAAATCGAGGCATCTGTATGTTTTAAGAAGAACCTCGTAAAAATCCTTTAACACGGGGTCATTCTATTTTATGGCTTCGTGTCTTTCTAGACAGAATGCCAGAGTGCGTGTTTTTTTTTCTCGGATTTTATGTCTCTTGCCTGCTTTTTATGGGCCGACCGAAGATATTCCGTATGAAGTATTGATTGTCGTTTCAACAGCAATACAGAAGTGTCACAAAGTTGTTAAGTAACGGGATTTGAGAGGCCTATTTCTTTTTCGATAAACCCTAAAATAATATTTAAAATAACCCTCGAATACAAATAAAATATGCACCCACCAGGGTTCCAGGTGAAGCTGGATTCCATCTTCAGCCCATATATTCATTTACCATCAGGTGAGATGAGGGCCAAGAGCTTCCCTGTCAAGAATAAACATAATTCACGCCTATATCTCCGGAGGGGTAGGCAGAGGTGTATTAACACCCAGGTTTCGCTTACTATTTTCAGTCCCTACATGGGACTAATAGGGGGACTAGCCCATTACCATAAAAATATACCAGGCACCTAAATCGCAGTATATTGCTAGGTGGTACAATAGAAACGCTCCTCCTCATCAGTGTTTAAACTCGGTCGCATTCTACGAACCGGGAGAGATTTGGGGTGGTGATAATTGTATTCTTCTCAGCCTACATAGCTTAATTACATTGTGACAGTGCGTAAACCCTGAACACGCTAAAATTGCAAATATTATCCATGACGTGATGGTACAGCAGAATACAATCGTTACTACTCCATATCTCCCCAACGGATGTTACGTACTTTGTGACGAAAATATACTCAAGGCGATATAGAGAAAATTGCCGAAACTTCACAACAATCTTCCTCCGTAATAGGCATGTGAAAATAGGTGAACCTACGGGAAAATAGGAGGATGAATAATGATTCTGTTTTTGTCTTAAGAACGATTGTTGGTTCGCGGCTATAACCGTATTTTGTCGTATGCTTCCGAGGGCAGCGTATGAGTTATTGTGGAGAGACAGAGATATATATAATATAGCTAGAAACAGGCGATGTCGTTACCGAGCAATTATGGCGCTTAATTACAAAGAAGTAAGACACAAAAGGCTTTAGTAATGTTTCGGCTGTTGTCACAAGGATTTATTGGCAGGAAAATTGTATTGCCTGTGGCTTA
This sequence comes from Cataclysta lemnata, assembly GCA_963931975.1. Taxonomy (NCBI): domain Eukaryota; kingdom Metazoa; phylum Arthropoda; class Insecta; order Lepidoptera; family Crambidae; genus Cataclysta; species Cataclysta lemnata. The sequence continues at coordinate 12,282,929 of OZ008355.1, forward strand.
TTTACAAAAGATTTCTAGTCAAGTCATATCTCTAGATAATTGTGTGCTCGCTCGCAATTATTGATACGAATAAGTGAGAAAAATAAAATAATGGCTTTCGTCTTTCTCCAATCCAAATTATTTGATTTCGGTACTGTATGGCTTATGTCAGAAATCGTAATAACAGGAATTGAGAAAGGGATGCTCGCATGGTTTTGTCATGTAAATTGGATGAGTGAAGCCACTGCGACGTCAAGTAACTAATACATTACTAGCAATACTCCGATTTAAGTACCTGGTAAATAACAATAGGCTCGCCGTCTATTACATAGGACGTACCTAACATAGGACATAAAATATGTGTGTTCAAACACCTGTGCCTCTGCCCTTTCGGGGATATAGAGGCATGATTTGTGTTTGTGTGTGTGATTTACTGGCTCAATAATCTATCTGACGTAGTTTGAAGCATCGCCAGTTCTTGTAAATGTCCCCACTACTGGGGTATAGGCGTTTCCGATAGATGGAGAATAAAGGATGAATGGGCCATAACCCACTACGCTGACCCATACTTAACCATACGCTACCCATTTTTTGTAGGTATGAAATGGAATCATACTAGGTAGTATACTAGATAAAACCAACACTTTACCAGTAACGTAACGAGCAACTTTAAAAGAGGGAATTATGTAAAGTTCATTCCCATTAACCACCTTAGATTGTAGCGTTAAGTGGTGAAGTTGAGACACATTGCTTCCTTAATCGAAGTTGCACCTTTAATGGATTTAGTTTTCGAATTAAGCATGTGCCTTTTATGTATGTAAATGTGTTAATTAGATAACAATGGCGCAAATAAGCATAATAATTTACGAAGCGTATTAATTTCATGTATTATGATACATCAGCATCATCCTTGTAAGGACTTCCGAGGCCCTGTGGTGACGGCAGAGTAGAATACAATTGTCACCACCCCAAATCTCTTCCGCGGGTCGAAAAAAGTCAATAAGGTTAAAACAGTTAAGAGAAATGGGCAGCAGCGTTCAGCAGCAATGACGGCCGCTTTGGTCGAATGCTCAGATTGCTGTGTATTGGCCAAGAGGTCCCGGGTTCGAATCCTGGTAGTGGCAAACTTTGTGATGACCACAAATGTTTGTTCCCGAGTCATGGATTTGTATATGTTTACGTTGTATATTTTCAACATTTATATACATAATTATTTTAAAAATATGACCGTCGTTTAGTATCCATAGCACAAGTGCTTAGGCTATTTACTTTGGGCTAATAATAATATTTATTATTATTATTTATCTTATGCCATCTAGCAATGTACTGTGAATTCCGTGCCCGACAAATGGCAATAGGTTTGCCTCTTATTACACGGGACCTAACCTAATTGGCGACACGTGGGTGTTAATTCACCTCCGCCTACCCCTTCGGGGATATAGGCGTGATTTATGTATGTATGTATCATCAGCCAGCCCTGGACCCAGTATATCCCATAATGAATGAATGAAATAGGAAAGTGGTAGAAAAGACCATGTCGAAAGACCGATGAACAGAGAGAGTGATCCTTGTACGACACCCACAGGCAACATTGTCATGGGGTGGTGACAATTGTATTCTGCTTTACCGTCACCATACGGCTGTCGTTCATTTGTCTGCTTACTTACTTATATATACTTCTCGAATTAACTGCCGCACTCAGAGACGTCAAATAACGTTAACGAGTACTTAACGTCAAAAAATGACAATTCAAAACTAGTCGCTATTCTTGCCGGGTCTATGATCTAGATTTGAATGAAAAATTTTGACATTAAATACTCATTTAAGTTAATTGACGTCTCTGAGTGCGGCAGTAAGAGTTGTTTAAACAGTATCTACAAGACCAGACGATCAGCAAGCATTTCCACACCCATACAACTTAATTAAGCTTCTAATAAAGTGTATAATTAATCAGTGATTCACGGCTTACGCTAAGCAGTTCCTCTTTGTTTGTTTTACGATTCCGTCTTGGCTTTATCTCTCAAAATCTCCAACTCAAACAATATCCCGCCTTTAATTGTATCGTTTCAATAGAATAGGTGTGTTTACTGTCGCGGCACACACAATGGATTTGGTGAGAGGATGTTGGGGTAGAAATTCTTAATTAAATATAGTGAATAGGCTTTATTAATTACAGATATAGAGTCCGTGTCTGTATTTTAAGAGGGACGTAGTAATAGATAAGTCGATCTGACCATTTGACCAAATGTTTATTATTTGACGACGAGGTTTTGCGTTCGAATCCTCATAGAAGCAAAGTTTCTACAGACATTTCATCCTCTAGTGGTTGCTTATGGTTGCTTATTATATAGTATGTAATTTCAATATTGATATATTTTTTTAATACTGATATTTTTTTTTCCATAAAACAAACACTAAAGCAGCTTAATGTATTTAAACAAAAAAAGACACTTATCAAGTTTCTATAATTACGAAATGCATTTAAATCAACAAAGACGAAATTTAAAATAAATCCTTCTCTTGGTGACTTTGAAAAAATGGGCATTATGGCAAATCGGCACGTTTTCATTTTCGTATTTTATATTAGAAGACACATAAATATTGCTTACATTTTTCTCTCGCTTTAATAGCTGGACTATAGAAAAGGAATTTCTAAAATATAATGCTGATTTGAACAACGCAACAAACAGACTTAGGTCTTCTTTGCATTCAATTACCTACCTAAAGTATCCGTTGTAATAACTCAAACATTGGAACTTCGAATTAGTTCTTTATTGAAAATCGTGCTAGATCGGGAAGCTGTAACTCGCTCGCAAACTTTTTGCTCGCGTGAGCACTTTGAGTTCTGCTCAGAGATCACACGAATGGGGCATTATTCATTGGATATGTTTTGAAGTATTTATGGCAGGTGTTGGTCGTCTATCTTATCCTTTCGGAAACAAAGGATAATGGATATAAGGCTGCCTGGTTTCTCTTAATTGTTACACAATACAGACTTAAAGTATTTATAAAGATTACAGTCATCAAATTATAAGAAACAAGGAAGAGAGAGAAGTCGGGGTGGCGATGGTAAGTTTACAACATTTAGCTATGGTACAGACAGCATCGTAAATACAAATAAAAAGCTTTTGATGCTATTAGCAAACTTTATTACCTCAATGTTATTATTACAAACGTAGCAGTTTATTTTGTCAACTGTGTGTGCGAACCTGAATAGGACCAATTAATCTCAAAATGCTCTGCAAATCCCCTTCGACGAAGGTTCCACCTGCAGTGTGGATTACCTGTGTACCTATACCCGTCCCAGTAATCTCTGTAAAGTAATTACCCATCAGTGTAGACGCCTCTAGCACGACCTTTTCGAAATTCGTATCGTAATCGTATCGAGAAAGCTCTCAATGTATAAATATGGGAACGGTTTTAATTATTGTCGTCTAACTACCGCACTCAGAGACGTCAATTAACTTTAATGAGTACTTAATATCAAAAATGTTCATTCAAATCTAGACCATAGACCCGAATTGTCATTTTTTGACGTTAAGTACTCGTTAACGTTATTTGACGCCTCTGCAGAGTGCGGCAGTTAATGTTTGACAGCGACAGTTTCGATTTTTTTTAATTTACATAAGTTTCAAAAATATCTTAAAAAATTCTAAATGCTATTAAAATATTTTGATGTAAGTACAAAATAAGAGAGCTGGCACCAACACACTGAAGTGGCGCATATCCAAGCAAGCCGAGTGCTTACTCTAATCTTACTTGGATTCTTGCAAGATGATTTTTAGTTTCTTGACTCGGAAATACGCTAGTTGGAATATAAGATTACGAACACACGACTACTACTTACGTGAACTGCGATACATTTTTCATTCGTAAGAAGATATAACTGTCCCGTGGAATAAAGACTGCCTACGGGACCTTTTTTATTCTTGATATTTTTATTGAGGTGAACGCGGTTGCAGAATAATAAAATAAAAAAAGGAAGCATCCAATCTCCATTACGTGATCTGTTACGTAAGGTATAACTGTAGTTTATAGTTTTGTTATTACTGGCCAGTTACAATTTTATTGTATTCATCATCATCATTATCACCAGCCCTTTTATATCCCCACTGCTGGAGCGCGGCCCTTCCCTATGGATGGAAGAATATAGGGAGATTGGGCCATAACCCACCGCGCTGGCCCAGTGCGGGTTGGTGGGTATTAACGACTGCAAATGCAGCCGGGACCAACGGCTTAACGTGCCTTCCGAAGCCCACATATTTTGGTCACCCATCCAATGGCACCATCCCTAATCTCTCCCGTGGGTGTCGTACAAGGCGACTATGGATAAAACAGTGACGAGGAATGGGCAGCAGCGTACCTCTTATACGACCTAGCAATGTACTGCGACTTTTGTGCCCAATAAATGGCAATAGGCTCGCCAGCTATTACATGGGACTCATCATAATTGGCAAAACGTGGGTGCTAATGCACATCTGCCTACCTCTTTGGGCATGTAGGCATGATTAATGTATGTATGTAGAATCTACATACATAAAACACGCCTATATCCCCGAAGGGGTAGGCATAGGTGAACTAGTGGGTAGTGAAGCAGTAGGTACATAGGTAGATGGTATAAGAGGAACGCTGCTGCCCATTCCTCATCACTGATTTATCCTTAGTCGTCTTGTATGAAATCCACGGGAGAGATTTGGGGTGGTGACAATTATATTCTACTCTGCCGTCACCACACGGCTATGTAGAATCTAGACCCGATATAAACCTAATTGTACAAAGAAAATTGTGACTGGATAAAGATCGAATTTTTTTCTGACTGCATATCTAACATAATATATTTGTATAATGTTGAAATTGAAATCGAAATTCTATTATTTTTTTTATCTTAGCAAACATACTTTCCTTCTACCAAGACATAGTGGAAGTCAGCCCTCCAATTCAAGAAACAAAACTACTTCGATCAAATTGATACTTAAGGCGCTGACGATGCCTTACATACATACATACATAAATCACGCCTATATCCCCGAAGGGGTAGGCAGAGGTGAACTAGCACCCACATTTCGCCAATTATGTTAGGTCCCATGTAATAGGTGGCGAGCCTATTGCCATTTATGGGGCACAAAAGCCGCAGTAAATTGCTATTGCTAGGTAGTACAAGAGGAACGCTGCTGCCCATTCCTCATCATTGAAGTATCCTTAGTCGCCTTGTACGACACCCACGGGAGAGATTTGGGGTGGTGACAATTGTATTCTACTCTGCCGTCACCACACGGCTTTGTTTTTATTATTCTTCTTCATTATATTAAGAGTCTTGGGTCTCGAGAGGTGAACTTAGATCGACTATATCCATCGTCATCGGACATTTTTTATTCTTCAAATCATAATCGTCATTCCTAATGAATGATTACATTTTTTGTTCGATAATTACGTACTCGCGTATATAATAGGTTTCTACGCTGTAAAGACAGATATTTCTAAATCTATGCACTAAAATAAAATAATTAAAATTCAATAACAATAACATGCATTGGCACAGATGCTTTTATGGCAGCATCGTAGCTGGACTACGACTGGACAGTCGTAGCATTAGATATTATATGCTACGACGTAGCGCTCATTGCACATCCCAACGGTCTGTAACTATGGAAGCTACGACCTTCCATTGAAAGGATTCTCGAATGTTCATGGTATAGTGTCTTCGGTAATAAAAATATGAAGAAGTCAATGACCTCGATACAGATGTGAGGTTAAAATAGTATGCTCCTCAAGGTTGATATTTCTACTGCATTTATTCTACGTTCATGCCTTTTCTCCCATACCCAACTTTTTCTTCCAATACTAATATAATGAAAGTACAACTAGCTGACCCGGCTAACATTATTTTTGCTCATATTACCAAGGGGTATAAATAATACGACCTATTCTCAGACCTATCTACATACATACATACATACATAAGTCACGCCTATATCCCCGAAGGGGTAGGCAGAGGTGAACTAGCACCCACGTTTCGCTAATTATGTTAGGTCCCATGTAATAGGTGGCGAGCCTATTGCCATTTATCGGGCACAAAAGTCGCAGTACTATTGCTAGGTGATATAAGAGGAACGCTGCTGCCCATTCCTCATCGCTGATTTATCCTTAGTCGCCTTGTACGACACCCACGGGAGAGATTTGGGGTGGTGACAATTGTATTCTACTCTGCCGTCACCACACGGTATAGACCTATCTAATATCAATAAAAAAAAATCATAAAAATCGGTCAAGCCGTTTCGTAAGAGTTCGAACCACAGTGACACTAGATTTTCATAATTATTATATTAGATTTCTCAGGCACAGAAAGAAAACAAAATCTTCTTCTTCTTTATGCCCTGTTCCCAGTCTATCTGGGGTCAGACGTCATCAAGCCATCCACTCCCTATTGATTCATATCATCCATCACACCGTAAAGGTGCTAGTGATGAATGAATGTATAGAAAAGAGACAGAACGGACCATGTCGAGAGATCGATGAACGGAGATAGTGATTGGAATGACAACATTCCAATCCATACTGCTCAAAGTTTTGGCTTAGGTTTTACAGCCGGCCGCCTGCCTGAAAGTAACCCTCTTTGGGTATGCTGTTGTTGGTGGTTTGCCCTCCACCATTCGGGTGCCCCAAGGTGCTTATTGCTACTCCCTTGGTCGACTTTACGACACCCATAGGATGAGTCGGGGCTGGCCTATTCTACGTTATTTTTTCGCTCCCAGACCAGCATAGAAGACAGAAACAAAACAAAATCAATCCTCCAGTATTTGATAAGTTCGAATAGTTATGGCAATACAGAATTATCCAACGAACGTTCTAAAATAATTGACACTGCCACCTATTGGCGGATATGCGCATAACGCTTGGAAGTCATCCAAGACACGGTCGCGGGTTAAAATGCATTTGCGTTTAAAAAGTGAGCGCTGTAGACGATTTTTACCAGCGAAAATTGTGGTTGAGTGATTTTAACCGCTAAAGTGTTATTCAGGTTCGATTTTTGATACATAAATCACCGTTTTGCATACTAAATCACGCCTATTTATCGTTGAAGTGTCTAAACGCACACAGTCCACACTTTTCCAATTGTGTGAGGCGCCGTGTAATAAGGGGCGAGCTTTTTGCAATCACATTGCAATCACATTGTCACCTCCCCAAATCTCTCCCGTGGGTGTCGTACAAGGCGACTAAGGATAAATCAGTGACAAGGAATGGGCAGCAGCGTTACTCTTATACCTACCACCTAGCAATGTACTGCGACTTTTGTGCCCGATAAATGGCAATAGGCTCGCCACCTATTTACATGGGACCTAACTAATTGGCGAAATGTGGGTGCTAATTCACCTCTACCCACCCCTTCGGGAATATAGGCGTGATTTATGTATGTATGTATGTAGTGACGACAGCAGAGCAGAACACAATCGTCACCACCCCTCGCGGGTGTCGTAGAAGGTGACTAAAGTGGATTGGGTTGTAAATTTCTTGATGCAGCATCTAGCAAATGACTGCCATCAAAGTCACAGGGGGTCTAGCCAAGTGGCTCATCTATTCAACCACATAGAAAACAAACATATGAAACTGACGTATTACAGAGAAAACCAACTGATGGCCACTGATGAATTAACTTGAATTGGCTTGCTCTCATTTAATTCAATAGACTGGATGCGTGTTATTTCAAATCTGCCTACCCCATAGAGGAAAAAGGCGTGACGTTATGTAGTATTTTAAGACGTCCCTAACTATAGTATCTAGTTGTAGTACAAAAGTATACAAGGTCTCTTGAAGCAGACTTTAATAATAACTATTCGCCAGACAGAGGAAAGCTCCAACAGAACTCAAGGCTTAGTGCGGCAAACTACGAAATTATTTAACAAAATAATATTGAGCGTGTAATTGAAACACGGGGTAGAACTAGTAGTGAATATATAATAAGTTACATGGTTTCCGTCAAAGTTAGGTACCGACTTGTTGCCAACAACATTAATATCACGAATCTATTACGCGAACACGTCACTATTCTGAAAGACAGATAATTAATTAGCAATTGTTAAATAATTCAGATCTAATCTTGTGCTTTTGGAGTTTTGTAATTAAAGCCAACTGCCGCACACAGAGACGTCAAATAACGTTAATGAGTACTTAATGTCAAAAAATGACATTTCAAAACCAGTCGCTATGTTTCCCGTGTCTATGGTCTAGATTTAAATGAGATTTTTTGACATTAAGTACTCATTAAAGTTATTTGACGTCTCTGAGTGCGGCAGTAAGAGGTATTTGGAGATGTAATGTATCGACCTCGTATCGAGTTGTAATTTTTTTGGCGTAGTTCTACCAGCTTTAAGCAGCGATGAGTAATGGGCAGCAGTATTCCTCTTATACCACCTAGAAATATATAAGATAAATGGCAGTAGGCTCGCCACTACATGGGACCTAACTTAGGACCGGTTTTTTTATCCGTAGTTAACTCAACCAATTGTTAAAAATTCATTCTGATTTCTGATAATCAGTCTGATATGTAACCATCAGTAACAATATCAGACTTCTATTTACCCATTAGTAACACTAGTAATTAAAATTGGTACTAATAGTTACATAGCAGCCTGATATTTAACAATTGGTTGAGTTAACTGCGGATCAAAAAACCGGCCGTTAGTTGGCAAAAAGTGGGCGTTAATTCACCTTACTCTACTTATTACTGTTGCTTATTATGTATTATATGTATGTGCGTAGTAAACAATTATGGTGATGAAAAACTGAAAAAAACATGCGAATGATGGTGATGGTGCAACATGGGACAAAACTGGAAGGACCAAAAGTCATTCCAGCCGTGTGGCACAAAATAACAATTGAATTCGATTGTTGTTTTCTCTTCATCCCGAATCCCTTATAAAACCCGGAATGAGGAATCGAGGTCGCCCTCACCTTCATATTCTGAGTCCATCCCTTGTTTCCTCTCCTGCGGTACGCCGGCAGAATTCCAAATAAAAAAATCAAAGGTACCGGAGATTAAATTTTTCTTTACAATTATTAATTTTAGAGACGTGACTTGAATCAGCGAACAATCCCCGGATTAATTTGTAGATGCCGTGGGGAGTTCAGACGGCGAATAAAATTTGATGGTTAATTAATCAAAATATTTGGCTGCCGAAAAGAAAATGTTTGGCGAGATTAAAATGAAATTTGTAATAAACGTCCTTAAAACAAATTGTATAAACGGTGCCCGTTACGTCACGTGGCCCGTGGCTGGCTGTTGGGAACTGGGACTTGAAGATTGAAACAGAAGAAAAACTTTTTTTTTCATACGCAGGATATTTGTTGTCCGCGAAATATGTTTTCTCTTATGGTGCTTCAACACGGTGCAAGCCACTAGAGCAAGTAAAGGCCCGAGCTATTTACGCAAGCAGCATCCTCAAGTTAGTTGATCAGTGAATAAACAAAGGCGTAGACTACTAGCGCATATTACTTGTGCAGGTACATCCTCGAGTCGTTGGACTCGCTGGAATCGTTTACACGATACATATAAGCCGCGCAAGTGCTTCAACATGCGCAAGCTATATGCACCGCGTAGACCACCGTACAACAGTGCATTCACATCGATCAGACGTCATTAAGTTACTATCTTTTAATCCATATTAGATATCTCATCGGAAAGGTGCCAGTGATGTACAAATGTATAGAAAAGATACTGAAAGAATCATGATATGTGGAGAGACTGATGAACGGAGAGAGTGATAGGCCCAATGTTTTGGCTTAGGTTTTACGGCCGGCCGCCTGACTGACCCTCTTTGGGTATAAATGGCAAAATTTAGTTGTTTTCGCGATGCGATGGGATTTGAATATTTTAGAAACTCCGCTAATAAAACTAGTGTCCGCTATTGCTGTAAATTTTAATCTGAATCGATTGTAAATATTTACCTTTTCATTTTCGTTGTCGATTGGTCGCTCTTTTTGCATTTTACTGTTAAGATTGGTTTAATATTTTAAAAAAGACACTATCACCTTATCATCATCAAATGTAGGTCTTCCCCGATAATGTTTAGATAGAAACGATTTCTCAACGAGGAGTTAATGTAACTGAAATGAATGAAATTGGCAAAAAAGAAAGTACTATGTCAATTTGTGGGCTTGAGAATTAATTGCAATCAATCTCAATTTTAAAAAGGGTTACTAATTTTCTGCTTAGAAAAAACTTTTCACGCATTTCTTAGATGTCAGTCGATAACAATAACTTTAAAAAACTTTTTGGGTTTGATTTGCACTAAAATGCTGAATCACGGTGATCAGATTTTTGTTTCTTTCCTCCTACTCCTCTTGAAATCTCAATTGAAGTCTCCAGCAATCCAATGATCATCATTTTATGCCCTATTCCCTTTTTAGCTGGGTTTAGCATAGTATTTTTCTCTTCCAGTCATATTGGTCATGCGTCATCCCGACAACCGATGCCCTTTACTACATAATTCATCATCTATCACACCGGAAAGGTGTTTGGTGAATTGATGGGTGTATGTAGAAAAGTGATGAAAAGGACCATCGTCGAGAGCCATATCAATCCATACTGCTCAATTTTACAGCCTGCTTGACATCAACCCTCTTTGGTTAAATCCCGCAATCCAAGAGAGAGAGAGAGACGATAACTCTTATCATTCCTAGGATTCACTATGCGGGTGCCGCGTTAGTATAGCAATGGGGGGAGTCAGTGGCAGCGCTCGGGACTTGTGACCTATGTGGTATAAGTTGACGGGATCCCTTCCCTTGATATAAAGTTTAAAAGTAGTAAAAGTTTAACCAGTATACACGGCGTCCCACGGCCATGCCACACGGAGGGAAAGTATATTAAATATTGAACGTAGGATATTTTACTAAAAGAAGACATCGTTTTATTTTTAATAATAAGTAGAACTGCATTCACAGATTTTTTTAAAATCGCCTACCTCAACCGGAATCGAACCCGCCAAATGTGATAGAAAAATTACTTGTATTTTATAATAGCGTTTGAAAGGGCTACTCATAAGCATTATTTTTCCTAAATAACTTTGCATATTAAATGAAACTAAGATCATAAAATTTTTCATTTTATTTAAAATTTTGTTCAGAGAAATTTCCTCTGACTTGGCCATGCTTCCAATAATTAACATTATCATTTCATAAAAAAAAGAAATCTCGTATCTCAAGTGGGTAGGCCACTTGAGATACGAGATTTCTTTTTTTTATGATCTTAGTTTCATTTAATATGCTAGGTTATTTAGGAAAAAATAATGCTTATGAGTAGCCCTTTCAAACGCTATTATAAAATACAAGTAATTTTTCTATCACATTTGGCGGGTTCGATTCCCGGTTGAGGTAGGCGATTTTTAAAAAATCTGTTAATGCAGTTCTACTTATTATTAAAAATAAAATGATGTTTTCTTTTAGTAAAATATACTACGTTCAATATTTAATATGCTTTCCCTCCGTGTGGCATGGCCGTGGGACGCCCTGTATATCTAGGTTAGCAACAGAATTGTGGAAACACAAAAACTATTTTCAATGCATTAAAAATACGAACCAGATAATAAAGGATTGGGCGGCTCGAACAAAAAGTTACATCGCCCGAAAAGCGATTTAACTTGCAAATTTTACAGCTTCCTAGAAAGTTTTTCAGCCTTGCCCGGAATTATTTTAAGCTAGGAAACCGGGTGCTGTCGGCGCAGTGCGGCGACTTCGAATTCCTACTGTCCGGGCTACATTTTTTCATCCGGTTTTTTCATTTTTCATCCGGTTTTTTCATTTGGTCCCGGATCAGGGCCACGTGCGATCAGCCATCGGTCGGTCACGTACGCCGGAATTTTTCTAGATTTTTTTACCATGCCGGTCTAGCCCAGGTGAATTTATTCGGCGTCGCGGTACACAGAGCTGGCTGAAATAGTGACACGTGTTTTGTTACATACGCCGCCTTTATAAATACATTAATGGTCGCCCGCGGCTTCGCCCGCGTTAATGTTGATTGTTATACAGCCTATTGACTTCCTCAATAAATGGACTATCCAACACAAAAATATTTTTACAATTTGTACTAGTAGTTTCTGAGATTAGCGTTTAACCAACCAAACAAGCTCTTCAGTTTTATAATACATACATACATACATACATACATACGTCACGCCTATCTCCCACAGGGGTAGGCAGAGATCACTACCTTCCACTTGCTACGATCCTTACTATATACTTCTTTCGCTTCATCCAATCTCATCAATCTTCATGCATGCCCATCGGTTTCGGGTACTCTTGGCCTGGCCCTTTTTCAATAGACTTTCAATTTGATTATGAAAGATCCGCCTAGGCCTTCCCCTTCCCATTTCTCCATTCACTTTCGCCATGTAAATCCTTTTTGTCATTCTCCTTTCATCCATTCTTTGTACGTAACCAAACCATGCGAGCATCTCTTTCTCAATCCTTGTCATTACATCTTCTTTCAAACCACACCTTCCTCTTATCACACTGTTATACAATCATGCCATGCTCCTCAACGCTCTCATTTCTACTGCAATTATTCTACTTTAATGCTTCTTCTCCCACACCCAACTTTCACTTCCAAACATTAATGTTGGTACCAGCACTCCATTATGAACAGCCATACGAGCCCTTCGGGACACGCTTTGGCTGTTCATAAAAGTGAGCAAAGCCCCGTTTACCATATTCGCAGCTTTCACTATAATATGTATTAATATAGATACATACATACATCACGCCTTATCCCCGAAGGGGTAGGCAGAGGTGAATAAACACCCATGTTGGCCTATTAGGTTAGTTCCCATGAAATAGGTGGCAAGCCTATTGCTATTTATTGGGTAGCAAATCGCAGTATGTTGCAAGGTGATATAAGACGAATGCTGCTGCCAATTACTCAATTCTATCTTTACTCTTAGTCGGCTTGTACGAGAAATGGGTGTGGTGACAATTTTATTATCTTCTCCTTGCGCTGTTCCCAGTCTATCTGGGTTTCAGTATCGGCAGTATGTTTCCTCTTTCATTCATATCGGTCAGACGTCATCAAGCCATCCGCTTTCTTTTGATTCATATCATGCATCACACCCTAAAGGTGCTAGTGATGAATGAATTTATAGAACAGAGACGGAACGGACCATGTCGAGAGACTGATGAACGGAGAGACTGATTAGAATGACAACATTCCAATCCATACTGCTCAAGGTTTTGGCATAGGTTTTAAAGCCGCCCGCCTGTCTGACACCAACCCTCTTTGGGAATTGACACTGATCATCTTTAATTATATAGTAAAATCAAAATATTGATAAAAAATAAAAATTGTTATTTTTATAGCAATAAATTAATCCTACAATAGAGCTGCTAAGTGGTACAAAGGTCTCAGTAATCTATCCTGAAGCAACCAATAAGGTCTTGAAACAAAATATACTACCTACCTTCTTTTCTAATTTACATATACAGCAGTACTTTAGTCCTACAGACTACTGAATAAAACAGGAATGAAATTACATTACGTTACTTTTTTATGGCAAGCTTTCTTGTTGTATCATTTAGGGATGAAGAGGAAAGCGGGGTAAATTGAGCAACTTCGTAAATTGGACCACATTTTATTTCCCTCAAGAGGACAATAATTGAACTCTTTTTGACTTTCTATGAAATTACAGCAACGTACGGTCAGCAATGAACATTGGGGTAGTTTGTTTCTATATTTACAACAGTAGACTTGTCAATATATATTTGGTAGCTCTGTAATAAGAATATTATTATAGAAGAAAATGTTTTGATTGAAATGAATCATGGTTGCTTATAACATAAACACACACAATTCTACATAGGCATAAGTCTATAACGTGTATTACAAATATTTATATAATATATGACGGCCGTGTGGTGACGGCAGAGTAGAATACAATTGTCACCACCCCAAATCTCTCCCGTGGGTGTCGTACAAGGCGACTAAGGATAAATCAGTAATGAGGAATGGGCAGCAGCGTTCCTCTTATAACACCTAGCAATGTACTGCGACTTTTGTGCCCGATAAATGGCAATAAGCTCGCCACCTATTACATGGGACCTAACATAATTGGCGAAACGTGGATGCTAATTTCACCTTTGCCTACCTCTTCGGGGATATAGGAGTGGTTTATGTATGTATGTATGTATATAATATATTTTATTGTTTTCTATATAGAGTTTTGTCCGGCACTTACTTTAGGCTAGAAAAAAGGTGCGAGTGTAAGAAACATTTTCATCCCACCATCTCGGAAAAAGCGTTTTTGCTCTTCGATATCTGAGTGCAAAAGCCGTTTTTATCCTCTAGAGGTTAAACTAAATTTGAATTTAGAACATCGTGTGCAATGAGTTTGTGAATTCAAAACATCATTATACATATTTATTTCTACCTCCATGGTGCCGAATTTATCATGCTACCTATTTTAATTTGTTAAAAACTCAGACTCGGAACCTTCTTGGTGTACTTTTTTTGTAATTTGCTTTGCGCGCGCCATTTTCTTTTCACGTCACAAATTTGTTAAAACCTAGGAGTTCCGTGACGGTCAATCGTCAATCTTGCTTTAAACATTTTGATCGTCTACAATGCTTGCTGGATGCTTGAGTCAAGCATTTAAAAGCATTTTAGGTCTGTTTGGTTTGTTTACGCTAGCAACGGAACAAAAACATACAGAAAATCAACGTGCTTGACTCAAGCTGATTGATCGTCTCGGAACTCCATTAGGGACGGTAATTTTTATTAGGGACTTACAGGTGTGTCTGGATGACTGTTGCGGGTGTGGCTGGGTGGATGGGTGGCTGTTGGAGGTGTGTCTGGGTGAATGGGTGTTTTGAGGGTGTGTCTAGGTGAATGGGTGTTTTGTGGATGTTTCTGGGTGAATGGGTGTTTCTGGGTGAATGGGTTTTTGTGGGTGTTTCTGGGTGAATGGGTGTTTTGTGGGTGTTTCTGGGTGAATGAGTGTTTTGTGTGTGTTTCTGGGTGAATGGGTGTTTTTTGGGTGTTTCTGGGTAAATGGGCGTTTTGTGGGTGTTTCTGGGTGAATGGGTGTTTTGTGAGTTTTTCTGGGTGAATGGGTGTTTTGTGGGTGTTTCTGGGTGAATGGGTTTTTTTTGGGTGTGTCTGAGTGGATGGGTGTGAATGTTGTGGGTGTTTCTGGGTGGGTGAATGGGAGGGTGTTGTGGAAGTTTCTGGGTGAAAACAGAAACTGTTGTGATTGTATTTTTTTTTTGTATTTTGCAATTTCCTCGTTGGGGGGGGTGAAAAGTTACGTGTTGCACTCGAGTGCAAAGATTTTTCACCTTGTGCTCTTTTGATTCCCTCGCTATCGCTCAGGATTCTAATTTCTGAATCCTTCGCTAGCTCGGGCATCAAAATTGAGCACGCGGCTAAAAAACAACTTTGCACTCACGTACAACAAATAACTATTATTTATTTATTTACTTTTCAGACATCACTAAAGTTCGAGCAGTTTATTCAAATCGGCCGACTTTCCCCTACAGTGTCAGATAGGGTAAAATTACACGATTTGATTGAATATTCCCATTACTTTGGAGTCGAAGAGAGGTTTTTAATCTCGACCTTATCCGAAGTCAGGGTCGATCCCTTAGCGGTAGTCGCGCCTACATATACCTACCCGTCGCACTGCGGACGTCCGGAATTACCACTTCATCCGGATTACACTTTTTATCCGGCCGGCCCGGGCATAGACTATCTATCGCTCTTATATAAATTGGTTGCTGGTTGCAGGCAGCCATTTTTGTTGATAGCGCACAGCGTTTGTTTACATTTTTGTGGGGGGAAAATGGTTTGAAGTTTATAGAAAATGTCATGATACAAATACAATACATAAATAAATCGCGCCTGTTAATAGGAGGCCGAGGTTAATCAATATTTCGCCAGTTAGGTCCTACGTCATCGTGTGAGGTGTGGTGGCGAGCCTATTGCCGTCTATCAGGCATGTATATCGCAGTATATTGCTATGTGGTATAAGAGGAACGAACAAAAAAGCATTTCATGCAAAAACTGGTCTCAATGGAATACAATTTGAATACACAATGTTTCGAAGTATTAAATAGGTTGTACCCTATATCTTGTAGGTATATAATATATAAAATTGGTTAGGTTAAGTTAGAGTCATGACCAAAACTTGAAAGGCAAAACTAATTTTAGTCAAAAACAAAAGTATTTTTGAACGGCTACTTATTAGATTTTACTGTAACAAATTATATATTATTTATAAGGTTATATAGAATTTAGATCTTGTTTATTTTATGTCGGTAAGCTGCTTTATCGAATCAGGTATTGATACCTGTAATGATAAAATGTATTGTGAAGTAAAAAGGTAAATAAAATACACTGAGTATAATGCGCTTAGAATAAAAGCCACAGACGGTACGTAGTCCCTTAATTGGCCTTTGTCTTCAAATTGAGGATTTAAAAACAAAAACAAAACACGACATGCACTGAGAGAACATTTAAGCGTTTCGTCGCTGTACGACACCCGAGGGAGCTCAACGTTGCCAGTTTTAAATGTTTTAAGCGGGATTTGAAATTGGAAAAGGTCAAGTGCAGATTGTGATATTCCAGCGCCTAAATCCAACTCCTGGCATCCTCAGTATTTAGGCGGCTTTTCCATCAGAGATATGTGAGTTAGTTAAGCGGTAAGCTAGGAAAGATCCACCATTAGGATTGTTCCATTTAATTTTCCGTATTGCAGAAACAATATTGGACGATATTTTTCTTGCACTTCGCTTGGAGAAAACGCCCTTAAGGGGCCCCAAAATGACCGTTTTCAGACCTGTTTTTATTCTGTTGGCCAGACCAACTTGACCTTCACGTTACCGGGTGGTAAGTGACGATAAGGGACTAAGATGGAATCGAGCTTCACCTGGAACCCTCACCCACAGAGGGGCTGGCTATCTTATTACATTGTCGGAACACAATACCTAATGCATTATTATTATGGGCATACTGCCTAAAACGAATACGATTGAGAATATAAAGTCTGATTTGATTTTTATTTGAACTTCATTATTATAAATGTTAGAAAAAGTAGTACAAAAATAATTTTCTTCAATCAGTGAAATTTCGAAAAATTACTGTCCCGATGCGGGAATCAAACACACTACCACCATTGATGACCTTTGACACTGCAGCCATTAAAAGGAAACTTATATTGTTCAGGTTCGAATTCGGAACGCGGCACGACGCACAATTGGCGCGCAATTCTTGCAATCCTTCCTCGATCCGTCGCTCGATCCATCGCTCGATCCGTAGACGCCGCACACCCGCTATCGATAAACTATAAAGCAAAACCTTTTCATTTCGCCGAAGCCGTAACGATTCGACTCGGTGGAACTTTGCAAATCCACGGACTGAATTAAAGAGCGGTGCGAGCCTCGAAGATTTTATAGCGCGTCCGAATGAGATTTACAATCGCGAGGATGATCTAGCGAATTTGCACTCTATTCGTATTGTCTAGATACGCTTTTCGGGTACCCCGAGGTGTAAGCTTGAGTCGCTCGAGTGAAATGACTCACAAAACATCGGTTTCTGGTTTCGTCGTTTAACGTCGCTGTATTAAGACGATGCGAAGCTGCGAGCGACATTTGTTTTCGAGTGCTATCTAAGTTTACGTTGTCTTTATCAAGTTCCACGGTTTAGTGGTGGTTAAGTGAAATGAGTTAGATCACTAAATAGTTCACCGGAGTGGTTGAGTGGGTATTACTGGCGCTTCGTGCGCCGGCGAGTCGCCTGGCTAGCGGCTGGTATGGTGCGCGAATGAATTCCACTCCGACAAAAAAAAAGATCAGAAATTAGTTGCTGGAGTGAATGAGGTGCTCGATGGTGCAGTAGTTAATGGTGAAGTTTTACAAGGCCTCGTTTGCACAGAGTGGCGCACATTATAAAACACAGTAAGTACAAAAGGATAAGTTTCTTTCAATTCCATAAAATTACTTTCTTGTTCTCTATACGGTTATGGTTCGGTTACGGTTCTGTATACGGTTTGTGTATGTCGTAAAATTGATAAAATTAACAAAAAAAGTCGCCTTGTACGACACCGACGGAAGAGATTTGGGGTGGTGACAATTGTATTCTACTGTACCGTCACCACACGGCTACATGGCTTATACGCCACCAATCTAAAGCCATATGTGTAATAAAAAAATGATCATTTTCGACATTTCATTTTATACGTAGGGACCGTCGAGATAAGGATAAATCAGTGATGAGGAATGGGCAGCAGCGTTCCTCTTATACTACCGTCCTGACAATGTACTGCGACTTTTGTGCCCGATAAATGGCAATAGGCTCGCAACCTATTACATGGGACTTAACATAATTGGCGAAACGCGGGTGAGAATTCACCTCTGACTACCCCTTCGGGGATATGGGCGTGATTTATGTATGTATGTATGTACCGTCGAGATATTCGAGCAAATGATTCAGAGGGGCGGCGGAGCGTTTCCAATTCGTATTTAGAACTACTGACATGACATGTGAACAGGAACAAAAAGGTCGCGTAATTATCTTCGGGCGGAAGCCGCAACGCAATCTGGTGTGGTCAGAGGGTTTTCGCGGGCGGATGGCTTTTAAAATCTGCTAAACGCCTCCTTGGACCGCTTTTGGCGGTAAATAATCCGGAAGTGGGTCGGCGCCATTGTGGCGGTGACACGTCACTTGTCACTTATTGTGCGTGCGTAATTTTATACTTTTGAATAAACAATAAAGATAGGTATTTCTTACATATCTTCTGTGCCAAAGTAAGTAGCATGAGCACTTGTATTATGGATACTAGATGACGGACATATTTTTAATATTATAATAATTATGTATATAATATTAAATGTTTAAAATATACCTACTACATACACATAATAAACTCCTTGACTCGGGAACAGTGATGTCTGTGTTCATCACAAAATATGCCCCTACCAGGACTCGAACCCGGCGGGACCTCTTGGCCAATACCCAGCGAACTGACCATTCGCCCAAGCTACAGAAACAGAGCAGATATACAAAAATGTAGAGTCCATTGTATTCTGCTCCAACTCTCCCGCTCTCGCCGTATATTATGACGACTACAGAGCGTTCACAGTTATTTTACCTCTGACGTTTCCATTTACATTTTATGTGAGAGAAGGATACTAATATGACATTTCCAAGCAGGATGATGAGAAGTGTCAGAGGTAAAATAACTGTGAACGCACTGTAGGGAGTATATAGTATATAGCACTGACACGTCATCACAATTGTCAGTGACATTTTTTTTTAAAGTCCCAACTCACCATTTTTAGCTGCCATCGCGATGCATGCCGCCGACAACAGCGCCGCCACTGCGGGCAGGTGGCACGGCATCGTCACTCCTCACTCCGTCATCACACAACGAACACCACTATCGATCACTCGCGCGCCATTTTGCACACTTCACTGCACTTCACTACGTTCGGAACATCATAGGGTCGGGACGAGGTTAGGGATCATCGTTGTTGTACTGTCGCCGATAGATGTCAGTGTAATCTTCTCATCTGTAACAAAGGATAGGATATTAAAGAAGGTTCCTTTCCTTTCAACGACATACCCTTTTCCGTACCGACGTTGACAAACACGGTAAATCAATACTATTTGTAAAGAGCCCCTAAAACCTTGACGTTTGAATAGAAAACTGTTTTTTTTTTATTAGAAGTAACTTTAAGTGGAATGGTTTGATTAAAGAACGGGATGTAAACCGTTGCTAAAATGATCTGTAGAATAAATTGAAAAATGCTGATATTGAGCGTTTCTAGATCAATACGATTTAATGGTAGTTTCAAAAACTGATATTGTGACTAATTTCACGTTAATTTGATCTAAGTTTTTAATTAAATGTAGCAGCTTAGCTCAGAATGCAACATAAACGATTTCTTCTGCTGTTAACTGTAGTAAGTAAGACCATTGATTAGGCTTAAAACTTCCCTAAGTCTTATGCTTAAAAGGTCAGTAGGCCTATTCCCTAACTTTTTTTGACAGTTGAAAGTGATGATCACCGAACTATTCACGAATACATTGCTGTTATCACAGGACAAGTGTCACAATAGCATTATAGTAAAGTAGTAATGGATAAGTAAATAGTTCGGTGATCATCACTTTCAACTGTCAAAAAAAGTTAGTGAATAGGCCTACAGGCCTATTCACTAACTTTCCATTTTTTTATTTAAGGACAGTGATTCGCACGAGTGTACTCGCATACATTATTAAAAAACAATAATTATCAAAAATATCTATGAAAAAATCATATTATATATTGTATTGGAATTGTGATCAAATTTCTAAAGCAAAGTTTTTGTTTCTACGTTTTTCTTGGGTGTAAGTTTTCTAAATAAAATACGATTTTAGAGGCATTACCCTTGCAATCTAAGCTCAGAATCAACAGAGTTTAGGCAAGCATTTATAAATGCTTGCCTAAGCATTTATAAAGTCGTCTGCGAGAATATTAGCACTCACTTCAAATCACGGCAATCACTTATGTTTACACATATACGGTAGTAATTTAGAAGCATGTCACGTTCTACTTCCAATTGTCTCCTTGGGGAAACGGATTAGCGTAATAGATAAACAGCGTACTATGCTACAATGACGAAGTCCTTCGGTGTATATGTAATATTCCGTATTATGTAAGTGCGTGTTTATTTATGAGTAAAGTTTTAGAATCGATCTGGCTTTTTCCCCATCACTTTGACCTTCATACGTGTGTGAAAATGATACACGACTACGGTGAAATGAAAGGTGAATGCCGGGAATCCTATGAACAGAGAGAGTGAATGGGATGGCAATATTCCAATCTGGACTAGATTATGTTAATTATAAAATTATTATAAAACATGAACCCTATTATAAAACATGAACTAAAGTTAGTCATGGCTTTAAATTTATGTTATCTCATTCTTTCATTCAGCAAATGAAAGTGACAGCCTCAGTTTTAAACTATGACTAACTTAAATCCATCTTTTATAATAAGGGGGATAGTGTCCATGGCCTTGGCATAAGTTTTACAGTCCGACACAAACCTTCTTTGGATAGTAGACATACTACACGAACCTAAAATAATTTGGGACCATGGTAAGAACGACTTAAATGGTGGATGTCAAAACAAAAGAAATCTATAGAAGAGATGGGTTGATAGTGACAGCCATGTTGAAGCTGATAAGTTTGAATGTGGTGTTGAAGAGTGGAGAAAGAGAAACGCCAAACAGTACGAAATAAAATCAGGGTCGCCATTTTTATTTTCTTTGCTTTTACATACATATATACATAATTCACGCCTATATCCCCGAAGGGGTAGGCAAAGGTGAACTGGCACCCAGGCTTCGCCAATTATGCTATGTCCCACGTAATAGATGGCGAGCCTATTGCCATTTATCGGGCACAAAAGTCGCAGTACTTTGCTAGGTGGTAGGTATAAGAGGAACGCTGCTGCCCATTCCTCATCACTGATTTATCTTTACTTCTACGCCCTAACTAGTTTTACAATATTTCCAGTGAGGATTGCTTTTATAAGCATAACTGTAGTTTTATTTTTGGAACAGTCCAATAGACATATTTCAATGCCTCGGATATTATTATTAGCATAATAATTTTACGAATCCTCGCACAGTTCGGGATGCCTCTCCGTAAATATCTCTACATTATCTACAACATCCTTATTCACGAATATTTATATCCGCAAATATTTGTACCTGGCAATAAAGACGTAATATTCGAATGGTTCTGTCTGTATCTCGTAATATTAATATGATTTGATTTAGACATCGTGAGAAACTCAAATGTACCTTGATTGTTTAATTTTGATTTACATTAGGAGCTTGTTTTTAATGGATACTTGGGTACTTTACGAGAAGTAGATGGTGCGGTCGCAAGCGAGATGCGATTGCGTAAAGAAAGCAATGTTTGCTATTGGCAGTCATAGGATTGGTAACCAATACGATATGACGCAATGGGTGACCAATATGACCTGAAGAAAACTCTTAGAATTCTATGTTAATTAAGTATGGGATACGGGCCTTCCCTATGACGTACGGAAGAATATAGAGAAAATGGGCCATAACTCACCACGCTAGCCCAGTGCTGATTGGTGGGTAATAGCGACTGCAGATGCATCCGGGAGCGACGGCTTAACGCGCCTTCCGAAGCCCGAGGGACCTCGAGATCATATATTTTTGGTCCGCTATCCAATGACCGGCCTTAGCGAACATTGCTTATTTTGTGTAATCGCAGGGCACTGCGCTATCAAGCTCCTCATTTAGGTATGTATGTTATTAAAATTGCAATGCAGGGACTTCAATGAGAGATTAAATTTTCTCACAATTAATACCTCTAAAATCACCTTAGCACCTGAATTATTCCTAATGACTGCTGTAATTTACCGAACTATAAAGCTTAACCCCGATTCATTAACGAGGTTCCGTAGTTATGAGATGATATTAACAGCTCATAATAATATAAAGGATAATTATGTCGAAAATACTTCAACTTTCGTTTTATAGTAAAGTTCATAATTATTATAGTCTTGGGATATAGACTTCCACGCTAGTCTGGGAGTGAAAAAATATCGTAGAATGTGCCAGCCCCGACTCATCCCAGGGGTGTCGTAACAGTCAATTAAAGGAGATTACATACATACATACATAATTCACGCCTATATTCCCGAAAGGGTAGGCAGAGGTGAACTAGCACCCACTCTTCATTCCACTCCACAGCAGGAGATTGCCCGGTGTATACCAATAAGCACTTTCAGGCACCAGAATGGTGTAGGGCAAACCACCAACAACAGCATACCCAAAGCGAATTGATGCCATGCGTCATTGCCTTATTATTATTTTTTATTTTGACTAGTATTGTCCACTTCACTTTTTAAGCAGTGCTCAAAATTTGAGTAGCGTTTCTGTATTCAGGGGTATGTATCGTTGTAATAACAACGCGTCCGTTGCACAACGCGAACCGAGTTCCAAATTCGAAACATCGCGTGGGCCCACCCCACCAATGGGCGCCCCGCATTTCTTCACAGAAAACGGAATAATTCCGCGGAGGCGATAGCGGAAGGTGCGATCGGAGGTTCCAATTTGAAATTGGAATTCTGGCGCGGACCACATTTCATTTGACGCGGCAACCGTTGCACGTACGCGCGTTCGAAAATTGAAATTCGAAATGTCGGCTCTGACGGTGACACGGCCGTTGTGTTAGCTTGCAACCTGTCGACTTCCAGAACCCAATAATATTGTGATTTTGTGCCAGCTAATGGCGTCGTTTGTTGCGGGATTGAATGAAAACTTACATTCATACATAAATCACGCCTATATCCCCGAAGGGGTAGGCAGAGGTGAACTAGCACCCACGTTTCGCCAATTATGTCAGGTCCCATGAAATAGGTGGCGAGCCTATTGCCATTTATCGGGCACAAAAGTCGCAGTATATTGCTAGGTGGTAGCTATACATATGCGGAATTCGCGCGCTCCAATCCGCGGCGAGCTTATAATTTGCACGGAAATGGCCTCTGGTGTGCTGTAAATAATGAGTGGGGAGTTTTTTCTGGCAACTTCATCGTTTTCTCTTATACAGTGCACGTGCACTGAACAATTATTAAGGTCGTTTTAGAAATAAGGAATTTCTGGATTGCCAGCATCAAATAATTTTAACTGTGATCGTTTGTTAACCTATTCTAAGTAGATTGATAGCGCAGTGGCTTAGCGCGGTAGGCCTGCGATTACGTAAACTAAGCAAAGTTCGCTAAGGTCGGTCATTGGGTGGGTGACCAAAATTATATTATCAGATTTTCCGGGCTTTGGAAGGCACGATAAGCTATGGGTCCGCCGTTAATACCTACAAATCTACACTAAGATAGCGTGATGGTTTATGGCCCATTCTTCCATGCATTTCCTTCTATTCCATTCCAAGACCTGTACTGTGCCCCAGCAGTGGGGACTGAAAGGACTGATGATCTTCATAATAATTTTCTAATAATAAAAAGTGCTCTAATAACAATCAAATAATTAGAACGATGGGGTTTTTGGTGCGTCGCTCAACAAAAGGTTAAATTTAATTAGTAGACGCCCATTAATCACTGTGAGAATCAAATCTAATCAAGTATGTATGAGCACACCGACGTCAAGGGCACCTGTCACCACCATGACGCATCGCTTCGCCCAACCATGTTTGGGGAAAAGAGACGGCGGCGTTGTGTGAGTTTATAATGCGAAAAAGGTCTGAACCCTTTAAAATTTAGGGGGCCTGACAAGTAACCAATCTGTTCGAAAGAATAAAATTTACTTAAAATGAAACTGACGTAGGTGTTATTGAGAAAACAACATGACGATTGACACGAAAATTGACATTCGTTCTTTTATTATTTTTTTTAATTCTCCCTATATTTTAGGGAAGGCGAAGGGTGTAGCCCATACAGCCATGTCTTTAGTGTATATTTTATCTGTAATCTTATGAAATAATGAATGGGTGAAATATATGAATGAAATGAATTTTACGTTAAAATATGGATGTCACATATTTTAACGCATCTAGGGAGTGCGTGGCGCGAATTGAATGGTAGCAGAGTTCATGATGGAGACTGATGAATGAAGTGTGCAAAACCACTTTTCAAGTGGTTTTCACCACGTCATCAAACACATCATAAGACCTTTTTTCAATGATTCTGCATAATTACACATCAACAAGGATACTTGTGCATCAAAATAACACCACTTTCACTGCACAAAATTCACTCTGAACCAATTTTAGAATTATCGAAAAAAAATCTGACTGACACCACGAAACGCGCCAAACACTCCCTGACATTCGTTCTATAGAACCACCACAGAAAACTTTGTATTGGTTGCTTTTTGGCTAGGTACCACCCTGGCCAAGAGGCCAATATATTCGAACGGATAGAATACATTTTTTTTTACATTTGATACAACGGTCACTAAGTTGTTTTATCTGTGATAGGTACGTCAGTTTCATCAATTGTAGTCTATGCGAGAGTGTTTGGCGCGTTTCGTGGTGACAGTCAGATTTACTTTCGCTTATTCAAAAATTGTTAAGTGGTGTGATGTGTTTGATGTTGTGGTGAAGACCACTTTAAAAAGTGGTTTTGTCCACCTCATCAGGCACCATCATGAACATATTGCATTTTCGACAGTTCAAAACGATAAGTGGCTATACCATATATTCTATACTATACCATATAATAGTCATTTATTACTTTGAACTTTAAAAAATCCAATGATATTTCACAGTTCCAAGCGATAAATTGCTTTATGATATTGTTGTACTGTACTACTGTACTAATATTAAAGTGTCGGTTGAAAGTATAATCTCGCATTTGCTTGAATAGCTAAGCGTATACAACAAGCGTATACACGGACATGACTACAGATATATCTCGCGAGTGAGACTTGCGTACATGTACATTATGGTTATATTCGGGGAATTACCTCTTGAATGCCAAAACGCCCCGAGTCAAGCCAGATTCAATGCAAATTTCCCCATCCATGCAATCGCGGTAAGCGAAGTTAATTTAGTCAGCGAAAAGCAACATTTCAGGTTTGAATTGCGTCTAATTATGAGTCCCAGGGATTGGAGCATGTAATTTTATTACGAAGACAATTTGTCGGAAAATTCTAAATCGCCTCAAATCATAAGGGAGTGGAAGGCTTGATGACGTCTGACCTGTTTAATAGGAAGAGGAAACATACTGCGCTGACCGCAGATAAACTGGAGATCGTCGCGATGGATGATATCATTCATTACACTAGAAAAGTGTTTGTGATGAATGACAAGTGATTTATAGACAAGAGAGTGATGAAAAACGGTGAAAGGGAGAGTAATTGTGATCACGAAATTTAATGTTTTGGCTTAAATTTTATAGCCGGCCTCTTGTTTGACAATTTCTCCAACCCTCTTTGGGTATTTTGTGTTTAGTTTTAATTAGGCATTTTGCACCTAGTTCGATGCCTCATGGCAACAATGGGGTAGTATTATTTATTTGTATTTGGTCTTTACCATAGGGCTTATCAGTATCTGGAAATCTGATTTCGTCATGGAATTTTCATAGAGGAATATTTTGATTTTGTTTTTATTTGAACATTATTAGAAGAATTATCACATAGAAATGTGTGGTTAAAAAAAAATCGAAAAATTTAAGTCTTGATGCGGGAATCGAACATGCGTCCTTTGCATTCTTCGCTGTTTCGGTTCCCGTATCAAGACTATACATGTACGAATTTTTACTAACTACAAACATCTTTGTGATCATTTTCTAAACACAAACTTTGAGGAATATATACTAAATAGGACCAAACAAGCCTTAGCTTCCGCCACATCAGTTTCAGATATTATTATTTGTGTTTAATTGGAACGATTCCATACCACCCCCTTTGTTCGGCGGCCGCAGTAAAACACAGAGCTCCCAAAAACCGTTCACTCAAAACGAATTGCAAATAATTCATTTCGCTCAAGCAAATGGACCGTTCATAACGCAATTACCCAAAATAAAAGCGCGCACGCAATATTCTTGGTACCGCCCGGGTGTCTTTTTTAGCTTCCAATTTTACAATGACAAAGGTTGTGGTCAAAAAATGGATTGGATCCCTCCGTTTTCGCGACGGGGGAAATGAGTTTGCGCTTGGTGCCGCCTGTCGTTTGTGGTTGCCGCTTAAATTTTAATCAGCGGATCGAAGTTGCGAGTTCTGAAAGGATCCAGAAGGAACAATCAATACTCTTACTTCTTAGATCCGGCTCGAAGGACCATTATGTAGTAACTAGCAGCGTGCGGTTGTAAGCTGCCGGCCGGTTCATGCAGTTATAGTTCCCGGTACGTAAGTTGAACCAAAATTACGGTCTTCTGAGCAGGTATAATTAAAGGAAAAGTTCCTTAACTAAATTTTGAACGCGCAGAAGCGGGTATCCCTACCTTGCTATGGTCACAGGCACAAGTCGCACCTCATACAGAACCTCAATTAATACCTGAAGACGTTTGCGCTGCGCTTAGGTCAACTCATGTGCCGGGTATTGTACAGGATTGTTGGATAGGCACTACTTCATGGAGTAGCTTTTGTAAGTAGCTGGATTGTTGTGGTAGGGATCTACCCCAGGGAGTAGCCCTGTCTGGCAACGGGGAGGTAGGAGTGAGACCCAATATGGCCAATTATTATTGGATTCTAAATTATGTATAAAATAATATGGTTTGTATATAATTTGATTGCTCTCTACACATTGATGTTTGTATGTCATTCATGTGTGTAAACTGCCCATGATGCTCTTGGTCGACATAATCTGTGTGTCTGTAGATGTCCTCGCTGCTGACTCTGCTCTTGAAGTTGTTAATCTTATACTTATAAAATATTATACTTCATGCTTAACGCTATTACTCCGAAGGCAACTCATGTTATGTTACTGTTATAAGAAGATAGATATAGTTCAGACAGATTATGGAATTTGGCATTTTGCAAAATTTCGACTCATCGTTAAACTTTTTAAGCCTAACGATAAGTCGGAATTAATCGCTTTTTTCAACTTCAGTAACATAGTCATAAGATACCTCATGCCTCGTCCATTTTCGGCTGATTCTATCTTGGATAATACTTTCAGGTATTTCGAGTAATAAAAAGTGCCACTTAATACATAGACAGGTGTACTAAAAATTAGTATTCTTACTTTTTATATTATCCATCTATAGGAGAATACATAGCTTCGTGCGAAGATTAAAGCTTACTTCCAGATAATAATTACATTAGAGTTAACAAGATCAGAGAGGGTAGGCAAGTGACGATCGTGATAACAACAGGCGGAAGTAAAGAGGAGGTTAAGAGGGTCTCGATTCAGCTAATTTCACGGCTTCTCGGGAACTTACGTAAAGTAGGTAGTAAGAGTACTTACCTACTAACTACTCTCTATAATATCTATCTAAACAAATGTTTTATATACCTTGTTATGCAGCTGTCTATGATCATTATTTAACTTTCTAATCGAACATTTTAGAAATGATTGCGAAGGTCGCTGGTTCGATTTTGCGGATCTGGACAGTAATAATTTGAATTTTTTTAACTATTTTTCTTTGTAAACATTGTTTATAATTTCAAGTACCTGGTGACCAAAGACGACTCGAGATCATCTTACTGTCAATATTCCAAATTCAAGATATTGTTATTATATTTTTAGACTATTTTAATATACTTTGCGCCATTGAAATCTTATGAAAGAAGAAAATATACATTTTTTTTCAACTATTGATATTTCTGGCAAAGCAGACGTATTTGTAATGGTGTTCAAAGTAGCACGGTGTTAAAAATAAAAAAACAGCGAATCCCAGAAAAATAAATCCACCACAATAAGCATTCCGCAAAAATCTCTTCGCCGGAAAAATTAATTTAATTTTTTGTTGATTCTCCATCCCGCTCACGAGGAAGGGGCCTGTGGAACGCTCTCCCGTCTTAGCAATAAGGATGAAATTGCCGTGTAATTTGTTAAAATCGTCACCATCTGCAAAATTGTTGGGTGCGGAGAAATTGTAGCTTCACGGTTCGTTAGTTTAGAATATTGGTTCATTGTTAGCTACAGATTCATTTGCCGTAGTTGAGAATCAGTGTAGACATTGAGATCCGGCTATCACTTAAGTCTGAAGGCTGATGATGATATTAAACAGTTTATCGGTGACTAAAAGAGTGAGGAACCTGAATGTTGAGGGATAGAGATAGAAAGAGATATCACAGAAGAGATAAATGGATTGCGATGAGTGTGAGAAATGACATAAATCTAAATAGTGTGAATGAGGAGATGACAGCTGACAAGAGTGAATGGAAGAAAGAAACAGACGGGGTTGTGGCTGAATCTTCAAAAGTTAACATCTAACAATCCAAGTTTCACATTATTATTCTTGGTGACATTTCTCCAAAATCATAGTTGGTCCACAGGACAAACGAATCGCTATTTATAGAATTTAGCTTCAGTGTGGTTCTTAAATTATACCCCACCCTCAAATACTTGTTATTTTTTTCCTCTTTACCGATCGGTTTGAGTGAAAATTAATCCGACATGTGTTCGATACCACCTGATGCATATTCAAATATGTAGATCCTGAACATGAAGAGAGCGAGAAAAATGAAATATGGATCTCGGAGAAGGGAAAAGGGATAATGCGAGGTCTGAAACGAGCATTCGAGTGGTGTTTAGTATTCTTTGTGTTGTCTTCGATGCTGCCAATATTATTTTTTGAGTAGTCAACCTTGGTTTCTCACAATATACATACATACATACATAATTCACGTCTATATCCCCGAAGGGGTAGGCAGAGGTGAACTAGCACCCACGCTGCGCCAATTATGCTAGGTCCCATGTAATAGGTGGCGAGCCTATTGCCATTTATCGGGCACAAAAGTCGCAGTACTTTGCTAAGTGGTAGGTATAAGAGGAACGCTGCTGCCCATTCCTCATCACTGGTTTATCCTTAGTCGCCTTGTACGACACCCACGGGAGAGATTTGGGGTGGTGACAATTGTATTCTACTCTGCCGTCACCACACGGCACTATATGGTTCTCACAATATGGGTTCAAATATCGAATTTTCGATTTTTCCATTGATACTTTTTTAAGCTTCAACAGATTTATCTGTTTCATTTTTTCAACAGTATTCATTTAATTCCTTCAACTGATTGTTGTTTTGACATTATTGCGAGATTATGTCTCTCGACTGGACGGCTATTGTGAAAGGACCACCCTTTCACAATAGCCGTCCAATTTTGTATTTTACGGTGAAGAAGGTGTTAAGGTTGAAATTCAATGAAGGGAACAAAAAAGATAATCATTTGAATTGCTGTCGACAGTACTATATAAAAAAAATTTACAGCCCTCAAAAAATGACGATCATGGCGATCCGGAAAATGGTAATTAAGGCTAACGCTCAAATTCCGATTTCCGCAGCTACATAACATAACGTTATGTTTATTTTGGCATTTCTCACCGAGAATTTGCGGGCGCCATAGCCGTTACGAATGTGGAATTTACCAATTACCTCGTCATTTCAATTGGCGGTTTACCTGTCGTATTTTCCGGTAGCGAAACCAATACCGGTCACGGGTTATTTCGGTATCGATGCAAATATTCCTGGACCCGTTTCCGACCGCACACTCGTTGACAATCGGCAAGTTCGCTGTAATGTTCATAGTTCCTATTTCCTTTGTCATAAAGGTCGATATTGCATGGAAGACTACAGTGTACTATAGAATCTTCTTATACTTCCAATCCTGCTCTCAAATTATTTCTTCTATGTTAGTGTTTTTTAGATGAAAATCTTATTTTTTTACAAATTTATAATTGTTTTGGGTCGTTAAACTTCACCGTTATACTGTTAAACTACACTGTATTTCAAAATAAGTCATCATGCCTATTGTATTACCTTGTTTCTCAGGAATAGTATAGAACTATACTATTAGAAACGGTGACGTGACAGTTGAGAAATTCCGAAAAAACGGCAAGAATCATCTACAGATCGGCTTCCAATGGCATTATTGTACGCTTTGTTTTAGCTAGCCGTGTGGTGACGGCAGAGCAGAATACAATTGTCACCACCCCAAATCTCTCCCGTGGGCGTCGTACAAGGCGACTAAGGATAAATCAATGATGAGGAATGGGCAGCAGCGTGGTGGCAATTATTGCTACCTATTGTTTAGAACATTGAACCTATTCCTTACTATATTTAGCTCAGCTCAGCGATTATAGCTGCCCGGCAAGGGAATGAACTGAAACCTATTGTGCATGTCCTCTCAATGGTATTAGAGATTCGAAGGACACACTTAGACAAGAATAGTCTTATCGTGTTCTGTGCCGCTGAAGCTGAATCGGTGTAAGGCCAACCAAAGGACAAATTAATGCTAACTGCTTACTTTCGGGCAACTTTCTAAACTAACATTATCAAGCTGAACAGTTTTTTTGTTTGGTTGGTTGGTTAAACGCGCTAATCTCAGAAACTACTGGATCAAAGTGAAAAAATATTTTATTTTATATATTTAGTTGTTTCAACAGCATTAATAACACTCAAATATCAATAGTTGTTTTTGTCTTGATTAGTCCATTTATTGAGGAAGGCTAGGCTATATAACAACCGACGTAAACGCGAGCGAAGCCATGGCCAACCACTAGTCGTTGATAAAATTAGATTTGATTGATGTGTATAATTGTACTCCTATGAGGCTCTCGTAAATAATGCAAGAACAGTTGGGGCTTTCACATCAAACAATACTGAGCTCAAACGGAACCCGCACATCAAGGTCTGATTATGGAGGCCAAGGTCCTCTCAGAAACTAACAAAATATCTGTCTTGTATTGTATTTTTCTTTTTTGTTTTCCACTCATACCTATCATCTAGCTCAAAGTAGCGTATAAATTATGGATAACAGATGACGGACAATTTTAAATACACATATTATTACGAGTTGGTGTATAATTATATTAATAAATATTGAAAATATACTACACAAATAATGAACAACCATGACTCGGGAATAAAACTAAATGTCTTAGATCACCAAAAAAATCCCTACCAGAATTCGAATCCGGGACCGAATGGTCAAATCGCCAAATCGCCAAATGAGCAGGTCGCCGAATAGTCAGATCAACGACCATTCGACCAAACTGGCCATCATAAAACCCTTATGACACACTTAATCGAGAGTCCGGCCCTATTCACAAAACTGCCATGCGACGTCGCATCATAAAAATCTGCGAATTGATTTGCGTCGCGCATTCCTTCAATTTCAGTTATATGTACAGGTTCTAACCACGTTCCCTTTTGTGAGGTGTATCCACGGCACATACTCTCCCGGCGCTCCCGCGGGAGTAGTTGTTAGAAAGTTTCGCGCTCGTCGGCAGGAAAAACAATGGGAGGACATTTTTCACTCTTTCCAGTTTGAAAGCGCACGCGACACTAGACTTGGCGTGTGGCACAAGTTACAGAAGCGGAGCGGGTTTCTTATGTCGGATAACTTTGTTGACCTATTAATTAGGTACCAAGAAATGGGTGATTAGAAAAAGTTCTATTACATACATACATAAATCACGCCTATATTAGGCAGAGGTGAACTAGCACCCACGTTTCGCCAAATACGTCAAGCCCCAAGTAGCGACCCTATTGCCATTTATCGGGCACAAAAGTCGCAGTACATTGCTAGCCTAGGTGGTATAAAAGGAACGTTGCTGCCCATTCATAATCATATTCAGATTTATTATTATCTATTTTTCTCTAGTGTTCAAATAAAAATCAAAATAATAATTGACCTAATATTGTTTTAGTACAAGATGGCCGAGTCAAATCTTGGGCTTGAATTTATATCCCGAGTAAACACAGAACCTAAATTATTGTAGATCGATTCTTTTGTCGGTGAAGTCGATAACCATCCATTATTATTCATGTGATGCATGGCAATATTTTGTTTTTTGGACAAGCAATGAGTGATGGGCAGCAGTGTTTTCTTATGCCATCTAGCAAAGTGCTGCGATTTCCATGACCGATATATGACAATAGGTTCGCCACCTATTAAATGGGACCTGAGTTGATTGGCAAAACATAGGTGTTAATTATACCTATGCCTACATCTTTGGGGATAAAGGCGTGCTTTATGTATGTGTGAACTGGCTTAATATTTCACATTTATGTTTTTGATCAAAAACATAAATGTCAATAATGTTTTTTATATAATCTTTATTCATGACTTGTTTACATGTCCTTTAATCCACGCATGGGTAACATTCCAGTGTTGCCATCTCCAAAAACCGCAAAGCTTCTAAGCAGAAAGAAACCAAGCCGTCCGCTCATGACGTGGACCGTGGCGCGACAAACAACACAGCTGCGTGTTGCGCGACGTTTCCAATTTGCGCGCGTTATATACGCGTCGTGTCGCCCGCACGCGGCTCCACCTGTCTTAATGACGACTGAGTGCTAAGCATACAGGTTAGCCTTTTTCGTTTTAGGCACTAAAACTAAACAAACATTAGCTTTTTCTTCTACCTGCCCTTATTCCGCACTAAGCGGGGTCGGCACAGCATCTTTTCTGCTTACACTTCTGTCTATTATTCTTCACCTCTGACTCATTATTATCCTCTTTTACACAATCCATCCATCTCTTCTTTGTCCTTCCTCTCATTCTACGTCCTTCCACGTTCATACCTGACATTCTTCTGCTTGTTGAATAACATTCATAACACAGAGAATCCTTATCTTCCTGCCCTGTTCCTAATTTTTCTGGGGGCGGTATGATGGGATCGATACGAATTAAAGAGTCAACATACGTTCAGACGCTATCTAGCCGTCCAATCCCTTTTGATTCATATGAATGTATCGAAAAGGCCATGTCAAGAGACCGATTAAAAGAGAGAATGAGATTGGGATGATTCCAATCTGTTCTGCGCAAGGTTGTGTCATGGGTTTTACAGCTGGTTGCTATCGCTACGTAATCTTTTTTTTTTTTTTTGTCGGAGTGGAATGCTTTTACGCACCATACCAGCCGTTAGCTAGGCGACTGGCGTGTGTGGGACTCGCTCAGCGCACGAAGCATCAGCAATACCCACTAAACCACTCCGGTGTTCCTCCTAGCCCTTTAAGCGGGGAAAGTCTGGGATCTGCCTCGCGGCAATTCACCAGTCAAACGCTACGTAGATTACGTAGCGTTTGACTGGTGAATTGCCGTAATACCTTCACGGCTTATTTTATCACGTTCCCCCGAACACCAATCAGGAGTCAGCAATATCACGACACTGTTCGGCAGTTTTTAACAGCTGCACACCATAGCCACTCGAAGTGGGATAAACTTTTAATCAAAACGTCCCCGCCAACCAGGACAGATGACTGGCAGGAGATTAAATTTCGCGAGCCACTGCCGAGTCGACCAAGTGGAATTCGGGCATTGATTGTGCTGTTTGTAAACAAGGTGAATGATGTAATAAGCTTCGAGTTTGGGTGTTACTCGTTTCTTTTTTTGCTGTACGTAAATGCGATTTTCGGAAGACTTTGAGCGAATTCATCATCATCATCACCAGCCCTTTGAATTGAAGAATATAGACTATATAAGAAGCTATAACCACCCCGCTGTCTAACAAAGAAAATAGCAAATTGAAAAAAAAATGTGAGTAAATGTTTTTTAAACTACCCACCAATCTACACTGGACTAGCATGGTGGGTTATGGCCCATTCTCCCTATATACTTTTCTCCATAAAAAAGATCTGTGCCCCAGCAATGGTGCCATTATCAGGCTGGTCAGGATAAATGTTTATTGAAAACACAATTTTACATTTTGTACTTGTTATTGATATTCTATAAACACACAATGCCTACATAATGGTAACAATAAATTTGTTATGAAAGTCGTGCTTTCATATTTTGCAATAAAATATTTAGTGAGCATGTCCGTTTCCTCATCATCTCATCTCATCATGATCGCTAAGCAATCTTCGCTATGGCCTGTCATTGGATGGGTGACCAAAAATTTATTACCTCGAGTTCCTCCGTGCTTCGGAAGGCACGTTAAGCTGATGGTCCCGGCTACATCTGTAGTCGTTAATACCCACCATCCACCCTCACTGGGCCAGCGTGGTGGGTTACGGCCCAATCTCCCTATATTCTTTCATCCATAGGGAAGGGACATTAAAGGGCTGGTGATGATGAATTATATGGTGACCCGTAAAGTCAGCTCTCGATCGCGATCTTGATGATCACGATCCAGATTGTATATGTGTTGTAAGGGCAAACAAATTGTGCCAACCCAGACCTCGTGTCGTGTCGAATAACCGGCTTTGGCTGCCTGGCTGATAGCAACTCCTTTAGGTGTGCTGCTGTTGTTGGTTTGCCCCCCACCATTGGGATGCCCCAAGATGCTTATTGGTCTACACGGGCCAATCTCTATTAGTCGACTTTTACAACACTCCTGTAGTCCCGGACGTGGACAAAATCTCTCTCCACCACTAGACAGTGTTTTGTATCGGGATTTAGTGGGAATCAGACCGAGTGGAAAATATTTTCTTTACCCGGGGAGATTTTATCCACGGGGCTGGGGTAAGTCGCGGCCGGCACATTCTACGTAATTTTTTCGCTCCCAGCCCAGCGTTGCTATGTAGAATCATCTATTATATTCGCGTGAAAAGCACTGTTCATTGATCGCATTGAATTTCAAAAGAATGAGAGCGAGCTTTTAGAACTGTCATTTTATATGTCTAACTTACATTGGGTACAATTCCAATTCACTGTGAACGCTGGTGCTCGACAATTTAATCCTAAATGTATTGAAATAAAGTCTAAAAAGCAATAGGATAGACCAAATTACTTTATATTTTATAGAGCGGGGAGCATAAAATCCAATTATGGTCCGGAAAGAATTATTTAAATATTATAGTAATAAGAGGCAATGGAATATTCTGGAAGCTCAAGAACTTAGGTATTTCGTATTTTTATAAGCATGTATAACAATTTGTTTTTTTTTTATATATTGCAGAAATTTATCTAAAGTTAATAACTTTCTGCAATAATAATGATTATTTGATTTCAATAAAATAAGAAAATGGTTATAAACGAAATAACTTCCGAGAATTCATATCTTGCCTAAACTCAAAAAATACATTTTACTCCAGACATAGATTCAGTTTCACAGCTCTGAGAACATCAATCTTATTCTCCAGGGAATAGGTTCTATTTTACATTTCGTCTGCGTCCGCGTGGAAATCCGTGTTTATTTCCTTCTCAAATGCGAATGGCCGACGTACTTTTTGTCTGGCTCCAATCGGAAAGCAGTTAGTGTAGCACGTGCCCAAAATTGTGGAATTATTGCTCGGGATACGGCGCGATTACACGAAGTTGCCTCATAACTTGTAGACTGTTACTATTGTGTTCCACAAATGAGTTTCTTGAGGTTAGGCGTTTGTTTACGTCGAATGTTTCTCTACGCTACGATGCTACGCGGCTACGATACTACGACGCTACGACGTTACGGCGTTATGATATTACGATGCTACGATGTTACGATATATATTACGAGAACCCCCTTATTATAAAACATGGACTATAGTTAGTCATGGTTTAAAATTAAAGCTACCTCTGTCTTTCATTCGCAAATAAATGTAACAGCATTTATTCTAAGAAATTACTAACTTTAGTCCATGTTTTATAATAAGGGGGTTAGAGTTCACACAGATAGAGTGTAAGCTGGAGAGCTAGAAGGGTTGGAACCGAAATATCTTTAGTATTGTAACCTCGACTGTTTACTACACGCAACCTGATGGATCCAACTTCACCGTTACCTAACGCTGTCCAAAGATAAAAATTGTAACATATCAAACCGTTATATTTTATGACTTAAGTTAAATTATCAATTAATTTAGTCTCTATATTTTTTTTCGACCGTCTTGTGACGGCAGAGTAGAATACAATTGTCACCACCCCAAATCTCTCCCGTGGGTGTCGTTAAAGCCGACTAAGGATATATCAGTGAAGAGGAATCGGCGTTCCTCTTATACCACCTAGCAATGTACTGTGATTTTCGTTCCCGATAAATAGAAAAAGGCTCGCCAACGGGACTTAACATAATTGGCGAAACGTGGCTGCTAGTTCTCCTCTACCTACCCCCTTCGGGGATATATAGGCGTGATTTATGTAAGTATTGTATGTATATTAATTAAGTCTCTTTTTTCATTGCCTTACATTAAGGCCAGCTTGCTTTCAGATTTTCTGCAGAACACATCCTCATCTCCACAGAACACATCCTCATCTCCAGACCGAATTTCTAATTCTAAGCAAAGACAAATGCTCCATAAACATGTTCCGTTTCATTGGGTACGCTTCAGTCTGGAAGGAACGTACCCGAGTCAAGTACTGGGCCAGCTCGCAGTAAATCAAGATTGGAGGTACTACAGTAAATAACTGCAGTAATTTCTCGAATGTTCCACGCTCGACGATCCTCCTCGGGGTCGCCCTAACTCATGTTAGATGCTTTCGCGACGAGATTGTTTCTGCGGGATGATGGGATTAACTGAGTCCATAGTTTTTGTTTTCGTTTGCTACGCATATTGTATAGTAAAGTGTAGGTAGAAGTGAATAATTAACACGCACGTACTCTTGTGTGCCATCACCACATGGCATATTGTATATACAATTTAAGGAAAGTAGTGTTCATAATGCAAATTATGGATGGAAAAAGTTTTTACTTTATACTTAGTCATACTGTTAATGCGGGAAGACTATGCTTTTACGAACTTTTTCTAAGCACAATTTGTTTTATAAAAAAAATCTAACATTTAAAAATATAATTTTCTGATAAAATAAAATAATATAGCAATATTTGAAAAAAAACGTTGACATTATTGTTGAAAGTTTTAAAACAGATACAGAAATCAGCGATAGATCACCCTTCAAACTTGAATGATAGCTGGAACTCAATATCTAAGTGTAAGCGCAGTGCCTATTGCACTATTTTCTGCCATCCGTCACCACACTACAAATATTTATTATGCATTTATTTTTTATTTAATTGAAACAGAGACAGAAAACCCCCGAAAGAATCGCGTGATCACCTACGAACGTTTTACAGAGTAATGTTAAAAAATTTAATAGCGCCATTCCCGTTTCGGAAACGAAATATCGCAACGCCAAACATTCCGGCTTTGTAGTTCAGCTTTTTGAGTCTCATTAAGCCCAATCCTTTTTCCAGAGCGTGCCAATAAAGCAAACTGGCGAATTACTGATAATTGGCGAGTGTTTTCTGTTACAGGGAGCGGTGTTGTCGCGTTGTATCTGCGGGGAATGTAGTGGTCAGAGTACATGCAATCCATTAAGCCGAATTGATAAATCAGTAAAACATACACCTAAAACACAAACATGTACTGTTTATGTTTCACGTGACAATTTTAAACTATAGGAAATATTATATATAGACTGCTTGCCTGATATCAACTCTCTTTGAGTATGCTGCTGATGACGGTTCGCCCTCCACCGTTCGGGTGCCCCAAGGTACTTATTGGTATACTCTGGACAAGTAGACTTTTACGAAACCCCTGATGTGACTAGCAAATTATAGTTTATTTTTAATGCTCCCAGGCCAGCAAGGAAGATACGGCATCCATATCTGACAATCATACCACCACCACTCATTACCAAACTTATTCATTATGCATTCTTTTATTCCCTTTAGCCTTTAGCTATTAGTAAAATTACTATTAAATACAAATTGATTTTAATATTGGTTCGTTGTGAACATCGCCAATCGATTGTCAACCTTCACTTGTTTGACGTAAAGCACTTAAAGCACAAAGTGTATTGAGAAAAACTTGGCGTTCAGTGTCCCAAATTGCTGTATTGTATCCTTAGTTAAGTCCTGATTCTCTTACCAAGTTTCCCAGACACAAGTTGTTCCATCCGAACGGTAGCACCAAATCCGGTAGGAAAATGCCACTGCCCTCTCTTGCAAAATAATGAAGATGCCCGGACGTGTCTAGTATCTACGCCTCGTGAGGCCGGTATGTCATCTAAGCCCGAATCGAATTGCGGAGATATGCGACGAAGCTCAATATTGTGTCCTGGCAAACTTTACTTTACTTACTTTACTGTTTTTTTACAGAAGAGTTGTAATATTTTTTTTTTGCAATTATTTCTTTTTTCGAACCTTTTCGTACTTATTTTCTTGTTATATTTTTTCTAACAATTATAATGTATTAATGAAAAAAATAATAAAGATTTACATTTTGAAGACGATATTTTGACTTAATAAAATAGAATAATGATTTTAATATAAATATTATACAAATCTCGTGTCACAGTGTTTGATATCAAACTCCGCCAAAACGGCTGGAGGATTTTTATGTTTTAGTGTATAATTTGGTATGTTTGAGAATAGTTCGTAGACTATTTTTATACCAGTAGGTGATAGGGGAAAATCCAACATAATTATGCTGGGTCAGTTAGTTAATAAATAAATTTGAAGGCTCACAAGTTCAGCTTGGCATCTTCAACGCCAACATAAAACAGCAAATGCTTTATTTAATGTAATTATTTACCTTTCCAACCGTTATGAAGTCACTCGGCACAGTAGCCTAGGTTTATCGGTTTTCAGTCTGCCTGAGTGAAGCTGTGTTTATCTAAGGAAAGTTCTTGGAAGATTCTCAGAGGGTCCGATATCATATCGCTTTATCAAGTTACTTACTGCCTTAGTAGAAGCTTTTTAAAAGCAAAACCAATAACGTACAGTTCTGGCAGTAGGATAAATATTGTGAAAAATAAACGTAAATCACCAACCGGTTTATCTACTGCTGGCTTATAGGATTATTTATTGTAGGTGTTCATAAAGCGTCACAATTTCCCACTGAAGGACAGTGATCAATTGCAGGTTTCCGGTCGTAAAAGTATCAAATGGTACCCGTTGCTAAATTTAATGTTTTTTGACATCTGGAAAAACCATTGGTAATAGGATTGGATTCTTAACATCCAAACACTAATAGGCATCCTGATTAGAATAAACATGGATGAATACCGAAAATTAACTGGATGGATTGCGTAAGAAATAGCATAAAGGTGAATAAGGAGATGACAGCCAACAAGGAGTGAATGGACGAGAAAATAATAAAAAAATAAAATACATACATACATAATTCACGCCAATATCCCCGAAGGGGTAGGCAGAGGTGAACTAGCACCCATGCTTCGCCAATTAGGCTAGGTCCCATGTAATAGGTGGCGAGCCTATTGCCATTTATCGGGCACAAAAGTCGCAGTACTTTGCTAGTTGGTAGGTATAAGAGGAATGCTGCTGCCCATTCCTCATCACTGATTTATCCTTAGTCGCCTTCTACGACACCCACGGGAGAGGTTTGGGGTGGTGACAATTGTATTCTACTCTGCCGTCACCACACGGCCAGTCATAAAAAAATAAAATCCCTTCATGAAATGGGATAAGGGCAACATAATGATGGCGATGGTGACCAGACGTGACTGTATACATTAATTTATCTTCTTCTTCTTCTCCCTGCCCTGTTCCCAGGCTATCTGGGGTCGGCGCAGTATGTTTCCTCTTCCATTCATATCGGTCAGACGTCATCAAGCCATCCACTTCCTTTTAATTCATATCATCCATCACACCGGAAAGGTGCTCGTGTTGAATGAATGTATAGATAAGACATTAATGTATCCACACCAATTAAACAAAATAAAGTTATAAGTTAACCAGAAACTTCGTTGTGCAAAGTTCGCGGCTTTGCTTGTCCAAATTCAGGAATTCCATTACGCTGATCAAGTATTTAACCCGTTGACCACTGTCTCAATGGAAGTTAAAAAGCCGGGTCACAGCGAGGCATTGAATAGGCAGCCCCGTTGCAATGGTGCGCGGATTTGGTGAATGTAATCAATTCCTTACAAAATTTAGATTGTTTGTTACAGAGATCGCGCCAAATAGACCCAAGCTTGCATGCTGTCTAACGCGCGTACTGTTGTTGATAAAATTGTGTCCTCGCACTCAAGTAGATTGACCGAAACTTCAATTTCTACATATCCCCCTCAAGGGTGCAGTGGATAGGGCTTCTCAAGATAATTTTATCAGTTTTGAAAATGATTTTATGTAGGTACCCATTATGAATTATCTGCCCCTTTTCAATAAGTGTCTTTGTCATGAATTTGTGTTGCCTAGCAACGGTTTTTTGTTGATGTCATCCTACGAGAATTTAACGATGATGTGAATTATAATTATCCAATTCTTTTACGTACGATCCAGTCTTTTATTTAACATTGTGGCGACCGTGACAGGACTATGGAATCGCTGAAATGTTTATTAAAAACGGTGGTTAGAAAAAAATTTCTAACCACCAAAATCTTTGTACGTAAAAGATATCAATTAAGGCAAGAGTTCACTATTCAGGCAGACCATTTTGAACAGTCCTAACAGAAGCAAAGGTATGACGATTTTCATATAAACTATACGTTGCTCTCGGACACCGCTGAAACACTTTTTAAGACGGAGAATGCTCTGCGTGATCTGTGGTGTGGTGACGAAAATTTCGATGAAGAATTGTTTCACGCTGATCATGACACGGCACTGGCATACCGTAAGAGGTGATTCAAAATGCAAAGTCTCCATAAAAGATTCTCGTCATTAATAAATAGGTGTGAAAGTGAGACGTCATTGTTGTTTGGTGATGCTGTAAATTTAAGCGGAGATGCAGCGTACGGCAACAAGACCCAACGACGATTTCAAATACCTAGATTCGAACTAATGAAATTTGATGGTAATGTCAAAAATTGGTTGCTTTGGTGGGGCCAATTTAAAAAAATCCATAATGATGGTGAGCTAGATAACTTGGAAAAATTTCAATATCTTCTCTGGTCCATGTCTCCCGAGTCAAATGCCCGACAACTGATCGAGAGTTACCCACCTAGTGGTGAAAATTATCATAAGGCTCTAGATGCTCTGAAGGCACGATTTGCTCGAGAGGATATTTTAATCGAGACCTATGTGAGAGAAATTTTAAACTTAGTCTTATTGAAAAACAAGGGACAAACCCATCCGATTAACAGTCTGTATGACGACGTACAAAGTCATCTTCAAGCGTTAGAAACATTAGGGGTAGTCAATGACAAATATGCTTCCGTGTTGTACCCCATGATCGAATCGGCGCTACCAGAAGAAGTTTTACGGACATGGAATAGAATTCGTCATACCAGCGAGAGTAAGGGAGATCACCTGACTAAATTAATAAGATTTTTGAAAGATGAAGTAGAGTCCGAACTAAGAATACTGATGGCTAAATCTGGTCAATTTCCTGAGTCAGTTTCAAGAACTCCTACAGCTTGTTTTGTATCAGAAAATATGATACCAGAAAATAATGAAAAGTTTAGAAAGGGAGATGTTAAAAATAAAATGTGCATTTGGGGTGAAAAGGATACACATGCAAGTTCCGAATGTCATAAGACAGCGTCTTCGAATCTTATCAGTGTTAGAAAGGTGCCTTCTAACTTCTACCTACGCTTGGAATGTTAAGAGAAGAGACGAAATACCTGCAACTAAGTCTATGAAAGAGAGTAGAAAACAGCAGACGAGACAGATAGATTGTGTGAGGAAAGACATGCATATGAAGGGAGTGATCGAAGAGATGATGATGAATGGGATAGAGTGGAAGAATAAGGCGTACTGCGTCAAAATGAAATTGGACTAGAACATTAGCTCAGAGAAAGCCTTTAATGATACACACGCAAAATACAGAACCGTTAAGATTAACATCGAAATAAAATTTAAATATTGGGCAACCCACTCCAGCTCGAATTACACCAGCAGAAGCGCCATCTGCGAACGCGATAATTAGACAATTACTTGAAAACGAACATGTCGCGTACGGTACATTTTGATTAAAATGGATTGAGTGATAAATTAGGGTACGATCTAAATAAATTATTCAAATTAAAGTTTGTTTCGTAAACTTTACATTGTCCCTTGTCCTCCGAAGGACAGACAAAATACAAATGTAAGGGTTGTTTGACTACTTTAATTGGCTCTAGGGTTTGTTGCCAGAAAGCAATTATTGATTTAAGTCTTAGGAAATTCTGAAAAAGTTTACCAATCCCTTTCAATCTTCCCTCTGTGCCTTTCATTCTATTAAGATCGCCAAGGCCTTCTTCTTGAAAAAGTCCCCATTATTACATCACTCTGTAAGTTAATCAATATTATTAATAATAATATCATATCAATAGTATCAATAATGAATTTCCTTTCTCACTCACATATTTATTCCCACAAGATCAGAAACGTCGTTATTCGTAGATGCAATAGTAAATCAATAAATAGAAAGAGATATTATTAAAATGCTCGTCTGTTTCTTTAATTGGTCTGATAAGAAACAATACAGTAAAACAACAAATTAAGGGCTGTTAATTTGGTAGCTAATTTAAAAATTGCTTAAATATAATGTTTAATATCAGATAATCAGCCGTGTGGTAACGGCAGAGTAGAATACAACTGTCACCACCCCAAATCTCTCCCGTGGGTGTCGTACAAGGCGACTAAGTATAAATCAATGATGAGGAATGGGCAGCAGCGTTTCTCTTATACCACCTAGCAATAGCAATGTACTGCGACTTTTGTGCCCCATAACTGGCAATAGGCTCGCCACCTATTACATGGGACCTAACATAATTGGCGAAATGTGGGTGCTAGTTCACCTCTGCCTACCCCTTCGGGGATATAGGCGTGATTTATGTATGTATGTAGATAAATATTGAAACTCATCGATATTTGATATTGTGGTTAAGATTATGAAGAAATGGTTAAAATTACTGAATGTCTCACACGTATCTCTTGCGATATTTATTTATTACTGGATCATTTCACCAACCTTGACGCTAAGGGCTTAAGCCTAGAAAGGTTAAATATATTTTAGCAACAGCTTGCAATCTTCCACTTCTACATCATCTTTATTTCCATGAAGGGTACAGCTTTGATCTTTAATACACCACCACAGTTAAAGGACAAATTTGAATCGTTCAGCATGCCGGAAAACACCCCCATCCCGGAAAAGTGGTACAAAACAGTAATTACCAATCCAAAGTCAACCATGGTGAAAATTGCTTTGTTTTCGAGATCAGATCCATGAAAACTCCAATTTCAACACAACGCACTGTAATTGTGCAGAGTCAGGAATAAATTGGAGTCGTCTAATTTGAAATGGATTGTAAATTGCGCAGCAGGCATCATCGGATTACACATCTTGCATGGCGCCGCTCCAAATACCTATGTATGTTTGTATTTATTATTTAGAGTTCATTACTATATTTTACATAGAATTGACTTAAGTTTACCGGCCACTATCTCAGATTACAGGATTCTTAAATATTATTCCTACTCTCTTGTTTTATTTTTAACATTTTCTTTTAAAGTTGCTCTTGTTACTTCTAGATACAAATGTTTATGCTCAACACTCTATTTGTTACATTGCGTTTGGTTCCCTATCTATAGCGTCAAAAGTGTTATTCTAGTACATTCAATTACAATACACATCTCTGCTGAAAGCAAAATTCCCATCAGCGTACCTGTACCACTTGTCAAAATACAACAAAAATGTAGCAAACTTAGACATGGCATTAAACTTTAAACTAATATAAGTGATACTGTGACCCCCTGCTTTTTGTATTAGTCTTTCAAATGCCCTCGTAATAAAATCATAATCATTATAGGTCGTAATTACAATGTTCAAGTGTTTGTAGACTACGCCAACAGCGAGCAGAGTCCACAAAACATAAACTTAAAATAACAACTATGCTTTCACAGCGGCCTCATAAATACAAGAGCCACTTTTGTGAAAGCCATTATTAAAAACCGTTACAATGTTTTAAAATACCCCGTTCCGTGTTAACTATGAATAAGGGTTGAATTACTTAGAATCACGTCATTTTTACATTATAAACATTTGGGTATATTTGTAATTAATGTTTGTACATTAATTTTATTTTTAGTTGGTTGTTACGTCGATTTGACTGATCGTAATTATTTCAAACCTTTTTAATTCTTGTTATAACTTAGAATCATAAGTCATCTCTTTGTAACCTCATAGACATTATAGTGTAGTAGTAGTAGTGATAAGATTTCGAATCATGAATACTACAATATAAAATG
This sequence comes from Cataclysta lemnata, assembly GCA_963931975.1. Lineage (NCBI taxonomy): Eukaryota > Metazoa > Arthropoda > Insecta > Lepidoptera > Crambidae > Cataclysta > Cataclysta lemnata. The sequence goes on from OZ008355.1 coordinate 12,327,576, forward strand.
TAGTAATAGAAAATTGATAAAATTTCTGACCAAGCCCTGTGGTGACGGCAGAGCAATATACAATTGTCACCACCCGCATCTCTCCCATGGGTGTACAAGGTGCCTAAGGGTAAAGACAACTATGAGCAGACATAAATTATGCTGCTGTTCATAAAACACAGTATAATGCTAGCTGTATAATAATGCAGCAGCTAGCAATGTACTGTGTTTTATGGCAATACGCTCGGCACATATTACATGGGCTCTATCCTAATTGGCGAAACACGGGTGACGATTCCCCTCTGTCTACCCCTTTAGGGATATAGGCGTCAATTATGTATATATGTCCTTAATGTTCGCAATCACAATCCAAGCGAACAATCCACTATGACGCATAAATCCCAAAGCGTTCTGAAGCAAAAACTTTGAAATCGCGAACTCTAATAATTCGGATAACTTCTCCGATCCCACTTAGCCCAAACAGTTATTACATCTTCAACAGCACACTTGTTCGAGTTGGGGCCATTACGACTTATCTCGGAGCAGTTGGGCTGAATATCAATTGGAGAGGCTGCATCAGTAACTTTGCACTGACAATATGAGAGTTAAGCCAGTTATGTCAATTACATTGTCATTCGAGCAAGCTGTGCTAAGCGATCTATAATCGAGTGAGGCTCGGATTCGAATAGCATCGGAATGAGGCTTCCGATGGGCAACGCTAATTGAGCACTGGTAATGCCACGCTGTAATGGTCGCATTAGGGGAGTCTAGTTTCAATTGGACATCTAGACAAATAGGCTTTATTTCTCACTTACGCCCTTCTGTTGGAGTTTGCAAGCTCGCTCATCTATACTCCATTCGTTACAGTAAGAGACAAAATGTAAACAATCTTGATATTATGTCTCTTTATATACGAAATCCAGTTGAAAACAAGAAACGTGTAATCTAATATACATCACCAATTTTATACAAATAAAAACTCTTAGGTAATGGATACTTTAAAAATGTTAGTGTTATAAATTTTTGGAAAATATTCATGTGATTTGTCTTGTTATGTAATTAATTAAAATGTCATCAGATATCACTTACTGATTAACAGCGAAACAACTTCCTGAAGTAAGGTTAGAAGGCAATAAATTGAGAAAGAAAAATGGACTTGGTACTCAAAATTGCTGGCATGATATTCACTTTTTCCAAAACAGGGATCGAACGGTGACCATGGCAACTGCATTATAACAACCACCGTTGAAGATGATTAATGTAAACTAGCCCCAATTTTTAATGCGATTATATTTGTAATTTGTACTGATGTCAGTGTGAAATGTTTTGACATTGATGAAGTGTCGAGTAATGAACGCAAAGAGCTTTGTGGAGTTGAAACGTCACGTATAACCCCAGTAATTGGGGTCGTAGATATTGTGTTCTACCTACGTAAATATTGAATGACAATTGAGGGTTCGGATAGTCATATTTCAAACATTGTGCTTAACAAAGAAAATTGAATATATTGCATTTATAGCCGTATGGGGACGGCAGAGCTGAGACCTGCGTTTGCGTAAACCAAGCAAATTTCTCAAGGGCTCGTCATGGGATGGGTGACCAAAAGCATATCACCATCATCCAGACCTGTGCCTGAGCAGTGTGAAGGTTACAGAGTTCAAGATAATGATCTTTGTACTTGGCATCGCTATTTTTCTATTTTCGTTTAGCGCATTGAATGTCAAACAAGATTTTTGCTTTAGCTCCTTTTTGTTTAATTCAATTATTTCACTTGAATGCTATTAGATATCCAGTGAAAAAGAAATCAAGTACAGGCCACACCACATCAGACTAGACAGAATTGTCAATATCTACAATCAATTGTCAACGTGCCGATGGTGCCGCGTGGTGACGGCAGAGTAGAATACAATTGTCACCACCCCAAATCTCTCCCGTGGGTGTCGTACAAGGCGACTAAGGATAAATCAGTGACAAGGAATGGGCAGCAGCGTTCCTCTTATACCACCTACCAATAGCAATGCACCGCGACTTTTGTGCCCGATAAATGGCAATAGGCTCGCCCCCTATTACATGGGACCTAACATAATTGGCGAAACGTGTGTGCTAGTTCACCTCTGCCTACCCCTTCGGGGATATAGGTGTGATTTATGTATGTATGTATGTAATTGTCAACCGTAGCTTACTTGACTTAAAGCTGTATTGAGAAACTTTGACACAATGTGGAAACCTAGTGTGATGTTGGTTGTACCTACAGTTTCAAGGACGCCGGCCGCGTACAGCGAAAAACCTATAGGTCCCCAATAATTCGCTCCAATTTATATCGGAGATGTCATCATAAAGCGGGCATCTTGGCTACCATTTTCTCGGACGTTGACAAATAATTTCATTTCTTTTGCCAATCTTTCTTGGGGCTACATTTCCTTAGGAAATCGTAGTAGGGGTAGGACAAGAATGTATGTGTGTGTGGAACTTTCGGGTTAAATAAACTTTATTCCTCTTAGTTATTCACAGTTTGTTTATTATGAGACACAAACACATAACTGGCGAAACGTGGGTGCTAGTTCACTTCTGCCTACCCCTTCGGGGATATAGGCGTGATTTATGTATGTATGTACAAACACAATTTTAAATATTTAGACAATACGGTCGTGAATGTATTTAGTTTTGCTATGTATTAATCTTTGATCATATTAAAAGTACTTCGTGTATCTAATCCTATTGTTTCAAGTTTGAACCTACATTAACTTATTTTAAAATACTTTTTAGTCTTGTTGTTTCAACTGGTGCACTTTCGCTGTTCTCTGATCAAGTAATTTTAGTTCACTTGATACATACATACATAAATCACGCCTTTTTCCATGAAGGGGTAGGTCGAGTTGAATTGATACCCACTTTTCGCCTTTTAAGCTAGGTTCCATGTAAAGGTGGCGAGCCTATTGCCATCTATCGAGTACATAAATCGCAGTATATTGGTGGTCGCCTTGTTCGACACCCACGGAAGAGATGGGGGTGGTGACAATTGTCTGCTCTGCCGTCACCACGGCTAGTATACTTGATGACTTTGTTTATATCTAATCAATGCAATCTTGAAGAAGTCATAGTGCGTATCTGTTAACTAAAGTTAGGCTGAGTTGTTCTATAGGTAATAATGCTTATTCCAGAACCGTTCAAGGGAACTTGAAACGTCGAACGATCAAACAGCACCATCACTGCAACTCAAGCATTAAACTGAATCGAACTAGTTCCGGACTCGACAACAAAACACATTGAGCAATAAATATTTACCCTCGATCCCCCTATCCCAGATTTGTGTGACGCGCAGGCAAAATGCCAACCGCTCCGACATTTTTATACATTATTAAATCCGTTGCCAACTCATGCGAGCGGCAAAAAGTGTCCAAGCAAGAAGATGGTCGGCGCTGTATGTTACTTGGATGCTGCATTCGGAGTGACGTCTTGAATCTTGCGAGTTTCTGTGGAATTCGCATTTCATGCAAACAGTTTCCAATGAATTCGAATCCTCTTTGTTGAGCCAGGGGTGTTAGACCCGGACTCCACGAAAGCGGAGATGTACGGATATGTACGAAGCGGAGACGAGAAAGGATGTTTTTCAACAACAGACGTGTGGTGACGGCAGAGCAAAATACAATTGTCACCAAATCAAATCACTCCCGTGGGTGTCGTACAATGGGACTAAGGGTTATAACAGTGATGAGAAATGGGCAGCAGCATTCCTCTTATATTGTACTGTGACTTTCGTGCCCGATAAATGGCAATCTGTCATGAACCGTGATAGTTGGACAGTTAAAATTTTAACAATGAAAATATGGTTTATTCATATAAGGTATGATTACATACACTCATGAATCGTCAAAGAAATAACGTTTAACACCGGAAATCATAAGAAAAACAGTTTCCAAAATTTAACGTTACAACAGTTAACAGTTGAAAAAAAAATTACTAAATAACAGAATAAAAGAAATATTTAAGGAAGACAACAACAGACATGAATAATTTTTGTCCCTTTTTATAAATAATGGTACGGAATCCATCGTACGTGAATCCGACTGGCACTTGCCCAGTTTTTTGCTTCTGCCTCAAAATAAACTTGTTGACTTCAACTTCTTGATATTGGTGTAGACTTTACCCTATCCTCGCATTCAGTCCCAGAGTTTCCATTTACTATTGGAGATTCATGCGTATATGAAACTGGGGATTCGCGATAAAACTCCCTTCTTTTTGTTTCTGAACTACATTTGGGTCTTCTTTTAAGCAATTTTCCAAATTTAATTCACGTATAAACATACGTGCTTACGGAAATGGCTTCCTATATCCTTTATTCCATAGCGATGGTCTTTGCCGTGGTGACAGCAGAGCAGAATACAATTGTCACCACCCCAAATCTCTCCCGCGGGTGTCGTACAGGAGTAATTGGCAACATCAGCATTCTTCTTAAACCACCTAGCAATATACTTCGATTTAAGTGCCTAATATATGGCATTTTGCTCGAGACCTAACACAACACGAGAAAAATTCACCAAACAAAAGTATTAATTCACCTCTTCCTAACCCTTCGGGGATAAATGGGCGTGATTTACGTCTGTCTGTACGTCAATAGGTAAGAGACAAAACGAACGCGGTCCGGCTTCCCAAATTACGTTTTCGCCGTAGGCCGAGTTAGCGAACTCCTAACTTCTTAACAATATTACAGTTCAGCGGAGAATCTAAACTTTAACAAAATAAGTACACACGACTGAACTGAACGTACATAATGTGTATAGCAGTCCCTTGCGTTCGCTTGAATCTTTTTCCTTCCCTGTTCTAGTTTTTCTATGGTCCGCGCAGTATGTTTCATAAATACATAAATCACGCCTATATCCCCGAAGGGGTAGGCAGAGGTGAACTAGCACCCACGTTTCGCCAATTATGTTAGGTCCCATGTAATAGGTGGCGAGCCTATTGCCATATATCGGGCACAAAAGTGTCGCAGTACATTGCTAGGTGGTATAAGAGGAACGCTGCTACCCATTCCTCATCACTGATTTATCCTGTTTCATACATAGGTACATACATAAATCACGAGCAGAGGAGAGTTAAACCCCTACTTTTCGCCAATTAAGTAAGTGGGTGTTTAATTCACCTCTGCCTACCCCTTCGGGGATATAGACATGATTTATGTATGTATGTAAGTAAGGTGGCGCGCTAATTGCCATCTATCGGGCACTTAAAAATCGCAGTATATCGCTAGATGGCATAACAGGAACGCTCCTGCCCATTCCTCATCACTGTTTTAACTTACCATAGCAGTATGATTCCTCTTCTATATCAGTCAGACGTCACCAAGCCATCCACTCCCTTTTGATTCACATCATCCATTGATTCAGGATTAATGAATGTGTAGAAAATAGACCCAAAGGATCATGTCAAGAGATCGATGAACTTATTAAGTTTACTCATCATCATCATTACCAGCCCTTAAATATACCCACTGCTGGGCCACAGGCCTTCCCTATATTATTGAATGAATGAGAATGTCCCATAACCCACCACGCAGGTCCAGTAAGGGTTGGTAGGTATTAACGACTGCAGATACAGCCGGGACCAACGGCTTAACGTGCCTTCCTAACTAACTCCACGGCACGTACGTAAGCACGGGGGAACTCGAAATACTTAGTAAATTTTCGGTCACCCATCCAATGACTGGCCTCAGCGAACATTGCTTAGTTTACGCAATCGCACGCCGAGCACGCTATGCCACTGCGTACCACTCCTCGTTGTTTGGCCCTAACGACATCATTCCACGTAACGATAATAATAAACAAAATCCTCGAGTCGTGCTTGAGTTTGAGTTGGCAATTAAATTGGTGGAACAACCAGTGAGTGGAATCGACTGTTTCATTAGCATAATTCGGCGCACGGTTCGGGTCTTTGAGTTCTTGGGGTGAGGATTGACACGCCAGATAACATCGTCATACATACATAAATATAGGGGTAGAAAGAGGTGACCTAAAACCATTTTAGTGGACCTAAAAATTATGGCGAAACGCGGGTTACCTACCACCCGCGTTTCACCGTAATTTTTCTCAGGTAATAGGTGGCGAGCCTATTGCCATTCAGCAGGAAGCTTAACTGTGGTAATTTGCTAGATGATACACAAAGCAACGTTCGCTAAGCCACGCTCCCTGCTTTTCAAGCCACGTTTAGATGTCAATCCCGGTCATTATAACCCATCAATCGGCACTTGGACTGCGTGGTGGGTTATGGCTCATTCTCCATATACTCTTCCAGTCAAAGGGAAGGCATGTGCCCCAGTAGTGGGAAAATTAAAGGGCTGATAATTATAATTGTTTATTTTCCTTTTGACCCTTGAAACAACCATATAGCCAGTACAAGTTCACCGTATCAAGGACATACATCACGCCTATATCCCCGTAGGGGTCCACTAGGGTGAATTAACACCCACTTTTCACTAGTAGATTAAGTACTAGGTAGCGAGTCGATTGCCATCCAGGCACGTAAACAGTATTTTGCTAGGTAGTATAAGAGAAACGATGCTGTCCATTACTCTTCGCTATCTCTACTGTCGCCTTGTACGACACCCGCGGGAGAGGGGGTGGTGACAATTAGTCTCTCTACTCACTAAACAGTGTATCGAACAGAGCACCGATACCGAGCGGAATCAGCTAAAAAAAACTGCCACAGAACAAAACTAACTCTCGTAAATAACAATTTCTGTGGGCAACTTTTTCCCACGACGTAACCCGTCCAATGCCGCAGGGGGCGAAACGAGCCATATTCATTGCATAAATCATAATAATTAGTCCTAACTTCCACGGCGTGCCGGATAATCCCGATCATTGCGAATTCAGAACGGGTTATTAATGTATGGTATTTGATTTACATGCCAGATAATGAGAGCGCGGAACCAGACCGCAGCTGAGATGTCTGTTCGAAGATTTATTTGTTGCGTCTCTTGTGTCTGGATCCGATGTCTGATTAGTCATTGCGGTACAGCTTACAATACGTTTGAACGTCACGCCTTTCTCCCACAGGGGTAGGCAGAGATCACTTCTTTCCACTTGCTACGATCGAATTATTTTACATTGTTTCGCTTCATCATATTAATAAAATAAATCTTTATTGAAAAAACTTAAGGCAAGAACAGTTCACAATAGTTCAAAATATGAATAAACTAAGGTAACGTCCTCATTAAATATACATACCTTCATACACGTACATACGTTACGCCTTTCTCCCACAGAGATAGGCAGATGTCACTGTCTTGTGCCCATGTGCTACGACCGCTACATACTTATTTGACTTTATCTCATAAATCAAAATCATAAAAAAATTAAATTACGAAACAAACATAAAAAAACATATGGGTACGGAGTACCTCCTCCGTTTTTTTGTCGGTTAAAAAGGACTAACACACTAAATTCCCATTATTATCTAGGCCGTGGAGTTAGTAAGGTAAGGTAAGATACTTATTACACCAAGGAGACCGAATCCGCCCACAGAGGCTTGTGTCAACGGAATCTATTCAACGTTTTGTTTGTTGTTTGAATATAATTGGCTTAATCAAACAAAGATAACAATACTCCGGCAGAGTCGAGTTTGTAGAACACACAAATCGACTGGCAAGAAAAACAGAAGGTTAACAAAACAAACGCGATCCAGGGTAAGATTAACATGAGTCTGTTATTGTCTGCGCTGGAATAACATGGAAAATATTTACAAGTTCCTCTACACCGTTATATAAAAATGATATAGGTGTGGGTAATACATTGACAAGACAACGCAAATCAGTGTTGTTATAGATGCAAAACGGTGCAACGTAAATGACAAAATATAAATAAATTGTTCCATTTTCCATGCTGTCCTGGGGTCTCACCCTAGGGGTGTCGTAAAAGTCGACTTAGCGAGATTTTTCGGCGTAGATTGTTCGGTGTAGTTCGGTGTTATAAGGACACCCGAATGGTGGTGCGCAAACCACCAACAAAAGCATACCCTAAGAGGATTGGTGTGAGAAAGGAAATGCCGCCTGTAAAAACTAAGCCAAAACCTTGAGCAGTATGTATTGGAATGTTCTCAAATCAATCACTGTCACCGTTCATCGGTCTCTCGAGACGGTCCTTTCCGTCTCTTTTCCATACATTTATTCATCACTAGCCCCTTTTAGGTGTGATGGATCATATGAATCAAAAGAGTGTGGCTTGATGATGACTGACCGATATTAATAGAAGAGAAAACATACTACTCCTAGGCCGTGTGGTGACGGCAGAGTAGAATATAATTGTCACCACCCCAAACCTCTCCCGTGGGTGTCGTAGAAGGCGACTAAGGATAAATCAGTGATGAGGAATTCCTCTTATACCTACCAACTAGCAAAGTACTGCGACTTTTGTGCCCGATAAATGGCAATAGGCTCGCCACCTATTACATGGGACCTAGCCTAATTGGCGAAGCGTGGGTGCTAGTTCACCTCTGCCTACCCCTTCGGGGATATTGGCGTGAAATATGTATGTGTATGTATGTAAAACATACTACGCCAACCCCAGATAGACTGGGAACAGGGCATGAAGATCATGATATTATCACTAAAAGTTCTGTTAAGGTGGTGCCTTAGTATAAATATCACGCGTGTAGCTAGGTACCTACGACGCAACAAATTCTGAATCCTCCGAGGCCCGCAATGTACTCAGATCACGTAGATAAGACCACTCAGTAATCCACAATATTCTAGATAATTCGATGCATTCCCGCCGAGCGCTGGATGCCAATAGGATTCGTCGGATTATAAACGAGTTCACGAATTGTGATGGATTTCGGAGAGACTTTAAATCGGGAATAGAAAAGTTTACGAGTGGAGCGGGGCGAATTTGTTATGCTTAGTTCCTCGTCTACGGGAATATCGCCTAATATTCGAGCGCCTGTCGCATTTTATTATAATATTTAAGAATTTAGAATAAAGGTGCTTTTCCACCGGAGATAAGCGAGGTGACTAAGCGGCGTGCTAGAAAAAAATCGTCTAATACCATTTCTGCAATACGGAAATGAAGCAATCCTATTGGAATCCTATTGGTGGATTTTTCCTAGCGCACCGCTTAGCTACCTCGCATATCTCTGGTGAAAAAACACCGTTATACTCCTTTACTTCTAAGGAGCTCGATCGCTGAGGCCGTTCAGTGCTGCTATGGGTGAATACAAAAGTGGCTCCAGAATTTGGGTGTCCCAGTGTACTTTGTTATATACACCGGGCAATCTCCCTTAATCAACTTGTATGATACCCTTGAGGCGAGACGGAACAAAAGTATTAATTACTATATAATTAACGGCTTTCATTTAATTATTTAAAGCATAATTATGTACAGGGGATAGTCCGCCACCAGGATATTGCAAATGGTCATCATTGATTACCATTTTTAATATTCAACCGTGATAATTGAAAATGGCCTTTTTTCGTCCCTACTATATCTATACAACGTCACCATCACTTACACTTCCCTAGCCCTTCGGGGATGTATGTATATATAAATGTATATTAAAGGAAAAGGCTACGACATAGCGTGCTAACTCACGCAGACAAAAGAATTGTACAAAGTTAAATGTGAAAAATTTGAAACGAATTTCTACTCGAACCTAAATGTAAATGTGAACTATGTATTGTTCGCAGTTTATTTTTCTACAGTGTCAGGTGTCCCCACAAAAACTTTTCCATTTAAATTGTCAGGTGAAATTATCAGCGAAACATTCCCTTCAGTTGTTAGTCTGTTTGTTAAGAATATTTTGCGGGCGAACCCGTGTGAATAACTCAATACTGATTGGACAAAGGCAAATAATTAGCTACACTGAGAGGCTGCAATTGCGTGTTAATAAATTTTTCATCAGATGGGTGACCTAAAACATTACGGGCCTGTTTCACAATCGACAAGTAAGTTTTGATTAGCTTTGACAGATGTAATGTGCAATTTATTTCAATTGAACTGCCAAGTAAGCTACTCAGAACATACTTGTCGATTGTGAAACAGGCCCTAAATGAGTGGTCGAACAAAGGAGTGGTCCGCTTTAGTCCACTTTTTGGGCTCTACCTTAAAAGTCCTCAAAAGTACTACCTATTGCATCTTAGTTATTTTTTTAAATAAAATTAGCGAAAAAATGTTGGCGACACCTGCATACGTGCCCATCGTAATATAAATGGCTACATGTCTAGACGTGTTCGCCGGCGGGCTATCGTAGCAGACGCTACGAACAAATTGTGTTCGATAGATCCGTCATCGAATTTCATATTCTTGTGATTGATATATTGCATATCTCCCGAGCGGTAGGATAAAACAAGACTGAGTTTCGTCTTTTATATAGATAGATAGATGACATAGATAGATTACACCCTCTTTTACATTGGACCTAACACAATTGGCATATTGTGAATGTTAATTCTCCTACTCCGCCTACCCCTTAAATAGGCGTGATTTATGTATGCATACATAATATACATACATATATAAATCACGACTATATCCCCGAAGGGGTAGGCAGAAGTGAACTAGCACCCACGTTTCGCCAACTATGTCAAGACCCATGTAATAGGTGGTGAGCTTTCGGGCACAAAATTCGCAGTATATTGCTAGGTGGTATAAGAGGAACGCTGCTGCCCATTGCTCATCACTGATTTATCCTTAGTCGCCTTATACGTCAATAGTATTCTACTCTGCCGTCACCACACAGCTTTTGTGAAAGGTTTTTTTATATTTTTTGCTTATATTATATATTTTATGTATGTACTTTATTTTCGTATGTATGTAAAAATCTTTTCTTTATGTATGTATGTAAAAATCAAAATAATAAATTATACATAGTGCTATTTTAAGGTCAATCGTTTTAATGATCACGGGGAACAATCTCGTAATAATCCCATCGGATATCGAGATAAGACGCAGTAAATTTATCGTTTAGCAAATCGCTTAACATAATTTATTTTTCGGTTCGCTTGAGTGCTCAACGACTTTGTCTACAAAAGCATTGGCCGAACAGCCCCGGATTCGAATTAGAGGCACGTAATATGCCATCGGGGTCGGATTTTGCGTTTGCATTCAGATTTATTCCAATTGTTACATCGTTAGCAGAGAACGCCATATTTCGCGGTTTACAACACATTTTAACATGTTCTCTTTTGCAATGCCGTGTGGTGACGGCAGAGCAGAATACGATTGTCACCACTCCCATCTGTCTCGCGGGTGTCGTAAAAGGGGACTAATGGTTAAAATAACAATGACTAATAGGCAGCAGCGTTCCTATTGTACAACCTAGGAATACATACGTACATACCAGTGGCGGAGCGTCCATATAACCCGATTCCCAACAGCCGTACCAAACGAGCGAGCATAAAAAATCATTACCATAATGCAAGTACAATACCATTTTATAAACAAATAAAAAAAATCCACCAATAAAATCTTATCATAACAGTATTAAACGCGCGCGAAACAATATGCAACACAGGTACATACAATTCGCTCCCGCTCTCTAGATTCCTTCAACTAACTCGCTAAATATCGAGTTATGAACGCCTACTACAGCACGCACACAGACAAGCGTAGTCTTGTCAGGCGCACGCAACGAGAAATAGTACCTAAAGATTGCCTACAAGCCGGCATCAAGCCGGCATTTCGGCAGCCTACGTGCTTATGCATCGATACACTACGACTCACGCACACATTAGTAATAAACTACCACGAAAACAAGTCCGTCAAAAGTAAATATTTTAGATCTTATTACAATAGCCATAAAAGCGGAATTTCACTGCACTGAACTGCACTCAATATCGCGGTCGGCGCCGCTCCAACAAGCCGATCCGGAGCGGGTTAAATCGTCCTTCCCTTTTTAACACGGCTTTTGTTTGTATAATGATCTCTCTTTCTGGCCTTGCTGAGAAATACTGTCATGCCCACAGACGCGAGCGAGGTTATTCTGTTTTGAAATTTGCTTGCACTCACATAAACTTGACGTAATTAATTAGTTTTATTGTATTTTTAGCAGTAATTCAGTGAAATAGTAAAATTTAACTAACCTGTGTTGTTGTTTAAAAGGTGTATTGTGATTTTGTGAATTGTTTAGTGTAGCTCTGCAGGGATTTAATTGGTATGTTTTAGTTTTTAAATAATTTTGGTTTATTCTCTCTCGGCACAATAATGGCCGCTTTGATGCACATAGATTGTCCGATTTCTTGCTAAGTGAAGGAAAGCAGTTTACAAAGTTGTCCTTTGAAAATAAAAAAATATGTCATACAGTTAGGTCGAGCTCGTCCAAATGTGTCAATAGATTACAAGTGTAAAGACGGTTTTTTCAAGCATTTCCACAGGCAACTTTATGATAAATATAGTTGTCTTACAGGCAGTTGTTTAATAAATAAAATGTTTTGTTTTCCGTGTCTTTTGTTTTCTGATTCTAGTAGCGTTTGGAATCGAACGAGATTTTCTGATGTTAATAATTTATCAAACTCTGCTAAAAAACATGTTCAAAGTGAGAAACATATGCATAGTTGTTTAGCGTTGCATGAATTTGGAAATAGTAGAATAGAAAACTATTTAAACAATAATTTTGACGCTCATAATCGCAAAGTCGAGCGTAATCGTATTCTGTTAAAACGTTTCATAGACACAGTTGTTCTCTTAGGTGAACAAGAATTAGCGTTTCGCGGGCACGACGAAAGTGTAAATTCGGATAATCGTGGTAATTATACTGAAACATTATTATATTTGAGTAATTATGACTCCGTATTAGAATTGCCGTGTGGTGACGGCAGAGTAGAATACAATTGTCACCACCCCAAATCTCTCCCGTGGGTGTCGTACAAGGCGACTAAGGATAAATCAGTGATGAGGAATGGGCAGCAGCGTTCCTCTTATACCATCTAGCTATGTACCTACTGCGACTTTTGTGCTGGATAAATGGCAATAGGCTCGCCACCTATTATTACATGGGACCTAACATAACTGGCGAAACGTGGGTGCTAGTTCACCTCTGCCTACCCCTTCGGGGATATAGGCGTGATTTATGTATGTATTAGAATCTCACTTTGAAAAATGTTACAATGTGTACAAATTACGAGCTTTAAAGTAAGTTTCTGCGAGTACCCATTTTTTGTGGGTCCTAATTTTTACTGTGGCTTGCCTAACTTTTTTTTTCACGCCACGCCACTGGTACATACATAAATCACGCCTATATCCCCGAAGGGGTAGGCAGAGGTGAATTAGCACCCACGTTTCGCCAATTATGTTAGGTCCCATGTAATAGGTGGCGAGCCTATTGCCATTTATCGGGCACAAAAGTCGCAGTACATTGCTATTGCTAGGTGGTATAAGAGGAACGCTGCTGCCCATTCCTCATCGCTAATTTATCCTTAGTCGCCTTGTACGACACCCACGGGAGAGATTTGGGGTGGTGACAATTGTATTCTACTCCGTCACCACACGGCTTAGTAGAATACAATATACACCTAGTAATATACTGCGATTTATTATATGTGGCCAGTAAATGAGAATAGGCTCGCCACCTATTACATGGGATCTAACCTAATTGGTGAAACGTTAATCCACCTCTGCCTACCCCATCGGGGGTATAGACGTGATTTATGTATGTATCCATGTTTCTTTTGCAAAGAAAAATATGTCATATAAAGTTTATACCACTCGCCTATAGTAATACCAAGACAATGTCTTGGTTGGCTGAGTGGTATAGGGTGGCCCGGATTCAGTCATCCCCCATGATGGGGGATGACTGAATCCGGGCCACCTTATCCGGGACTATTATTTTTCGTTTTTTCTTTTGCTGACCTAATTTTCGTTGTGACATTTTTTATTTAATTTTTGCTATCTATCTATCTATAGATCTATCTATCTAGCACCCACAGAAAGTAGATACTGAAAACGTAGTCAAATATAAAAAAAATTGCATTATTAAAAACTGTTTAGAAAACTACCTCACGGTAATACAGTTGGCACTTTATTTTTTAATTAAATATAATAAATTAAATATGTTTTACACTCACACCTATCAAGCTATTATTAAGCTACTTACTTTGGGCTAGCCCCAAATTAAGCTTAAGCACTTGTGTTAAGGATACTAGATGACGGACATATTTTTAATATAATTATGTATATAAATGTTGAAAATATATTACATAAACATATACACAACCATGACTCGGGAACAAACATTTGTGGTCATCACAAAGTTTGCCCCTACCAGGATTCGAACCCGGCACCTCTTGGCCAATACCCAGCAATCTGAGCATTCGACCAAGGTGGCCGTCACGTCAATTAGACCAACACTTTTTTAGACAGAGCTTGTTCAGCATACCATCAATCAATGGATAAATGGACATAACGGTCACATTAATCATTTTTTTTGAGCAACATGGCCCCTATTGATTGTTCTTTTAATAAAAGCGTCATCAACTCTCCCATACGTTCCGCATCGTCAATTCAAAGGCTTTTAGGCTTTATTTTTTGCACCGCATTTACACTGTCGTGTAACGGGAGACCTTTTTAAAATGAGCATTAGCTGAAAGATTTCGCTTTCTGGAGTCTCTCAGCACTATTTTATTAGTGTTACTTTTGACGCGATCCCATTTAATGTAACCATCCCCTCTAGGCAAGTGGCCAATTTATTCGAACGAAGAATACAAATGTATGAAACTGGCGTATTACAAGGATTATGACATGTAAGAGTAGGTGTTAAAGTCTACATTTGTTGGATAGAAACGTTGTATCGTTTGCAACAGTACATGGCAAGGTCTTATATACGAAGCTTGTGAAAATGTACATACACACATACATAAATCACGCTTATATCCCCGAAAAGGTAGGCAGAGGTGAGTTAGCACCCACGTTTCGCAAATTTTGTTAGGTTAGGTTAGGTTAGGTTCTACTCTACCGTCACCACACGGCTATGAAAATGTGAAAATGTAGTTATCTAATATTTCTAGGTAGAATAAAAGGAAAGCTGCTGCCCTTTACACAATTTTATTCTGCTTCGCCATAAAACAAGCTTAGCAAGACCAAAATAACACGCCAAAAATATTATATATACGTGTAAACGCGGCTTCACTCTTTGATGGAGCAAAGTGTGATTTTTATTATGCCTCTGATGTCATGAATGCATATAGGTTTTTCATTGTAATAGACGCTGTTCCTGTGCACTCCGTTGAGATAGCTGGGTTTTAGTACTCAAAAATACGTACAAGCCCAGGTTTTACACTTCTTTATTGTGCCAGAGCTTTTCCGGGCTGAATAAAACGGTTGAGTTTTATTTGGCTTAGAACGCAAAAGGTGGGAGTAGTCATGGAGATAAAATAGCTTATTTTTTGAATGAAACTGTTGTAAAATACGGATGTATCCTCAATCTTACACAGCTTTTATAGTGGAATGACTTGGGAGTAAATGCAAATACACTTGCAAACTGAAAATAATATGTTTATATTATTTTCAGTATTGATATTGAGAAAATAATATGTTTATATTATTTTCTCAATAAAATGTTTAAATCAACAAAATGACTGTAGTAATATTTTCAAGCATCTGACACTGATTTAAAATAACAAACAGTCATATCATGATTACCATAGAGCCATACATTGCACCTCTTTTAACAGAAACAAGTTTTACGGAGCATTTCCCCAAGACAGTTTTGTTTTATGCTAGACATGGAGCTATTGGCCATAATTTCACCTGATGGTAATTGACGATATGAGCCGAAGATGGAATCGAGCTTCACCTGGACCCTCAACCACAGAGGGGCTGGCTGGCTATCTTATCACAAATTGTCGAAACACAATAATACTGTTAACATTATTATTATGGTCACAGATTTTGTTGACAAAGGAAGTAGCTGGGCCAGCCGTGTGGTGACGGCATAGTAGAATACAATTGTCACCACCCCAAATCTCTCCAGTGGGTGTCGGACAAGGCGACTATGGATAAAACAGTGATTTATGTGTGTGTGTGTGTGTGTGCAATAGCTGGGCGGGCTTGAAAAAAGCCCTACCACCAACAAAACCCAGTACAAATTTGTACTCATCTGGGGATCGAACCACCTCGGGACCTCAGGAGCTTAATGCAGGAGAACCGCGAGACCACGGAGGCGGTTGAAGGTATTAAAAATCACCAAAATGCAATTGATTGGCCACTATAATATTTATATCTCACCCTCGAATACAGAAGCGCTACTCAAAGTTTGAGTACTGCTTTACATTTGAGTATTGTCAAAATTAACACATACAAATTATGACAGGTATTGTCCACTTAACTTTTAAAGCAGTGCACAAAATTTGAGTAGCGTTTATGTATTCGGGGTTAGTCATATAGTAATGCATTTCGCCCGTTGTCAACGCTTTTTTATTGGATTCACATGCCAAAGATAAAGTTTAGCCAATACTTACAGACAAGAAATTAATATTCCCATTTGAACCCTATTACATGCACAATAAACCCGATCACTGGAGTAGCTGAATCGATTTTGTATCGGTAGAGCCCTTTGCCTTCCCGTTAAATATTTTAATAAGGTAATAAATGGCGGCAGGACCATTGTTTTTGCTGAAACAAAAGGAATACGGAGTAAAATCTCATTAATCCACAGCTTATCGACTCATGCTCTAGTAAATAGAAACTTTGATCCCTCTCGCAAATTGGGACTCTGTCAATGGAACGCTCGTAATGGTCTTTTGTTTTTTATTTTCGTTTTAAAATTTCTAGCATATTCTTATTTATTTATTTATTCAGAATTACCAACATAAGATACAGCATTTGAAATTAACTAATAAATGATTAACATGTGCACATAACTAACTGCTCTTACAATTATAGGTAATTACAGCATTCATAATAAGACTAACTGCCGCACTCAGAGTCGATTTAATGATCATTAAATGACATTTAAGTAAACATTAAATAAAATTCCCTCTCAGAGTCAGATAATGGGTCAATAGTGACGCTAATGAAACTTAAAATTTGAGTAACCGATGACCCTTACTTAGGTCTTATGTGACGTTTATTTGACATTTGAAAAGTAGGGTTATCTTTTGTTGTAATTTATATTTCAGTGCATTCATAGTGATATTTTCAATAATAATTTATAATAAATTACGTTGTGGATTTTGTGGAGCTTACAGATTACGTAGGAAAATTCAGACAAGCACAACCTATATTCTATTTACGCGACTATTCTGATACTTTCACTATGTGCTTGAATTTCATGCAAGGTACAGATTTACACTCCGGGCAGTAAAAAATACTTTACCCCCAAGTTTGGAACCTGATTTAAAAAGCACCGGAACAGGACAGGCTTGCCCCTGAAGTAATACTGTTAATAACATTGCGGTATTAAGCAACTGGAATTTTTCAGGTTAGTTGAATATTACTTTACATTCAATGAGCCGTAGAGAGAGAGGCAGAGTAGAATATAATTGTCACCACACCCATTTCTCCCGTGGGTGTCGTACAAGACAACTGAAGGTAAACAGCGACGAGTAATAATGGGCAGCAGCAATCCTCTACAACCTAGCAATATACTGCGATTCACGTGCCCGATAGATGGCAATAGGCTCGCCACGTATTACACGGGACCTAACTTATTGCCGAATAGTGGGTGTTTAATTCACCTTTGCCTACCCTTTTGGGATATACGCATGATTTATGTATGTATGCATGTACTTTCAATATCTGTCATTACTGTCTTTATATTTATTTCAGAAACTAAGTGGTAATGTGATGGAAGATGGATAAATATTATTAGGTCAACAAGTCAGTATCACAAATTGTCACCAAAGTGTCTATCCAAGCAAGAACAATAAAAGACTTTGTAAAATTCCCTTCTACAGATGAGGACACAAACAGAATAAAGCAAAATTTAATCAAGCAATGTCACAATTAATATTACTAATAATTGTAAAATTAAAATAATGTAATGAAATTCTTTTATAAGCCTAATCCCTTTATTTTTCTGCTAATTCATTTTCATTGCTTGGGGTTTATTTTGTTATTTTGAATAAAACTAGTAGATATAAAAGAAATATTTTATTTTGAGTTCCAATTTATTTTTTGATTCCTTGAACTGTAATTTGAGAATTTCCAAAAGAGTTTTACTCCACTCTTCGTCTATTTCAGCAGCACATTTCTTTTTAACTTGATTCTCCGGGTAAAAAAATATTTTTGACTTGGTGTGTAATCGTCAGTCTTTAGATTTGATAATATGCCCCTCATCTAATAATTATATCTATATGATCTGAAAAAAGATAAGTATAATATCATTAATTTAAATAATTTTTCTAATTGCATGTTATTATTGAACTATATATACTAATAGCCAGTTGCACCAAGATTTAAAATTTTCCTTAAAGTAACATAAAAACAACTTGATTCATATCAACAAGTTTTTAAACAATTGCTCATTTTATTTAAAATCTTATGAAATATAATAGGTACCCATAGCAAAGTCTAGGTCAAACTCATTGTCCATAATATTTTATACTGTTTTATTTTGATTATTGTCTATATGGACAGCACAATACCATCATTATCAAATGGATTCTGCACTTCACATATAATTGAAGGTGCAGCCTGAATAATAATATTAAAGTTAATAAGGATAGGTTACAGATAATTTATATAAATTGTTACACTTTCATAACAGTTAATTAGTGGAAAATAAATGTTACCTCCTCTACTGCTTATGATAGCTCCTTGCTATGGGGACAGTGGTGGATTTTATGGACCACTTCCAGTTTTTATTAAACTCCCTAGCTCTGTAGGTTTACAGGTCATGGCCTTAAGATTGTCCCATGCTCTTTTTAATGTTATTGTATCACGCTGCAAATTGCAAAGAAATATTAGTTACTTTTTAATAATGCACCTTGGAATACAGGATAATTCTATCCAAGCACAAAAAAATATAAGAAAATACGAATACTGTGCACATATGCATTACAATTAAATTCCTCAGTCATTCTACTCCCGGAACGATCGAACCCCATGCATGTAACAAAGAAATCATCAATACTTACCAAGACAATCATAGTACTAATCAATTATTTTAATGAAGATAGGGTTTGTGTAGCTTTTTCTTCTTTTGTATATGGCGTTTCCTATATGATTTCGCCAATATCGAGTGTGCCGCTCAGACTTTTTATGTTAATGATTTCCCAGGCTGACTCCACTTGCAGTGGCTTTTTCTATTTGATCACAAAATAAATAGATTTGATATTGATATGTTTTTGTTTGGTATTTCCATGGAATTATTTGGGGTATTTCTTGTTTGTTGATACTGACTTTTTGATTTTATTAGAATGACTTTTGGTCCGGTGTGGCCAAATCTAAAAAGTCATGGCATTTACAGTTCAAGTTTGATAAAATTAAATTATTATTGTATATTTTTACGTTAAAATTATAGTAAATAGCTATTAGTAACAAATTCTAATGGAAAACAATATTTTTGTGTTATAAAAACTAGCGTAACTAATAATAGCCATTGAAACAATTCAATGGCTTTTTGCATGTGGCAATTCCGCACTTACCGATAACACTGGATTTATAGATGCACTGCACTAACCTGACTTAAAATTGTCACATAACAAATCAATCAATTATTTTCGACTCTGAGAGGAACGGTCAATTAGATGTTTTAATGATAATTTGTAAAATACCCATTATGACTAATTTAATGAACGACTTTGAGTGCGGCAGTAAATTGTTCAAATAATAATTAACATAATTTTTTTTTCATACCATTCATCAGATTCCAAAGTGGCCGCGTCGCGTTTATGAAAATGGTGACTGTTTTTAAAATGGCTTTGATAATCTGATAAGAAGAAAAGTTTCGATTGCTACTAATATAATAGGAATAATTCCGAAATGTGTGGAATAAAGTTCTATATTTTCATTAAAACCAAGTGAATACAACAATTTAGTAATTTTATATTCACATGTGCGAGAGTAGGCTTATGCTTATTAGGTGACAGAATGTTGGATTATTATTATTTTTATTTACATAATACATTATAAAAATATTAGAAATCAAATTTTTAATAAAATAAGCAGTTTAATAATTTGTATTGGATCATTTTATTTTCTCGCAATCGTAGTGCTATAAACCCTTATAAACGGTCTCTATTTATCCATATACAGTGGGTAAATTAATAATAATCTACTATTTTTCTGTTGATTCATATTATGAACTAAAGAACAGTTTCTACACTTCTCGAGTATTTTGTAGTGGTCAGTGGCGTGGCGTGAAAGAACAAGTTAGGCAAGCCACAACTATATGAAGCCTCTTATGGTTTAAGCATTAACTTTTAACACCGCCTGCTAGAACACGGCTACAACTGTTCAACGCCATCTAGTGACGAAGCGGAGAACTACGTTGCCACTTTTGCGTGCTTGTGCTTTGTTTTATACAGCCAGAAAGACGATTCAACCCGGTCCGGAGCGGCTTGCAGGAGCGGCGCACGACCGCGATATTGAGTGCAGTTCACAAAAGAAATTCCGCTTTTATGGCTATTGCAATAAGATCTAAAATATTTACTTTTGACGGAACTTGTTTTCGTGGGAGTTTATTACTAATGTGTGCGTGTGTCGTAGTGTATCGATGCATAAGCGCGTAGGCTGCCGAAATGCCGGCTTGATGCCGGCTTGTAGGCAAACTTTAGGTACTATTTCGCGTTGCGTGCGCCTGACAAGACTACGCTTGTCTGTGTGCGTGCAGGCGCTGTATAGCAGGCGTCCATAACTCGATATTTAGCGAGTTAGTTGAAGGAATCTAGAGAGCGGGAGCGAATTGTATGTACCTGTGTTGCATATTGTTTCGCGCGCGTTTAATACTGTTATGATAAGATTATATTGATGGATTTTTTTTATTTGCTTATAAAATGGTATTGTACTTGAATTATGGTAATGATTTTTTTATGCTCGCTCGTTTGGTACGGCTGTTGGGAATCGGGTTATATGGACGCTCCGCCACTGACCTGTGTTGCATATTGTTTCGCGCGCGTTTAATACTGTTATGATAAGATTATATTGATGGATTTTTTTTATTTGCTTATAAAATGGTATTGTACTTGAATTATGGTAATGATTTTTTTATGCTCGCTCGTTTGGTACGGCTGTTGGGAATCGGGTTATATGGACGCTCCGCCACTGGTAGTGGTAGTCACCATTAATAAGGCCATGACCATTTTAATGTGAAAAGTATTTGATATTTTTGCTGACGTATTATGGGCCGGACGTGACGCTTTATGGTTCACCTCCCGTGCTCCTCCGGGGACACAAGGGGTTCAGTTAATACGTCACGTTCCCATAGTTTTTAGATTATTTATTAGAAAAACTGGTAGCCATGTGAAAATTTTACTTATTGATTTCAACATGGAAGTGAATTTTACGATATATTCAAACAGTAAATATACGGCATGTAGCAGAAATAATGCATAATGCACACCCTGAATACTACCCATGCTATCACAAGTCATATAAATACAACGGTGTTATTAAAAAATCTAAATTGTTGAATATTTTTATTCTTCCCCATACTACGTGTTCGGTCAGTAAAGTAATATGTATGGAAAATTCGAAAATAAATTTTAAATAAATACTTAGATGATGTCTTTATCTCCGTATGGGTAGGCAGAAGTGAATTACACCCACTTTCCGCCAATTAGTTGAGGTCCCATGTAATAGGTGGCGAGCCTGTTGCCATATAGCGGGCACATAAATAAACAGTAGATTGCTAAGTAGTATGAGAGGAATTCAGCTGCCCATTACTCATTGCTGTCTTTACCCTTAGTCGCTTTATACGATACCCACGGGACAGATGGGGGTGGTGACAATTGTATTCTGCTATGCCGTCACCACACAGCAAAAATATTTTTTTTAATTTTTGATATCACCATAGTTTTTATATAATGGGTAGATAGTTTTCAGTGTGTGTGTTATTTATGTTACATGTTGTTTAATGTAGTTTACTGTTAGTTATATTTTACTAATCATAGGTGAAAACATATAAAAGTCGTATGCGACTATTCGATTTACACATTGAACTATATCTATAGAAATCTAAAACTGTTTTGCTTTTCGCAAAAACCAACCGAAACTCTATTCTTTGGCTTTGAACAGCAATAAAAAAGTACAGAATTCAGATTAATATCGACAATTTTATTGCTAATAAAAATGGAAAGAGAATTTGTTCTGAATGAATAGTAGAAAATGAATAGAAAAGTAGACGGGCAATTTATTACGTTTATTCTGTCACATTTAGGTTCAATACTTTTGTTAATTCTGTGTCGTTGAAAATATTTCAAATTAAAAACTTTTCATTTACTTACTTTTTTTTGTTAGAAACTGATTGTTATTATGAGACAACTTATTAAAATGTTTGTAATTTATCGGTTAAGTTCTAGTTGTCCTTATCTAAGCTAAAACCTTTGGCGTTACGGATGTTGTCATCCCAGTCACTCGCTCTGTTGACATCATCATCACTCACTCTTTTCATCGGTCTTTCGACACGGTCATTTCCGTCACTTTTCTAAACATTCATTTTCACTAGCAATTTTCTGGTGTGTTGGATGGTATGAATCAAAACGGAGGACTTTTGACTACACCAGACATCTGAATATAGCCATTAACCTTGGTTAACTGGTCTCTGGTTAATTTATCTGTATACGACTCTGATCTTACGCCCCTAAGATGCATTGCAATAAAAATATGACATTTTGGTTGAATTTAATCATACATACATACATACATAAATCACGCCTATATCCCCGAAGGTGTAGGCAGAGGTGACTAGCACCCACGTTTCGCCAATTATGTTAGGTCCCATGTAATAGGTGGCGAGCCTATTGCCATTTATCGGGCACAAAAGTCGCAGTACACTGCTATTGCTAGGTGGTAAGGTACGAGGAACGCTGCTGCCCGTTCCTCATCATTAATTTATCCTTAGTCGCCTTGTACGACACCCACGGGAGAGATTTGGGGTGGTGACAATTGACAACATTTCAAAAATGACAACCCCCCAATATAAAAATACCGCTTCTTTATTTTCCAATCCTGACTTCGAAAATATTTAAAAAAAAATGCATTACTTACTTACAGAGAAAAAAATAAAATGTAAAAAACATGCGATGACGTCACGGTCGTGGATGTATGAATTAAAACGTTTGCCTTCCTAGATGGAAGAATAAAAAAGTTATCATGGACATGATAACAGACGTCAGTCATAAATCAAATCCAGTGTCATTAATTGTCATCGTCGAAATTAACATTAATAAAGTAGCAATAAATTGAAATCCTTCATAAACTTTAATTTATTACGTATTTTACTTTGAAATTGATTTCAAACATTTCAGATAAAATGTTTATATTTTCGACACCGGAAACGCCAGTTCGTCAATTTTGACAAGTGATCTTTTTATTTTTTGCGTCAAGAGTGATTTCGCCATTTGTCCACGATTGTGACGTCATTTGGCGATTACGTCTGTTTAGAATGACCGGTATTTCAATCATGATTTTTTGTATGAAAACGACGGAATTCAAAAGAAATAAAAAATATGGGTGTCTTCATTTTCGGTTTAATTTCAAATAACATCATGATAAAGGTATGTTTAAAAAAATTAAATTTTGTCAATTGTATTCTACTCTGCCGTCACCACACGGCCGTTGAATTTCATCATGACCTAATATCAACGCCGTGTTTACGTACCATAAAATATGTCTTCTAAGTACTACAGTAGGTAATACTGCTACTCTTGTTACCTGAAACAATAAATTTAAAAGGCTTTACTCATCAATTAAAAAAAAACTCAACTACTTTGTTTACATGTTTATGAATATTTTCATACATACATAAATCACGCCTATATCCCCGAAGGGGTAGGCAGAGGTGAAGCAGCATTTTGGGTAAATATTTTAGCCAAAAGGCAATTATTTCGAGACGTAAAAATATTCTTAAATATTCTTTTTTTTTAAATAAAATCTAGTAATTTGATCTCTCGTCTTCTTTTTCCTGCTACCTATTCTTCTTCCTACCTATCCTGCTCTAGGCAGGGTCGGCACAACATGTTTTCTTCCACACCCTTCTATTCTTCATCCTATCCAAAAGATATTTCAATTCAAATTGCTTATTTGTTGACACGTTGGTTTTGGTTGGTGGTAGGACTTATTTCAAGTCCGCTTGATTATAGCTACCACCTTATTAAAATCTGTCGCCATTATAATAATGTTAACAGCATTATTGTGGTCCGACAATTGTGATAAGATAGCCAGCTCCTCTGCGGTTGTGGGTTCCAGGTGAAGCTCCATTCCATCTTCGGCCCTTATCATAACTTACCATCAGGCGAGATGAAGGGCAAGAGCTTTCCTGTCTATCGTAAAAACCATTGATGATATGATGATAGAACTCAACATGTTCTACCTGCATGTTTGTTCCTTCTTTGTAGTTCGTAAGGAACAAGTAATAAATGGAAATGAATTAATGAAAGAATATGGTAATACAAAATTAAATCCAATTTACAAAATCATATTATCAACTCCCTATACATATTATTGTGACATCCATGGAGGCGTAACAGGTTCAACAACAGGCGGATCTTCGATCATCAATCACACTGATGCATCGGATTGTGACAGCCACGAAGCTGAATCAATTTTTTCCTCTGCGCCTTCAGAACCTCCCGCTAACAATGCCCCCGGTTATCGGATTCCAAGCAAACATTTCGATTCTGAATACACAAAAGCTGTTAACTTTATTGGAATTTGACTCCGCATTAAAAGGTTGGAAAATAACGACGCAGACGATACTCTTGCGGGAGGAGGACTTGAGAAAGTGGATCTTATTGTCTAAGCAATAGATGCTAGAGACGTGAAAATACTAGACACGCGAGAACAGACTAGCATGTCAAGAATGGAGCTAATATCTTTACTTTTATTGGTACTCAGCCAATATTATCAAATCAATCACTCTTATTCTATTTTGGTTTAAGGTACTTTCTACCAGCGATTGCTGATAAAATAAAACGGTTATTACATCTTGATTATGCTAACAATATTTTAATAAAAATTTGGTTTTTATTTTCTCGAACTAGGTTTTGTTAGAGACATTCATTTGCTTGTACTTCTCAAACACAATTACCTACACAAATAGAATCACTCTATTTTCAAATAGAGTCATTCTATTGGTTCTCCTCGAACACATTTCTCGCAACGTATCCTCGCGCAGCTCTGATGGAAAAGCACACTAATGGCCTGGTAATGATGATTCTGCTTTGCCCTGCAAAGAAATGTCACTAACAAAACCTAACTCTTGAAATAATTTCAGACCAAATTTGGTTTAAAATATTTTCCCCAAACACATTTTTCACAACGCATCCTTGCAGAGCTCTGGGGGGAAAGCACCCTCAATGTCCCCAGGACCTTTCATGTGGATGGAAGAATATAGGGAGAATGGGCCAACCCACCACGCTGGCCCAGTCCAGATTGGTGGGTATGTGCCTTCCGAAGCATGGAGGAATTGAGATAATAATTTTTTCATCCCACCATCTCGGAAAAAGCGATTTTGCTCTTCAATATCTGAGTGCAAAAGCCGTTTTTATCCTCTAGAGGTTAAAGTAAATTTGAATTTAGAACATCGTGTGCAATGAGTTTGTGAATTCAAAACATCATTATACATATTTATTTCTACCTCCATGGTGCCGAAATTATCATGCAACCTATTTTAATTTGTTAAAAACTCAGACTCGGAACCTTCTTGGTGTACTTTTTTTGTAATTTGCTTTGCGCGCGCCATTTTCACGTCATAAATTTGTTAAAACCTAGGAGTTCCGTGACGGTCAATCAGCTTGGCGTCAATCTTGCTTTAAACATTTTGATCGTCTACAACGCTTGTTGGATGCTTGAGTCAAGCATTTAAAAAGCTTTTGAGAGTTTGGCGCGTTTCATGGTGTCAGTCGGATTTATTTTCGATAATTCAAAAATTGCTTCAGAGTGGATTTTGTGCAGTGAAAGTGGTGTTATTTTGATGCACAAGCATCTGTGTTGATGTGCAATTATGCAGAATCATTGGAAACAAGTCTTATGATGTGTTTGATGTTGTGGTGAAGATTCCTATAAAAAGTGGTTTTATCCATTTCATCAGTCACCATCATGAGCTCTGTTACCATTCAATTCGCGCCAAGCACTCCCTAGATGCGTTAAAATGTGTGACACCCATATTTTAACGTAAATTTCATTTCATTTTATCCATTTCACCCACTCATTATTTCATAAGACTACAGATAAAATATACACTAAAGACTTGGCTGTATGGGCTAGACCCTTTGCCTTCACTAAAATATAGGGAATTAAAAAGCTTTTTAGGTCTGTTTGATTTGTTTACGCTAGCAACGGAACAAAAACATACAGAAAATCAACGTGCTTGACTCAAGCTGATTGACCGTCTCGGAACTCCATTAGGGACGGTAATTTTTATTAGGGACTTACAGGTGTGTCTGGATGAATGTTGCGGGTGTGGCTGGGTGGATGGGTGTTTTGAGGGTGTGTCTGAATGGATGGGTGAGTATTGTGGGTGTTTCTGGGTGATTGGGTGTTTTTTTGGGTGTGATTAGGTGTTTTGTGGGTGTTTCTGGGTGATTGAGTGTTTTTTGGGTGTGATTGGGTGTTTGTAGGTGTTTCTGGGTGAATGGGTGTTTTGTGGGTGTTTCTGGGTTAATCGGTGTTTTGTGGGTGTTTCTAGGTGAATGGGTGTTTCTGGGTGAATGAGTGTTTTGTGGGTGTTTCTGGGTGAATGGGTGTTTTGTGGGTGTTTCTGGGTGAATGGGTGTTTTGTGGGTGTTTCTGGGTGAATGAGTGTTTTGTGTGTGTTTCTGGGTGAATGGGTGTTTTTTGGGTGTTTCTGGGTAAATGGGTGTTTTGTGGGTGTTTCTGGGTGAATGTGTGATTTTAGAATCCTTCGCTAGCTCGGTCATCAAAATTGAGCACGCGGTTAAAAAACAACTTTGCACTCACGTACAACAAATAACTATTGATCAATGACAGGGCTCAGCAAACATTACTTAGGGCCGGTTTTTTGATGCATAAATTAACTCAACCAATTGTTAAAAAAATTACTGATGGTTAAATATCAGTCTGATATTGTTACTACTAGTTAAATATCAGTCTGATATTGTTACTAATAGTTAAATATCAGTGTAATATTTAACCCTTAGTAACAATTTTTAACGATTGGTTGAGTTAACTATGCATCAAAAAACCGGCCCTTAGCGTACGCAATCGTAGGTCAAGCGCGCTAAGCCACCGTCATATTGAGCTACTCTCAGATTAGATTACACCATTCAATTGGTAGTTTAGACGAGGTTGTATCGCCGATGACTTGGGCCAACCGAAAAATATGCCATCCCAGTTTTAACTCTACCGCCACAAGGTTGAATGTCCTCCATAAATCTGTCTCTCAAATTGCCTTGTCAATGACAGCAACACGGCACTCCGAAACCCTCCTCCGCACGTATGTGTACATTAAGATAGTTTGCGTAATTATTTAGAAAGGGACAAGTGGGGCATGTCTGGCGTAATAGGGCCCGATATTGTGCCATCGATTCGGGGATAAGGCTAATTAAGCTCCCTGTGCCACCTGGGCCTAATGCGAAGGGGACAAATGGCACTCGTGAGGGATGTTTGCGGCACACGAGGATTTCACGTGTCCTACCCCCGCGGGGTTTGTTCGCGCAATCGCTGGTCGTAATTAGAGAGGTTGGTGCCTGTTATATCTGACCTATAAATCATCGTGCGCGTAAGGCCTGGCAAACAATACAACGTTTCAATCTAACAAATGTCAATTTTTGACAACTACTCTTACATTTGACACCAAAGTCGCCTTGTTGTTTTCTATCCAAAATGACAGTTTCATACATTTATATTATTTTCCTTTTTTAAATTTATATGCCGTGTGATGACGGCAGAGTAGAATACAATTGTCGCCACCCCAAATCTCTCCCGTGGGTGCCGTACAAGGCGACTAAGGATAAATCAGTCATGAGGAATGGGCAGCAGCGTTCCTCTTATATCACCTTGCAATGTACTGCGCCTTTTGTGCCCGATAAATGGCAATAGGCTCGCCACCTATTACATGGGACCTAACATAATTGGCGTAACGTGGGTGCTAATTCAATTCTGCCTACCCTTTCGGGGATATAGGCGTGATTTATGTATGTATTAGGTTGGGGAAAAAGTCTTTTCGCATTATAGTATGTATAAACTTGTAATAAAATCTCTTTGGCTATACTATTTGTATCTGGCTGGTTTTGGTATCATTGAAAGTTTAAATTTTAAAGAACATAATTCCAAATTCAAATTAGGTAAATGTGTGATTTTCATTTGTTTTTCGTACCGCCAAGATGAGTGAATCTAATGAAGAAATTCGATACATTTTAAAATTTTACTACAAAAAAGGTAAAAATGCAACGCAAGCCGTGAAAAAAATTTGCAATGTTTATGGACCTAGTGCAGTGTCTGTGAGAGTAGCACAAATTTGGTTTTAGCGTTTTCAATCCGGAAATTTTGATGTCAAAGATGCACGTTGCTCTGGTCGCCCTATTACAGATAAAATGGATGCCATTTTTGAAAAAGTGGAGCAAGATCGGCATGTCAGTAGTTACGACGTAGCTGAAGAACTGGGAATTGACCACAAAACAGTTTTGGCGCATTTGAAAAAAACTGGGTACACAAAAAAGCTCGACATTTGGGTACCTCACGAGCTCACTGAAAGAAACCTAATGAACCGTGTACTCGTTTGTGATTCTTTATTACGACGTAATGTAACCGAACCATTTTTGAAGAAGCTGATAACTGGTGATGAAAAGTGGATCACGTACGACAAGAACATGCGAAAAAGGTCGTGGTCAAAGGCCGGTCAGGCTTCACAGACTGTGGCGAAACCCGGGTGAGCTCGCAACAAGGTGATGCTGTGTGTGTGGTGGGATTGGAAGGCCATTATTCATTATGAGCTGTTACCACCAGGCAGGACCATCGATTCTGAACTCTACTGCGAACAACTGATGAGATTAAAGCAAGAAGTTGAGAGAAAGCGGCCGGAATTAATCAACAGAAGGGGTGTGGTTTTTCATCATGATAACGCTAGACCTCACACATCTTTAGCCACTCAGCAAAAATTAAGAGAGTTTGGCTGGGAGGTGTTAATGCATCCGCCGTATAGTCCTGACCTTGCACCTTCAGATTTCCACCTGTTTCGGTCTCTTCAGAATTCTTTAGGCAGTGTCAGGTTAACATCACGAGAGGACTGCCAGAACCACTTGTCGCGATATTTTGACCAGAAGTCCCAATATTTCTATAGCAATGGGATCATGTCTCTACCTACAAGATGGCAAAAAGTTATCGAACAAAATGGTACCTACATACTTTAGTTAAATGTAAATAAACTATATTAAAAATGTTTTGAATTTTCTTAAAAAATGCAAAGAAACTTTTTCCCCAACCTATTATGTATGTATGTATATTCTTTTCGATTGAATAGAATTGTAACTAAGCTCGGTTAAAAGTTCCATTCTATTCTATCTTTATATGGATAGCCGCTGTCAAATCTGCCAATTCTGCCAATATCGAGTTAGAAATAAACACGTATCCTGTTAGTTAGACGTAGTTTTGGTTTCTCTTTGGTTCTGGTTATAGTTTCAATAGGCAAGTGGCAGTTGGGCTCTTTAGTGGCCTTTACTCATCGCTGTCTTCATCCTTAGGGCCGGTTTTTTTATGCATAGTTAACTGTTAACCAATTATCAACAATATCAGACTGATATTTTTCCATTGGTAACATTAGTAACTAAAATTGTTACTAATGGTTACATATCTGACTAATATTTAGCAATTAGTAACTGTTTTTAACAATTGGTTGAGTTAACTTTGTATTAAAAAACCGGCCCTTGGTCGCCTTGTACGACATCCACGGGAGTGATGGGGGTAGGTGACAAGTGTATTCTGCTCTGCAGTCACCACTCGTCACGGAGATTTCACAATCATTAATTATTAATATGCTTATGAATGGGGATAAAGCGGAATCCTTACCCAAACACAGGAGAGAATTTCACAACAAAGCCGCTATTGAATATGCCACACAAGACATAGTATGCACAGAAATGAAGCACAATATATGTATGTAGGTAGATATATTTCATAATATTCACACGGTAGAATATCAAACGCGCAAAATAATTTTCCGTATACAGGTTAATTTTCACAGAATGTGTGCTGGGGTAATGAAATTTTAATTACATCTTAAGAACGTAAGAGCCTGCGCTGCGCGCGTCGGGAAGGTCGCTGAAATGCTTTGGCTTCGGAGGGAAACGAAAGCTAAAAAGTTCAATTCTAGGGAAATGCATAACAAATAAACAAAATTGTGGTTTTAAAAATTATAGTCTTAATACGGAAATCGAACCCGCGTCCTCTGCTATTCGGGCAGATGCCTATACAACACAGCCAGCCAAACGTCTTGGTTTACACATAAATAATAACATATACACAACAGTAGCCACTTTAGGCACATGTCCGCTTTGAGACACCTTCCCCTATTGTTGTACACTTGGTTGCTAGCCAGAACAACGAATCATTTGAATGAAACAAGGCGTCGTATGGACGTGAAAACGTTTAAACAATATAGCGTGCCGTAGATTATTAACACTCGCCGTGTGGTGACGGCAGAGTAGAATACAATTGTCACCATCCCAAATCTCTCCCGTGGGTGTCGTACAAGGCGACTAAGGATAAATCAGTGATGAGGAATGGGCAGCAGCGTTCCTCTTATACTACAGTCCTGACAATGTACTGCGACTTTTGTGCCCGATAAATGGCAATAGGCTCGCCACCTATTACATGGGACTTAACATAATTGGCGAAACGCGGGTGAGAATTCACCTCTGCCTACCCCTTCGGGGATTTGGGCGTGATTTATGTATGTATGTATGTATGTAGATTATTAATAAAGTTATTAATAAAATAAAAAAATTAATTAAGTCCTATGTAATAGATGGCAAGCCTATTGCCATCTTCCGGGCACAAATCGCAGTATATTGCTATGTTGTATGAGGCATGCTGCTGCCAATTACTCATCGCCGTCTTTACTCTTAGTCGCCTTGTCACCCACGGGAGAAATGGGAGTGGTGACAATTGTATTCTGCTGTCAGACAGTCATAAAGCATGCAGTATAAGCTTAATGGTATCATAAAGAGCTCATACAATAAGAAGAGTATCGTAAAGTCTATTTCAGGGATAGCCTTATGCGAATTAGGTTCAGAACGCGACGACAATGTGCAGCGTACTTCATCTGTTATGATCCATAAAGAAGCGAGTACCGATCAAAGTCAAAAAGGAATTAAATGTGGAATTGCGAATTTGAATAACTGACTTTATTAGTCTGAGATAGGTATAAAATTTCTGTGTGTCCACCTGTTCGCATGGGTCCTCACATAAAACTTGGGTGTTAATATAACTCTGCCTTCAAATTCTGGGATAAATAGGCGAGAATTATGTGGGTTTTTTTTTATTTAAATTATGCTTAACAGGAAAACTCTTACCAAAAGTCAAAAAAGTCAAAAGTCAAAATTCATTTATTCATATCTGATATGATTAAAATACACTTATGAATCGTCAAGACGCTAGATATCGAAAACCCGTGTGTCCAAGAAAAAATACCTTTCATCTCACCTGATAAGAGCTGAAGATGGAATCGAGCTTCACCTGGAACGCTCAACCACGGGGCTTAAATGATATGCTGCAGCCAGCCAGGCAAAAATCTATACTATTACCGACATGGGTTAGTAAGCTGGTTAGGTTAGGTTGCAAAAAAAAATAGTATATGAACCAACGAACAGCACGAGCCGAGCGAGCGTGCCGCGGCAGCGGCCGGCGAGTGGCAGTAATTTGTGGTATAATAGAATTAGTAAAGAAGCTAGGCTGTTCATTGAACGGTTAATTAAGCTGCTTGGCTGCGACATACATACAAACAGCACTTGCTTCGATGTCTTCGCCCCGATTAGGTATTCCGTCCACCATTGCTGTTTGCTCAACATTAAATCTAACTTCCACGTGAGCGAGTAAAGAGTTACGGGGCCGTGTTGCCGGTTTGTTCCGAGTCCCGTTTCGGTTCTTAGGCCGTTACTTTAATTTACCGGTGAAGTTCCGAGTTGCGGGTGTTCCGGCACATGAGTAGATAAACCGAACAGAGTATAAGTTGGGCGAATGCTCAGATCGCTGGGTATTGGCCAAGAGGTCCCGGATTCGCATCCTGGTAGGGGCAAACTTTGTGATGACCATAAATGTTTGTTCCCGAGTCATGGTTGTGTAAATGTTTATGTAGTATATTTTCAACATTTATATTCATAATTATATTAAAAATATGTCCGTCATCTAGTATCCATAACACAAGTGCTAAGGCTACTTATTTTGGGCTGGATGATAGGTGTGAGTGTAAAAAAAAAAAAAAAAAAAATTATTTATAAGCTTCCTAAGCTAAGCTTTCCTTGGCGGCCGGCTGTAAAACCTAAGCCAAAACCTTGAGCAGTATGGATTGTTGAATTCCAATCACTCTCTCTATTCATCGGTCTCTCGCCCGTTTTGTCTCTTCGCTAGCACCTTTACGGTGTGATGGATGATATGAATCAAAAAGAAGTGGATGGCTTGATGACGTCTGGCCGATATGAACGGAATAGGAAACATACTGCGCAGACCCCAGATAGACTGGGAGCAGGGCAGGGAGAAGAAGTATAAGCTTCCCTACGACCGCCGCCGCACTAACCCTTAGATTATGCAACTGGCTGTGGGCCATGAACCGGTTTTTTCTAGTCTCGGCGAGTGCGCGACAGCGGCCAGTGGTAACGCACACAGTCATGCCCCGCTTGCGCTTACAACCAAAGTGGTGCAACCGATTCGCGCGGTTGTTAAAGGTTATTCTCTGTTCCATTTATTTACTCATGTGGTGCTGGTTAAATTTTTAACCGGCTACGTAGCTTTGTTTGTTCGTTATTAACCTGGTTCCTGGAAGTTCGCTTTTTAGAGAGGGCCTTGTTTGTGTTGGTGTTACGGAAAAAACTTTGCCTTCATCCCTTGCTTCGTTATATGTTTGGGTGGAACATATAAAGGAGTCTGTAAACGATAGCCTGTGTCTGTAATTAGGGACCAAAGGCATTATAATAATAGACCTGATTAAAATCGTTGCTTACAAATTTAGTCGTGTAGAAACCCTTTTATGTAATTCTTATTTGAGCTTTATATAACATAAAAGAAAGAAAAAGAGGTCAGTAAAATATTGTCCTCATTCGGGAATCGATTATCGATAAAGTTTAGAAGCCACTGTTATAATTTATACCTTGCTATACTTAAATGGAGACCCTTATTCGGATTGTTTATTGAATACAATGTGTCTATTTATGATCAGTTACTTAAAACATTGTATTCCTTGCCGTGTGGTGACGGCAGAGCAAAATACATACATTCATACATAATCACGCCTATATCCCCGAAGGGGTAGGCAGAGGTGAACTAGCACCCACGTTTCGCCAATTGCCATATATCGGGCACAAAAGTGTCACAGTACATTGCTAGGTGGTATAAGAGGAACGCTGCTGCCCATTCCTTATCACTGATTTATCCTTAGTCACCTTGTAAGACATCCACGGGAGAGATTTAGGGCAGAGCAAAATACAATTGTCACCAAACCAACCAGGGTTGAAAGTTGAAACAGCTATGAGGATTAGTAGCAGCGTTTCCAGGTAGCAATTCTCTACGATATACGTGCCCAAAATATGGCAAATAGATCGATCCTATTGCATGGGACCTGACATAGTGGGCGAAGTCTGGCTGTTAATACACCTCTGCGTACCCCTTCGAGGATTGATAGGCATGTTGTAACATTCTTAGTATGGAATGTAGGAAATTTATTTCTACATTGCGAGGGTACCCGTTGGCTTACAACGTGAAGTGTGAAGGTTAGAAGAATTTCGGAAAGTTAATTAGTGTCTTGGGTGGCCGAGCGGTCAGGCACCTGCCCGGTAGCAGCGGACGCGGGTTCGATTCCCGCCTCAAGATCATAATTTTTCGAAATTCTTTTTCTAACCACCAAAATCTTTGTACTAATTTTTCTAACATTTATATAATGTTAAAATTAAAGTCGAATAGTTTGTTCTTAGTATCGTCACAGCCGCTACTAGTCTTGCAAATGTCGTTAGTCGTCGTTTATAGTCGTTAGGCATTGTAAAATCTCACAAAAAAAATCTAATAGGTCTCAATCACTGACCATGGAAGGGTCCACAAAACTAAAGGTTACAGCATTTCAAAAAGTTGCATTTTTGCGCATAATGACAAAAACAGTTGAACCCCAAAACATTGTTTCGTATCAACTACTAACGTGAGGAAGGGAAACTGTAAACTCATTTACGCTATTCAAGCCACACAGTGAAGCCTCAAAGGAATCCCTCCCGACATACTTCGCAGATCATTTCTCACTGATATTCACAACTCAAGGGTCGTATCACAGAAAATTGCAGACAGCACAATGCGGCTCGAACGCGATGCCTGCAGGGCATTACTCTAGTACAGAGACGTGTCGAGTTAAATTTGCGTCACGGATAATACTGCGGGGATCATCCCCATAAAACTGTGCTTTATCACAATGCCGTCAACGATGAAAGTCCCTTGAATGTGATGCAATAACTATTTCAGATAGTCGTCGGTAGTTGTAATTAGATATTTTAGAAAACTGTATTTTGGTTTTGTCTGCGTTACTTTTGTATAGCCATTAATAAATAAATCCCATGTTTCGCCAATTATGTTAGGTGCCATGTAATAGGGGGCGAGACTTGGTATTGCCATCATGGAGGCAGGTAAATCGCAGTTTATTGCTAGGTGTTGAACGGTGCTGCCCATTACTCATCACTGTTTACCCTTAAGTTGCCTTGTACGACGACACCGGCAGGACAGATAGGGGTAGTGACTCTGCTCTGCCGTAACCACACGACAAAATTAGAAATTATGTAATTCTCTACTTTGCTTTTGTATCTGTAACTTTTGTATAGCTATTAGATAAAAGAAAATATTGTTGAATGTATAAGTTTACGAAATCGCGAGCCGAGCGCGCTAAGACACACGAGCTCCTCCCGATGTAGAAATAAATTATACAAATAAGATCGTCAGCCAGATAAAAATTATGAATCCCGCCGAATGACAACATTCACAACATTTTATAATCTGCACGAGTCGCATCCTCGAGGCCCCTCGCTCGCTACCAACCTAAATACTCAATCCATCAAAACACCAGCGCTTTCCAAATATTCCGGATCACAATTTAAATGTCTTCGTTTATTTTTTTCGGGGAGACAAAAAGCTTTTAAGCGAGCTCCGGCCCTCTTAGACCCGTTTGAAGTCGGCTCGAGTGTACCTATATCGCTCCAGGGTCTCAATGGGGTTATTAAATCATTCTGTAGAAGCGCAGATGCGGAGTGCGTCCCCAAATAAGAAAAGGCAAGACGTCAACCGGTCGATAGTCATACTCACTGGCCCATTAAGGATTAGCGCACATTTGGGATCGCTTTAGCGTTCTGAAGAGATGATAAGGCTTCTTCAGCGAAATCCCGAGTGCCCTGAGGGCCTATTCTTCAAGGAACTACACGAGTCGCAGTATTGGAGGACACTACAAATTATACGCAGATATGAATCTCACTATCCTCACAAGACCTCGGTTTGAGGAAAAATAATCTCCCATTAATCGTAGTAGACGTCTGATGAAATATTCACTTTCCAGAAAACCGTGGCGTGCCTAAAACAGTTCCTGACATTTGTTGTGCAGTGTTGTGTTACTGTATTGTTGTGTTACTGTATTGTTGTTACTGTACGGTTGTGTTGCTGAAATGTTGTGTTACTGTAGTGTTGTGTTACTATAGTGCTGTGTTACTGTAGTGTTGTGTTACTATAGTGCTGTGTTACTGTAGTGATATACTGTAGATGATACAACAGTATCATTATAGTGTTGTGTTACTGTAGTATTTTGTTACTATAGTGTTGTATTAATAAGGTGACTGTCGCCGAGGAAGCGTTGTGATGGCTAGGCTGTCCTAACTGGCCAACAGAAAGTCGATTGAGGAATTTTCACATTTTGTTATAGCCTGACGTGCTGACTGTTCTATAAATTAAAGCTAAGCCGAAATCCCTGACGTTCTCAAAGGACCAGAGAGAAATCGCGCTTCCCCAAGAAAATCGCTGTTGACAGCGACTTCATTGGATATAACCCTCAAGACGTATGGGCGTGGACACTTACTCAAGAACAACGTAAACAAACACATACAATATTTAGGCTCCGAATTTTAGGACGATCGCGCGCGTTTGCTTTTCAGCCGTGCGGAAATTATTTAAGTATAATAATTTGACTCTGGAAGTAACTCTGAGATCGTATGAAAAATATTTTTTAATGTACCGTTCCAAAGCATGATTAACTAAACATAACGTCTCAATTTACTAAATTAACCGTCATTTTTATTCGTAAGTTAAAGAATTTTTAATTTTTATATTTAATTTTTTAAATTTTACAGCCAAATTAATTATAACTTCAGGTTTGCTACTGTATTTTGTGTTATTAAATAGGCGAAGGTTGAACATTGTCTATAATTGTTAATAAAACAAACTCAGATGATCTGCAATGAAAGGTGATCGTATTAATAGCACCTGTTATGGTTTTAAGATATTTAATGATTTGGAAAATAGGTAACTCCATAAAAAATATAATCCAATTTTCACATGCATACTTAGAAAACAGTAGGTAAGCAACCATGATTCGAAACTAAGTAATATCTTTAATATTGTTATTTGCATTTAAATTTGCCACCTATTATCCCTGACACAAGGTCGTAATCAGCTTACTTTTATAAAGGGTGACAAGACTTAAATGAATCACGTGTGAAATGTTAAACATAATTTTCCGCTTAAACGCCGAAGCCGATATTGACTGAGTAAACGTAGTGTACAGCTGTCCTTTGCCGCTAAGTAAACAACGAAGGCGTATGACGTTAAAACAAATGTATTTTCGTGTAGGCACGAGGCGAATTTACTGCTGCTACATTAATAATTCTGCGCCAACGAACTCTCTCTCCAGTTTGATTTCATCTAAACGCGAAAGGCAGAAAGGTACTCTTGACTTTGGAGCTGCAAGCGACAATTTGTATTACGCAGCGTTTAAAACGTACATTGCTAAAGGTGTTTTTCCTTCAGCGATTAGCGAGAATGCGTTGCGAGGGATGTTTTTGAAGAGAACCAATAGAATCACTACATTTTGCATACCCAGGAAAATGGAGTGATTTTATTGGTTCTCCTCAAACACATTCCTCGCACATCTCTGGTGGAAAAGCAGCTTAAATTTCTTCTTTAATACAATTCAAACTAGATGCCATGATAAATATTTTTACAAACATTCATACATCACATAAATCACGATTTTTAGCCCCGAAAGCTACTCCTTGCAGAAGTTGTTGTTTAAAACTCAAACAAGTTCGTAATATTGATTACCAAGTGTACACATGCGTGCAAAATATTTTAACTTAACCATAACAAATAAATTCGAAATACCCGCTAAACCTGATC
The DNA here is from genome assembly GCA_963931975.1 of Cataclysta lemnata. Classification (NCBI taxonomy): domain Eukaryota; kingdom Metazoa; phylum Arthropoda; class Insecta; order Lepidoptera; family Crambidae; genus Cataclysta; species Cataclysta lemnata. The sequence continues at coordinate 12,365,219 of OZ008355.1, forward strand.
CGACCCTGTTCTCCCGCTATAATCAAATCGGCTAGAGATTAAAAACGCGCAAAAGGGATGAGCGTAATTGATTTTTTATATATAATTTGTGGTATACTCGGGATTATATTTGATGCGTGGAGGTAATTTTTTCACATCCCTCTTATTATATTATTATAATATTTCCACATGACTTTGGTATCGATGGAACAGAATACCGCATTTGCTTAATGTGGTATTCTGTTGTATTTTTTTCTTTTCTGGCCGTGTTAAACGCACGAGTCTGCGAAGAAATCTTAAAGGATGGGATATTGCCGAACGGAAAGTGATTCTCATAACAACATTTAGCATTTCCAAACATTGATATTATATTTAAAAAGATATAATATCATTGTTTCCAAACATGTTAGTAAAATTTTAAGATAGCCATCATCATCATCATAGGCAAGGCATAGGCACAGAATTAAACACACGGAGGATGAACGAGCTTGACGCGAGGCTGATTGACCGTGTCCGAGCCCCATAAAGGTTAAGGCCCGGATGAATGAAACAGCTGTTGACAAGGCTGTCAAACGAGAGTTTTCACTCAAAAACTTAATTAGCTAATTACTCGTAAATGATAAGGTTTATAAATTTTTCAACATCGCCACACTATTTAGTTGCATGTGTTAAATGGGTAGGTTTCTTCTTGATACCCCATGTACCCGAAAGGTTGTATATGTATAGGTATTTATTGTATTCTAAATTTTATATGTATGTGTAGGTATATATTTATTTTATTTTTAATAGTATATACCCTATGAGTATCTGACTGTACACCAAAGGCTTCCCCCATTGAATTAAATATTTCCTGTCCATCCTAAGGTTGTCTGGAAAAGATCGCTCTTATAGCAGACCGCCCATTGTACAATTTTATTACTATTGTTGTACAAAGATTTTGGGGTTAGAAAAAGAATTTCGAAAAATTATGATCTTGAGGCGGGAATCGAACCCGCGTCCGCTGCTATCCGGGCAGGTGCCTGACCGCTCGGCCACCCAAGACACAGTGTCTTGGGTGGCCGAGCGGTCACCGAAATTCTTTTTCTAACCCCAAAATCTTTGTACTAATTTTTCTAACATTTATATAATGTTAAAATTAAAATCGAACAGTTTACTATTGTTGTTTTATAAGTATTTTTTTTCTAATTATTAATGGTGTGCAAAAAAGAGTATTCATTCATTCATTCATAGGCATAGTCCTCCGCTAAAGATCTCCAAGCCGATTGGACCTGCGCTGCCTGCATTAAAATAAAATAAAGGCAAAACAATAATTATATCCAACTAAGGATTTTTTCTTAATCTATACTAATATTATAAAGCTGAAGAGTGTGTTTGTTTGTTTGGTTGGTTAAACGCGCTAATCTCAGAAACTACTGGTTCAAATTGAAAAATCATTTTTGTGTTGGATAGTCCATTTATTGAGGAAGGCTTTATAACAACCGACATTAACGCGAGCGAAGTAATATGCGCCCACTAGTAATATTTATAAAACAATTATCAAATAATGTAAGTAGACAATGTTATATCACGAACACCCTAACTTCTGGCACATCTAAAAGTTCTAGTGTTCACAAAATGACTAATTTGAGGGTAGGACCGGATGTGCGTTTTATTTCATCAATCAAAAGGGGTCGAAACGTCAACAAAGGCATCAAATGTCATAACAAAGACATTTGGGTCACGGGGCTGGCTCACTCGGCTCTCTCAAGATAAAGCACAAATATTAGAGAGTGTTCAGGAATGATTGCCCGGTGTAGACCAATAAGTACCTCCGCCCGAATGGTGGAGGGCGAACCACCAACAACGCCATAACCAAAGAGAGTTGGTGTCAGGCAGGCGGCCGACCGTAAAATCTAAGCCAATACCTTGAGCAGTATGTATTGGAATGTTGTCATTCCAATCAATCTCTCCGTTCATCGGTCTTTCGACGTGGTCCGTTTCGTCTCTTTTCTATAAATTCATTCATCACTAGCACTTTTACGGTGAGATGGATGTTATAAATCGAAAGAGAGTGGATGGCCTGATGACGTCTGACCGATATGAATGGAAGAGAAAACATACTGCGCCGACCCCAGATAGAATGGGAACAGGGCAGGGAGAAGAGGATTTAAAAACTGCAAAGAAAATATCATACATACATACATACATAAATCACGCCCATATCCCCGAAGGGGTAGGCAGAGGTGAATTCTCACCCGCGTTCCGCCAATTATGTTAAGTCCCATGTAATAGGTGGCGAGCCCATTGCCATTTATCGGGCACAAAAGTCGCAGTACATTGTCACGACGGTAGTATAAGAGGAACGCTGCTGCCCATTCCTCATCACTGATTTATCCTTAGTCGCCTTGTACGACACCCACGGGAGAGATTTGGGATGGTGACAATTGTATTCTACTCTGCCATCACTACACGGCTAAAGAAAATATCGGTATTATAAAAATGGAGGCTGATAGAACCTGAAGTGGGTGTTTATGAAATATACTTTGACATTGTCGATGAGTGTATTATGCTTCATTATCTACTGCTTCGCATGTTGTCGCGTAGCATGGCACGGATGACTGCAGCACCGATCCCAAATAAATTGGAATCAGGTTTGGAAGACGGCTATAGTAATAAACGTCGGAAATTTTCTCACGAAGCAGCAGAATTTAATTAAGATTTTTACTCATTAATTACCAGTCGCCCAATTACAAGTCTCAGTTTGCACACGTTGAGCCAGTCAATACGGAGAGCCTTAATTAAATGTCGATATTAATCCTTTTGTGTATAATTGTAAGTTTGAACTTTCTGCGAGGGAGGCGACGCCTCTGGGTTCGTTATTCGCAGAGTTTGTACAGAAACTGTATACCTTGTAAGCAGTCTGCTCAAGCGATTTTGCACCTTACTGTTACCAAGTTAAAACTGAATGGAAACATCGGACAGATTTGGTAATTTTCAAACACTTGACCTAAGGATTATAAAAATCGCTACTGTTAATATCCAGTAGCGAGCCAAGATTTATTAAATTGAAATAGGAAATCAATAAATCGGCTTTATGAATTTCCTATGTATCTTGGCAAATAATGATTTTCAATATGTCAAGACTATTTTAAAATTATTTTAGATTACGTGTTTCGTAGAAATAATATTATTACATTCTGGCAATACTGGTTATCTCTGGTAATATCGTATTTTTATTTGGCTCGTATAGAACCGTGTGGTGAGCCGGAAAGAGAAAAAAATTCTGCCCGTTTCTCGTCACTGTTTTGACCCTTAGGGCCGGTTTTTTTATGCATAACAAATGTATCCCTACAAGGATTCAAACCCGGGACCTCCTGGCCGACAGCCAGCGATCTGACTATTCGACCAAACATGCCGTCGAATAGATCTTCTTATATAAAAACATGAGTTGCTGTGCGTTTGTCTCGCTAAAACTGGTAAACGGCTGAGATTTTAGTTTTGAAATTATTGTCATGGGCCAGGCAAGGCATAAAAGGTAAGAATATATGGAAAAATTGCGAGAAAAATAGTAAAAAAACCACAATTTCAGTTTCCCATATAAACTGCTTTCCTGTCAAACATTTGACGTAACCATGGCAACCAAATCATAACTTACTACGGGATAATTTATATGGCAAAACAACGTATGCCGGGTCAGCAAGTAGCTTAAAAATGCTACCACTCCGATTTCCTAATTCAGTCCACAATCAAAAAGGTGCTAGTTTTCAGTTACCTAACGCTCGTAACTCACTAGGGTCACACCATTCGAGTCGAGATTTAATATCAGTGGCTCTAATAATTTCGTCAGTCGCTTCCTGCGCTCATGCCGCTCGCTTCCGTCGGGTGTTCACGCATGATCGGTATTAAATTAAAGCTAGACAACCCTTGGCCGCGTCGGAAACTCGCTCGATTTATTTCGGCTAAAGCACATGAGTAGATAAACCGAACAGAGTAAAATATTAAATAAATAAATAATATTTATTTTTTACACTCAAACCTGTAAGTAAGTAGCCTAAGCACTTGTGTTATGGATAATAGATGACTGACATATTTTTAATATTAATTATATTTATAAATGTTGAAAATATACTACATAAACATAAATACAACCTTGACTTGGCAACAAATATTTGTGTTTATCACAAAATATGCCCCTACTAGGAACCAATCTGAGCATTCGATCAAGCCGGCCAAAAAAGGCGGTCAAAAAGCTTCCTAAGAACGCCGTCAAACTAACCCTAACATTACGCAACTGGCTGTGCGTCAAAAACCGGTTTTTTTTCCAGTCTCCGCCGCGTGCGCGACAGCGGCCAGTGGTACGCGGGGCTCTGTGCGCCGCGTGCTTGTAGTAGTGCAACCGATTCGCGCGGTTGTATGAAGGTTATTCCCTGTTCCGTTTACTTACACATGTGGCTAAAGGCCGCGCTTATTTTACAAAATGTCCGCTATGGATCTCTTGGGGTGCTAACAGGTATGGCCGTTTACTGGCACTATTTATACTGTGTACTTTGTACAGTCTTTACATCGAATTCTACAGGATAGACAAAGTATTACTCAAATATATAGTAAGTAACTTTTTTTACGCTAGACAGGGAAGCTCTTCCCTTCATCTCACCTGATGGTAAGTGCCGATAAGGACCGAAGATGGTAGCAAGCTTCACCTGGAACCCTCAACCACAGAGCGGCTGGCTATCTCATCACAATTGTCGGAACACAATAATTCTTTTAACATTATTATTATGGATGTTGGTTTCACGTGTCACGTCAGCCGTGTGGTGACGGCAGAGTAGAATACAATTGTCACCACCCCAAATCTCTCTCGTGGGTGTCGTACAAGGCGACTAAGGATAAACAGTGATGAGGAATGGGTAGCAGCGTTCCTCTTAAACAACCTAGCAATGTACTGCTACTTTTGTGCCCGATAAATGGCAATAGGCTCGCCACCTATTACATAGGACCTAATATAATTAGCGAAACGTGGGTGCTAGTTCACCTCTGCCTACCCCTTCGTGGATATAGGCGTGATTTATGTATGTATGTATGATGGTTTCAAAGCCACACTTCCACTTACTGCAGACTTCCCACACTGCCCCACTATGGACCCGCCCCCGTATTATGTAAGCCGATTTCAGTTGCTTTCGTCAACCCGTCTCTCTCGCTCTTTTAGAATAATAGCGAAGTGTAAGAGTGACGAGTAAACCAAAGCAACTGAAATCGGCTTTCATGAAACGGGGCTCCCGCACGGTAAATCCAAGGAATGCTAAGAATTTTCGCCTCATTATGCTGATGGCTAAGCCAAAGCAAGGTTCAATTTTCTACCTCGTTTCCTTGTCCACCCTTCTCTCCCGTGGGTGTCTTACAAGGCGACTTATGGTAATTACAGCGATGAGTAATGGGCAGCAGCATTTCTCTCATACCAATATACATATATAATATGACAATAGGCTCGCCACCCACTTGGGACCTCACCTAAATGGCGAAACGTGGGTGCTAGTTCACCTCTGCCTACCCCTTCGGGGATAAAGGCGTGACGTATGTATGTATATATGATTTCTCGTCGATTCGCGATGTCTGTAGCTCCCGTGTGGTGTTATTGGTCGGCTCCTCTTGCGTGAGGGGAATTAAATTAAATTTCGACAACCCGCCCGCCGTGTTTCGGAAACATCCCACGATTTATTTTGGTTAAAAAGCCCTTTGTTTACAAACACTGCTGTGCGAGAAGTTTATATTAGGCGTGTTTTTTGTTTTGGCTGAACATTTTAATTTGGGGCTACGGAGTTTTGCGTTTTCCTCCTCGATGGTTCGCAGGGCATGAAATGGAGAGCACGTGTAATTATATATAAATATAGCTAAGCTGAGGGAGTAATATTCTTGTTCATTAAAATGTTGCATCTACCTTAGTTTCAAACCATAAATTATCTTGATTTATCTTATCACAGTAAAACTTAATTTATAATTCAGGTTAGGCTATAAGTTGCGAGTATAGTCGATTACGAGATCTTTGAGGTATACCTATAGTTTTCAATATAACTGGACTATTAAAATGAATGCAAGCCTTCTCTTAGAAACTCCATAAAAGAAAAGAAAGACTAATAGACAAGATTTTAAACTACTGTCAGATGTAAATTTTATAGCGATGCTTTTGTTTTGAATAGAATATAATGCAAAATCTTTTAATATAATATTCTAACTGCCGCATTCAGAGACGTCAATTAACTTTAATGAGTATTTAATGTCAAAAATTTTCATTGAAATCAAGACCATAGACCCGGCAAGAATAGAGACTAGTTTTGAATTGTCATTTTTTGACGTTAAGTACTCATTAACGTTATTTGACGTCTCTGAGTGCGGCAGTAAGAGCCTGTTTCACAATCAACAAGTAGTTTACTTTGCAGTTAAATTGACATATATTTCATATTGCAACTGTGAAATGATCTACGAAGTAAGCTACTTTGAACTTACTTGTCGATTGTGAAACAGGCCCTAAGCGTCTATCATTTAACATCTTCATTACAAGTTTCAAGTAAAAAAATTGCTATTTCTGCCGCACTCAGAGACGTCAATTAACGTTAATGAGTACTTAGCGCCAAAAATTACATTACAAAACTAGTCGCTATTCTTGCTATGGTCTATTGAAATTAATGTTTTTGACATGTAGTAGTACACAGTACAGTACTCATTTAAGTTAATTGACGTCGTTTAGAGCGGCAGTTAATCAATTATACCCAAAGCGGTTATGTAGTCACAACCACTATAATCTTGAAAAGTTCTTCCAAAGGCATTTGAGACTGTTTTAACTCCAAATGACTAAACCTTATTTATCTCCATTACGCTTCGTGTCTGTCTCCAGTCGATCCGATTAGAGTTAGTCGCAAGACTCATTTATAACTTGATTATCTAACTTTAAATTACGATTTATTGGAGGCTGAATCTCGACATACTTTTGCAATAAATAGATTTTCCCTTCCACTATTTACAGGGCTGTGACTAATTTTGGCGCGACAGTTTTATTAGATAGGTTGGTTACTTGTGCAACTCTTTGTAAAAATACGCACAACTGTTATTTTCTGTCGGAATACTTTGGCCTTCAACAAGATAGATTTACTATAAAAAACCGATATGAGAATACAGCTCTTGTAATAGAAAGTTTGATAGGATAATTGCCATCATTTTGCTCATCCTAAATATTTATTGTTATCAATCATGTCGACTGACGCTTTCCCGGAAACCGAATAAATCGCTGTTCCGATCTAATAGTATAACAACTTTGAAAATTTGTTCGCTTTTGTGGCAAATTTTCAATAATAATATTTTACATTCTGAAGAGTTTGGATTTGGAAAAAGATTTCTTGTTAGAATTGATTAATACTTGATTTTTAATTTAGACTTAAATTTGTGTTATTTTACATACATACATACATACATAAATCACGCCTATATCCCCGAAGGGGTAGGCAGAGGTGAACAAGCACCCGCGTTTCGCCAATTATGTTAGGTCCCATGTAATAGGTGGCGAGCCTATTGCCATTTATCGGGCACAAAAGTCTTGTGCTAGGTGGTAGGTATAAGAGGAACGCTGCTGCCCATTCCTCATCACTGATTTATCGTTAGTCGCCTTGTACGACACCCACGGGAGAGATTTGGGGTGGTGACAATTGTATTCTACTCTGCCGTCACCACACGGCCTGTGTTATTTTCATTCATAAAAAGGCAAGTTATCACCAAACACTATTTAAATACCTACTGATTGAATTTCAATACTGATTGACATCTTTCATTATGTTTTAAAACTATACAATATTCTTTATTGGTAGGTAGGTAACATAGCTTACTATATCACAAAAGTCAGATGTTACTCAAGCCACTTAAGTTACCTAAAACAAAATTCAAAATTTGTAAGCTGCAGTGATTCATCTTACTTCGTCACATGAATCGTTCACAGTTCGCAATTACTCTGTAAAGACATCGAAAACAACAAGATTAATAACGCCGGACGACTACATCAAAGGCCGTCGTAATGTAAGACTGTTAATGACACCTCTAATTCTCATAAATATGTATTACAGCAGTAATTACGTTAAGCTCACGGACGGGGGCAGCAATCGCATGCCCCAGGGCGTCCAATTAGTTGCGCAAAATTGCATACATTATGTAGTAATACAACCTTAACAAACATGAATAAGTTGCTGACTATCTCCCATCTCATCACTGTTTAGCATAAACCTTTCCACGTGAACCACTCCGATAGTCTCTTTGAGAATCAATCGAAAAACGTTGATAATATGGTCGAGATTGAATGGGAAACAGATTTGGTCGGAGCGTTCGAAAAGATAGATTCCGTTTCTGCTTGCCTTTAAGAGTTAAGCGAAATACAAATAACAGATTCTGATATCAATAGAGCCGTACGAGCTTTTTGTGCTTACCAAAGAAGATAAAATCAATGATTTCTCAGTAGAATTACTGACTGTATGTGGAAAAGGATCTTTGGACCGCAATTTTCTCGAGCGCCAGTCCCGACATTTCGTTATAATTTCAAGAAAACTATAATCCAAAGAACCGACTGGGGCGTCCCATGAAAATACAGCTGTATCTCTTTCTGCCTTAATTGCTTGGTTATAATTTTGCCTTGCTGTTTTAGATCCGGACTAAAGGAAATTTTCTTCATTGTTTATTATACAGTTACCTGCCTCTCTTTAATGTTCCTTAAAATGTTTTATTGCAAAATTGTGACCGCCTGCCTTTGTGATACTTTGTTAGTTGTTTTCTTTTAATTTGAGGCCGAATAAACAGAAAGTTTACCTTTTGCATTACAAAGAGAAATGAAATTAGTCGTTGCTGTAGTGAGCTCGAGCGTAGTAGTAGTGCGAAATAGTTTTTCGACCGAAAGTATGAAAAGAATTATACATTGAATCCAATTGTCAAACAATTTATAATTACACTTATCAAGGTATATTTTGGCTGACTTTAAAAATGTAATATTATGTTTTTATTTTACCTATAAAATTGGAATAATATTTCATTATGATTCTTCATCATAGTATAACCGTCATAATAGTCGTCATAATAGTCATACCTGCGGGAGAGAAAGGGGATGGTGACAATTGTATTATGATCTGGCGTCACCACACGGCGAAGTGTAGCTATGTAAATAACAGGACATGCCGTTATTCGATTTTATCTTTCCCATCTGATTGGCTTTAAGCGACATGAACGAGTTTAGAATTTGAGCGCTTTTCGATTTAGCTCTTCCAATCAACTATGGTGCGTTCCAAAACAATCCGCTTACTGAATGCTGATTGGCGCGTTTTGTCCAGCAGTTTTAGAATGTTCGATTGATATCTCCGATAGACAGACCTATTCGTTCCAAATATTTTTGATTAATATGCCAGTACTACTTTTGCAATGTGATTTTACAATTACAGTGTACATCAAATTGTACGTCCGAGTTCAATAAAGCCCATGGCGTTGCTCAGATTAGGAAATAGCACCATTATGCGTAGTTGAATTTTATGGGATCTAAATTGTTTAGGCTTGGAAGCGTAACAAACTTACTTTCGCATTTATAACGTTTTATTACTATTTAGTTAGTTAAATAATAGCGCCCTCACCTTTCTTTAATAATGGGTAATTTGGTTATCATTTTGATTTTAATTTGAACATTTTATAAATTTTAGAAAAATTATTACAAAGAAAATTTTGGTTAGAAAAAGCTCGAAAAATTAGTCTTGATGCTGGAATCGAACCCGCGTCCGATCCGAGCATATGCCTATACCAGTCGACCAACCAAGACGATAACATAATTTGATCATCGGTCTCTTCGTAGTAATGAAAAGAAAAATAGCTTGCGTAGCTAGAGTGGTTTTTATTATAGGTGAAGCTCGATACGGTGTATATCTAAGAACTATTTAATTTTAAAGTCTAACTAATAATATTTAATGTAGATTCCATCTCATAACGAAAATTATACGTACCTTATATTTGAAGACCCATAGCCAAAGGATCTTACGTACTCTTAATTACCGTTTGAAAATACAAGTTTGCTTATAAAGTCTAAGATTTCGTGACTGTGTAGTACTCCTGCTAATTTATTATTAAAATTTATACCAGTCTAGACTCCGTATTGTTAAATGTTATATTTTTTAGGTTTCTCTTGAATAAGTGTTTGTTTCGCATTTAAAGACTACTTTCTACCTTCAGCTTCGATTACATGAATCCAATATTGTTTTGTATGTATTGAGAGACCCCGCGTGGTGACGGCAGAACAGAATACAATTGTCACAACCGCATCTCTCCCGCAGGTGTTGGACAAGGCTTTTTAATAAGGATTTTTTTATTTTATTTGTTGTTGGTGGTTCTCCCTCACCAATCGGGTGCTCCAGGGTCCTTATTGGCTTACAACCCTGGAGTGAGTCAGGACTGGCACATTTTACGTTATTTTTCACTCCCAGGCCAGCGTGGAACAGTAATATTAAGCAATAGAGTAATAGTAATAGACCCTTACCTCCAGTAATATTAAGTGTCTATCAAATAATGGACTCAATATATTTTCAGAAAAAGCCTTTAGGCCATTAATAGTAGTTCAATGCTTTAGGCCTGTTTTAGATAAAATGGCCTAAAGCATAAAGATGACAGCATTGTCAGCATTTCAAAATACCACGGCTAGGAACAAACAATAGGCACCGTCCATTGGCAGACCGTGGACGCCGGACACGACTCTAATTAGGTCGCAATCTCCCTGACACGCAATTTACCGCCATTTTCGAAAACCATTCTTTATCTGTCAACCGGCAAAGGTGAAATATGTAAGTAAACATATGAAAAAGTGATTTATTTACGGCCCCGTAGCGTCGGCCTGTCAGGGCACACCTGCCGTTGTCACCGGGTAGCTGGAGTGTTTACGTAATAACATATACTCCGATATCACAAATACCCGTGTGTCAGCCGCGATCAGGGCGCTATTGTGATCTGAAAGCCTATGTGTCTGGTTCGAGTAATTTTCGGACCATGACTGAAAAGAAAGTCTGAGGGAAAAATAATATTAACTAACATGACAAAATTTCTGAGAAAAATAATATTAACTTGCATTACAAAATTTCTTGGCAGCTTTATAAGATTTATACTGTCGACTAGACTTTGTTGCCGTGAAAAATATACTCCCTTAAATGAATTTAGAGAAGGCCCAGATTCGCTCTTTCTTTTCTATTATTATCTCTGTTCTCGAACTCGCTATCAAATTATTTACAAACAAAACAAACAAACAGTACAAAGTACTAGAATATAAAGTATTACAATCTTGATCTACAATTCGAATTTAGTGTAGTTTCAGTCTGTCAGCAAAAAACACGATCGTGATGAAAAATAACCAAACATTTTTTTGACTTTATTTTCCTTGTGACTTTGCACCTCATAAACGCAGACATAATTCGTCACAAAAATTAAACGCGAGTCTCTAATTAGCCCTTTCAGATTGGACCTTCAAGTTTTCCCTAAAATGTTTTACAAAAAGACCTAATTATTCAATCCTTAGAACTGAATTTATAATATCACCATTGTCTCCTCCGCACCATACCCAACGGCCGTAAGTGCTACGATCTCAAGTTCACTTGGATGTTTTCAGTCGATAGTGAGCAGCCAACTTAAACCTGATCCTCCTTAAAGCAAATCTAAGACAGCTTTCCTTACGTTGCACAAGTGTCAGTTGGAGCAGAAATTTCTGCACAGCTTGAAACACATCAAAGACTTCTATAATATTTATACCTACACATACATAAATCACGCCTTTCTTCTAGCTAGGAGATAACTCGAGATAAAACAATTTTTGGTCACCCATCCAATGACCGGCCTTAGCGAACATTGTTTAGTTTACGCAAACGCAAGCCAAGCGCGTCAAGCCACTGCACTACCAAGCTAGGCTTCTATATATTTAATTTCGCTAACCATTCGCCGACCGCTGCGGAAATTATTGCTAATGGATTTTGTACCCGGGGCAATATTGGTGCATAATTGCATCACGGACGCGCACCGAAAGGGTTGCATGCATCAAAATTTAATATGATTCCAATGTGCCAACCAGATTTTCGCACACGGCAATATCTGATTTTCATTACTGTAATTGGTACTTGGCTGTATGACGTAAACGCGTAATCGAAGCGTTCGATCCCAGCTGGTGCTTGACGATAATTATAGCGAGACTTACGATACTTCTACGATAGACTCTTAAAATTGCCTAGTAATTAATATTGAATACTTACGATTACTTCAGTAATAATTAAAGTTAATGATAATTTAATATTATTCATCGTACCTTATTTAAAAGAGAGAAAAGCTAGAACATTAGGAATTGTGAAAGTATAAAGTATAAAATAAAGAACACATTAACAACGCAATCTTTTGCCTCTTTTAATAACTTAAACGTAAAACAGATACAACCCCCTCGACTGCCTACTGTAATAGGTACTAACTTGGCTACAATCAAGTTGTACATCAGAAAAGATGCCATCAACTCCCATGATTTCTCATCTTCATACTTCGCAACAAAATCACCACATACTTACAAAGTTCTTAACAAGGAGACATGTTTGAAATTAAATTTTCCATACGTAAACTCATGACTCAAACAATCAAGGGGCACAAACTTGAGACATCTTTATGATTAAAATTGTACACCTACATATATTTGGGGCCGAAGTTGTTCTGTTTGTGCTACAAACGGGCGAAGACAAACAGGCGACGGTATAACGAAATAAACGTATTAAAACTTGTGTCTCACATAAAAGTGGTTGAAGTACAATGTTGTCTAATCAGTGATGTAATTAGAGATGTGACCGGAGAACTGATTTTTACGTTCAGAAATATATTTTTAGAAGGTACGGAGGTTTAGAAGGAAGGTACTATGCAAGTGGCATACAATATAACGTCTCAAAGATATTGGTGGTTAGAAAAAGAATTTCGAAAAATTATGATTTTGAGGCGGGAATCGAACCCGCGTCCGCTGCTATCCGGGCAGGTGCCTGATCGCTCGGCCACCCAAGATACTATTTTTTTTTTTTTTTATTAACCTATAAGATTCCACTGCTGGGCAAAGGCCTCCCCCGCAGCCCTCCATCTCGAGCGATCCAGAGCCAATCCCGTCCATGTCTTGCAGTACGCCTCCAGATCGTCTCTCCACCTCTTTCTAGGTCGACCTCGATGCCTTTGACCATCCTGAGGTGACCACTCTGTGGTGACTTTTGCCCAGCGATCTGGATGCATGCGGCATGCATGTCCTGCCCAGTCCCATTTGAGCTTCGCGGTTTTAACTCCTACGTCTGTAATGCACGTTTTTGAGCGCAGCGTGGTATTTCTGACGCGATCCGTCCTCTTAACGCCCAATATGCTGCGCTCCAAGATACTAATTAACTTGCCGAAATTCTTTTAACCTTTACACTTCACGTTGTAAGCCAACGGGTACCCTTGCAATGTAGAAAATTAATTGCAAACATTCCAAAGCATATATTGTTACAAATACCTGATATTGTTACTTTTTCTAACCACCAAAATCTTCGTACTATATTTTCTAACATTTATACATACATAAATCACGCCTATATCCCCGAAGGGGTAGGCAGAGGTGAACAAGCACCCGCGTTTCGCCAATTATGTTAGGTCCCATGTAATAGGTGGCGAGCCTATTGCCATTTATCAGGCACAAAAGTCGCAGTACTTTGCTAGGTGGTAGGTATAAGAGGAACGCTGCTGCCCATTCCTCATCACTGATTTATCCTTAGTCGCCTTGTACGACATCCACGGGAGAGATTTAGGGTGGTGACAATTGTATTCTACTCTGCCGTCACCACACGGTTCTAACATTTACTATCTACTGAAAAAATGTTTCACAACTTCTCTTTTATTTGACACAACGGTCGCCATGTTGTTAACTCAGTTACACACGAGTTTTTAGCAGACGTCGCTTAGATTTGCTGCCGACTTGATAAGAAGAAGAAAAAGGTGAAGAATGTTTTTGAGTCAGGCATGTGATCGATTGAAGCGTCAAAAACGAAGCTGCGTTAAGCGGCTGTAGAAGGCGTAGATTTCAAAAAGCTTTGAGTACTACTACGAGCAGAAGCTTGTTTTGAGCTAGATAATAGGCGCGAATGCTGGAAATTTTTACGGATTTTTTATTTATTTATCAGGCTTTAAGGACTGCACGTTGTGCCGACCCCACCTAGAGCAGGATAAGGGAAGGAAGAAGAAGAAGAAAGACTGCAAGTATCACAGAGCTGAACATCAGGGATATTCACCATAAACACTTCCATTAATACTTCCCTATTTTTTCTTGGACACACGGGTTTTCGGTATCTAGCGTCTTGACGATTTATAAGTGTATTGTAATCATACCAGATGTGAATAAATGAATTTGGACTTTGACTTTGATACAACCGCGTGACCATTAATACAACTTAGATAGCATAACGTAGCATTTTTACAGTTGGTCTTTCTGTGTTTGACGCAACATTTGTGACGGGCGTTTTTGTGAAAGCCATATTTTCAACATTAATTACGCGACACTCATTTCTACTTTACTGTAATTTGTAGAATACAATTTAATTAATTAAATAATACCGTTCCGGTGCTTCTGAACTTTGTCCGTCTATTTTGGTATCGAGACTTACGGTTAGAATGTACTGTGTATAATCCAGAAATTCTAATTAGACACAAAAGAACACGTATTAATGCTGTAATTGGCTACGCTATAATCTCAAAGTCAGCGTAATTATAAGAAGGTACATCGAAAGATCAAAGGGCGGCCTCCAGCCGCAAGGTTCTGTATGTCCCTAATATTTTCCTTTGATTAAATTCCTTAGGATGTCGATGTGGCGGTTAAAATAATACTGGGGAATATGAAAGTGGCTATGTAGACATGTGCCATGGAATTACTGTAAAAAATATCGCCGGAGATACGCTGAGAAATTCAATCATGTTTGCGTTGGGTTCAATGTTTTATGTATAGGTACGCTGTACCTACAGCCGAAAATTATATTGGTTTTCAACGTATGATTTATAATGGAAGCTTCAAGAGTTTGAGAGCCTTGGTGACGGCAGAACAGAATATCGTGGTCACCACAGTGAGGTACAAGGCGAATGAGGAATAAAACAGTGATGTGGGTGTCGTACAAGGCGACTAAGGGTTAAGACAGCAATAAGTAATGGGCAGCAACATTCCTATTTGTACTTCCTAGCAATTGGCTCGCCCCCTGTTACATGGGACTGAAAATAGTTGGCGAAACGTGGGAGTAAATATACCTATGTCTACCTCTTCGAGGATAAATAGGCGTTTTTTATGTATTATGTTTAAAAGTTCGCTTTTACGTATAGGTATAACCAAACTCTTACCTCCCTTATTATAAAAAATGGACTTAAGTAGGTCATAGTTTAAAACTGATGGTGTCACTTTTATTTGCTGAATGAAAGACAGAGTTAGCTTCAATTTGAAACCATGACTAACTTTAGTCCATGTTTTATAATATCTTATTTTAAAGGAATGGAAGACTAATTTTACTGCGCTGATACAATGTATCGCAGAGATATTTCCACCAAAACATCTTCGAACGAGCTATTACGAACGAGGCCTTTCCTTTGAGATGGCATCGATCGGACCTCGGCGAGGCCACATAATCTATTGCCTCAAATAATTACGTTATTAGCGAACTAATTGAAACTCTTGATGCGTGACATTGCAAGCGAAGCGCATAAAGCGTAATGCGTGATTATTGCGATTCATTTAATTTATTGGTCGCATTGATCGAACATAGGTCTTGGTACAGGAAACAGCACGTCAAATTACCACAAAAAAAAACATTTTTCCCTACTGAATTTATGCTTTATGCCCAACGAGTCAAGGCTGCCAATCCATTGGAAATATTCGACAGATTGTACTGTTTGCTGTATATTGCACAGTAGTAATTGCGACCCTTATTTTCAGAGTAAGCCGGGTTAATGAGGGCATTACCCAAATAAAAATGGCGTAGGTGAAATATTCGCAATAATAAGTGGGCAGGCGAAGCATTTGGCAAGATTGTGTAAGAGATTACGGATAATGTTAAACAAGCTTATAAAGTGAGCGTGTAGAATGTGTTTCAACAAATCATTTGCAGAATATTATGACAAGTGAGCGATCCTCGCGAACTAACCCTACATTACCTCGACATAACCGTAATAAAGTGACAACATATTCTCAGAATGTATCGAGAAAGATATACACTGGATTGCAAAGAAAATGGATCAGTAAGAAACTTCAATATAGATTAATAAAAGTTAGAGAGAGAAAAATCGAAAATTTAATTCTTTCCCGCGTCTTCCGCAATCCGGGGGCTCCCTATAGCAATCGAGCATATAAAAAATAACACAACAAATAACAAATACATACATAAATCAATCCTATTTATCTCCGAAGGAAAAGGCAAAAATGAATTAACATCCATGTTTCGTCAATTATATTAGGTCCCATGTTATAGGTGGCGACCCTGCTATTTAACGGGAACGTAATACACAGTATATTGCTAGTTGGTATAAGAACAACGCTGTAGCCGTTATTCATCGCTGTTTTACCCCTAGTCGCATGACGCAAAAGATCTTTCTTTATTTTTAGCAATGGTATTAAGTCTTATAAATAAATAAAAATTAAAAACAATTTTTTCTTACTCGACCGGTTTTCTATGCAACCCAGTGTATTTTGCTGAACATTATGATAATGTAAGGCTTAAGGCGATTTATTCATCAAATGTATTTGTTCTAGAAATAAATACTAAGTTTGGCGGAGTCGTATTAAACTACTTTCCTGCAAACCTATTTAAGCAATGATAAGATGTTTAAGAAACTGATTTTTTATATAATATTCGATTTACATGACGTCTGACCGATATAAATAAAAGAGGAGTTTCCTCTGCGCCGACCCCAGATAGATTGGGAACAGGGGCCTTACCACCAACTCTAAACGCAACTCAATACCCATTATTAAAGTGAGACAACGCTACAAGCCGAGTAGAGTGGCGTCCCGTTTTGTCACCAGCGTTTGGATCGCGCTAATACTTCATGGTACGGCCACAGGACAAGGAGAACAAGATTTATTGTATTCGATTTTAATTTCAACATTATATAAATAATGTTCTCTTATATTTGCACGGGCTAATAATGCCGAACATCTGAATATACGCCAGTTTATTTCCGTAAAAGTTGTTTTATTTCATACATTATATAAATGTTAGAAAAATTAGTACAAAGATTTTGGTGGTTAGAAAACAAATCGAAAACGTATGGTCTTGTTGCGGGAATCGAACCCGCGTCCACTGCAATCTGGGCAGGTGCCTAAACCACTCGGCCAACCAAGAGTGTCTTCACTTCACTTCATCAAGACCATAATTTTTCAAACTTTTTCTAACCACCAAAATCTTTGTAAGATACATACATAAATCACGCCTATATCCCCGAAGGGGTAGGCAGAGGTGAACTAGCACCCACGATTCGCCAATTATGTTAGGTCCCATGTAATAGGTGGCGAGCCTATTGCCATTTATCGGGCACAAAAGTCGCAATACATTCGTAGGTGGTATAAGAGGAACGCTGCTGCCCATTCCTCATCACTGATTTATCCTTAGTGAGAGATTTGGGGTGGTGACAATTGTATTCTACTCTGCCGTTACCACACGGCCAAGATATAATGTTCAAATCAAAATCAAAATAGGTTCGTCTTATCCCGAAAGAGTAGGTACACTGTCTCGCTTTATGCGAACTTTAAAGGCGCGATCTTGTCTGGCAACTAGGCCGATTGTTCAACGGTTTCTGCGGTCTCATTGTTGGCAACTTCTTGCCTCTGAAGCTTTATTTGTTGCGGCTTATGTACTTTTGGACAGTTGCTCACTGGCTGAATAGCCGCCTATTAAGTACGGTTATGTGAATCACTGGGGCTGTTGTAATCTGATGTAACAGTGGAATTTATAACTATAACATGCTATGTAGTGACGGCAGAGCACTACCTAATACAATTGTCACCACCCCCAAAAGAGTAATAGGCAGCAGTGTCCCTCTTTAAGTTCCATTGAGACAGTGATTGGGATGGTAATATTCTAAAACATAACATCTCAAAGTTTTTACTTAGTCCTTAAACCAACCGTCTTTGGGTATGCTGTTGTGGTTGGTTGAGATGCTTATTGGTTAGCACCTGGTAATCTCTCGTAGTCGAATGTGCCAGCCTTGTTGTGACGGCAGAGCAGAATACAATTGTCACCACCCCCGTCTCTCCTGTGCGTGTCGTACAAGGCGACTAAGGGTAAAGACAGCAATAAGTAATGGGCAGCAGCATTTATCTCATACTACCTAGCAATATAAATGTGTACTGCGATTTATGTGCCCGATATATGGCAATAGGCTCGCCACCTGTTACATGGGACCGAACATAATTGGCGAAAAGTGGGTGTTAATTTCACCTCTGCCTACCCTTTCGGGGACATAGGCGTGATTTATGTATGTATGTATGTACGAATGTGCCAGCCCTGGCAGGCATGGCTGACACATCTGCCTTTTTCCGCATGAAGGCTACCATTTTTGTTTTTAAACATGACAAGTCTCGTAGACGAAACATATTCTTGGTAATAACCACAGCAAAATTCAGCAAATTTCCAGTCAACAGGGACATCTCATGCTTGCATTACGCCACGGCCACTAATTAGAAATTATTAATTAAAACGCTTCGCCAAGTATCGTCTGCCAGATTGTAATTTGGGCACTTCTATTTCTTTCAAGGTCCCCAGCTATTAAAGTGGAACGAGCAATGTTTAATGCAAACTGTCTTGGTAAAGATTAGAACGAAAGTGGGGATTCAAGTTAATTTATTCTTTTAGGGCCTGTTTCACAATCGACGAGTAAGTTCTGAGTAGCCTACTAGGTACATCATTTGACAGTTGTTGTTATATGAAATATATGTCAATTGAACTGCCAAGTAAGCTACTCAGAACTGAATTGTCGATTGTGAAACATGCCCTTAACAACGTAAATATAGAGAATACTATGTCGTCTTCTTCTCCCTGCCCAGGAGGTCTATTCTGAAACTCCGAACGATTAACTCAAATCTATCCGTCTTTCTCACGCCACTGCGTGTTAAAATAAGAGCGACAAAAAGCAAAGACTCGATCGAACGAAATAAACTTCCAGAGTAACGTTCCCAATCTATCTGGGGTCGGCGCACTATGTTTCCTCACCCATTCATATCGGTCAGACGTCATCAAGCATTCAGCGAGCAAAATATAAAATCTATCGAGAATCTTGAAAAAAATCAGGCAATTTCATGAAAATTCCAATTCCGCCCAGGGAGTACTAACGCCTACAAGAATTACACGAAGATTTGATTAGGAAACGTTTGTTTGAGAATAGACCGGAATCATTAATGTGGGTGGGCTGTTCTGTTTTTAGAGCTGAAAGCTGTTTTTTTGTGACCTCTGCATTCATTGACCTTTGTTATGTAAGATAGTGATAAGATAGCCAGCCCCACAGTGGTTGAGGTCCAGGTGAAGCTCGATTCCATCTTACGCCCTTATCGTCACTTACAATCAGCTGAGATGAAGGGCAAGGGCTTCCCTATCTAACATAAAATTATTAAAAAAATAGGTGTCGTACAAGTCGACCAAGGGAGATTGGCCGGTGTATATCAATATGCACCTTGGGCATCCGAATAGTGGTGGGCAATCCTCTACCAACAACATACTCAAAGAGGGTTGGTGTCAGGCCAAAATATTGAGCGGTATGGATTGGAATGTTGTCACTCCAATCACTCTCTCCGTTCATGGATATGGTCCGTTCCGTCTGTTTTCTTATATTCATTCATCACGGGCACCTTTTCGGATGATGGATTGATGGATGATATGAATCAATAAATAAAATAAAAAATAAAAATACTTTTTCATCCCACCATCTCGGAAAAAGCGTTTTTGCTCTTCGATATCTGAGTGCAAAAGTCGTTTTTATCCTCTAGAGGTTAAAGTAAATTTGAATTTAGAATATCGTGTGCAATGAGTTTGTGAATTCAAAACATCATTATACATATTTATTTCTACCTCCATGGTGCCGAAATTGTCATGCAACCTATTTTAATTTGTTAAAAACTCAGACTCGGAACCTTCTTGGTGTACTTTTTTTGTAATTTGCTTTGCGCGCGCCATTTTCTTTTCACGTCATAAATTTGTTAAAACCTAGGAGTTCCGTGACGGTCAATCAGCTTGGCGTCAATCTTGCTTTAAACATTTTGATCGTCTACAACGCTTGCTGGATGCTTGAGTCAAGCATTTAAAAGCTTTTTAGGTCTGTTTGATTTGTTTACGCTAGCAACGGAACAAAAACATACAGAAAATCAACGTGCTTGACTCAAGCTGATTGACCGTCTCGGAGTAATTTTTATTAGGTACTTACAGGTGTGTCTGGATGAATGTTGCGGGTGTGGCTGGGTGGATTGGTGGCTGTTGGAGGTATGTCTGGGTGAATGGGTGTTTTGAGGGTGTGTCTAGGTGAATGGGTGTTTTGTGGGTGTGTCTGGGTGAATGGGTTTTTGTGGGTGTGTCTGAATGGATGGGTGAGTATTGTGGGTGTTTCTGGGTGATTGGGTGTTTTTTTGGGTGTGATTAGGTGTTTTGTGGGTGTTTCTGGGTGATTGAGTGTGTTTTGGGTGTGATTGGGTATTTTGTAGGTGTTTTTGGGTGAATGCGTGTTTTGTGGGTGTTTCTGGATGAATGGGTGTTTTGCGGGTGTTTCTGGGTGAATGGGTGTTTTGTGGGTGTTTCTGGGTGAATGGGTGTTTTTTGGGTGTTTGTGGGTTAATGAGTGTTTTGTGTGTTTCTGGGTGAATGGGTGTTTTTTGGGTGTTTCTGGATAAATGGGTGTTTTGTGGGTGTTTCTGGGTGAATGGGTTTTTTGTGGGTTTTTCTGGGTGAATGGGTGTTTTGTAGGTGTTTCTGGGTGAATGAGTGTTTTTGGGTGTGTCTGAGTGGATGGGTTTTTGTGGGTGTGTCTGAATGGATGGGTGAGTATTGTGGGTGTTTCTAGGTGATTGGGTGTTTTTTTGGGTGTGATTAGGTGTTTTGTGGGTGTTTCTGGGTGATTGAGTGTTTTTTGGGTGTGATTGGGTATTTTGTAGGTGTTTTTGGGTGAATGCGTGTTTTGCGGGTGTGAATGTTGTGGGTGTTTCTGGGTGGGTGTTGAGAGTGGGTTTGGGTTAATGGGAGGGTGTTGTGGAAGTTTCTGGGTGAAAACAGAAACTGTTGTGATTGTATTTTTTTTTTGTATTTTGCACTTTCCTCGTTGGGGGGGATGAAAAGTTACGTGTTGCACTCGAGTGCAAAGATTTTTCACCTTGTGCTCTTTTGATTCCCTCGCTATCGCTCAGGATTCTAATTTTTGAATCACTCGCTACGCTCGTGATTCAATTTTAGAATCCTTCGCTAGCTCGGTCATCAAAATTGAGCACGCGGTTAAAAAACAACTTTGCACTCATGTACAACAAATAACTATTATTTCTCAAAATCATAATTACATGTGTTGAGACTCCCCCAGAAAGTAATCAAAAGGTAATGGATGGCTTGATGACGTTTGACTGATATAAATGGAAGAGGAAACATACTACGTCCACTCCAGATAGCCTGGGAACAGGGCAGGTAGAAGATTACCCCTTATATCTTCTTACCATATTGACGAATTCAAAAACATTAAAACAAAATGAAATGAATTCTATACTTATTTCAATTACGACTCCAAATCAATTAATTCTTTGAATCCATGTTGCACATCGAAATCAACCATTTGTTACGTTTATCCATTTTATCAGCAATTCAGTGCACTCCTGTTTGAAATATGTGCTGTTAGAAAAGCCTTGCTCATTTTTTGAGGAAAAGCGAGAGTCGAAAGTGGACTTTATCGAGTTGCTTTAAGACAGACAATGGCCTGGTGCATGGTGTTGTGTTAATATGTAAATGCTTCGACTACAATTGGACATTAATGTTAATCTAGTACCCGCCATTCCGGATAGCAGGCACGCACGTGGCTAACATAAATACTACCGCAGCTATAGATTACAATCGCACAAGTGCCTGCACAAAAGTCAACTCTGGAGCGCACGTAATAAGGTCGCTAGTCCTCGCAGCCAGAAATAAAATGGCAACCTTATTACTAATGTAGATAAGAGTTTTGACATACGATTCAATAATTATGTTTGGGCTTGTAGGAAATTAATTTATTTGTTCGAAACAGATTTTGTTTGCAAGATTATGATACTTACTGTTTGTTTATTAAAGTTTAAATTGCAGTGGTTTCGTGATGACGAGGGAGAGAATATTTAATAAACCGTTGCCCGTATAGCAAAATTACTTACAGGCTCCCATGGGTGTCGTGAAAAAGTAGATTAAGGTACTTCGCACACTGCATCGTATCGTAAGCGTATCGTAGAACGCAATACGAGCACGTACATATTCAAAGAAGTTCGCACACAAGGCGGCGTTGCAGCGTATCGTATGAGGATCTCAGTGTCATTACGATAGTCGTAACGTACTGGCGTAAAAACGGAATGTAAAATTTTATTTTATAATGAATACTGCTAAAGTTATAGAGTTTGTGAACCTAATCGAAACATTTCCTTGCCTATGTAATCATCATTTAAATGATCACCCTAAGAAAGATATTACAGAGAAAGTTTGGGCAGATATATCGTCAAAAATAAACTGGACAGGTAGGTAAACAATATTTTTATTTAGTAGAAATTAATTATATACAATAATGACAAGAAATCCTCTTCGTCTGAAGATAAGGTAAGGTCATTAATAAACTCCCCAAACACGTCTGGTACACTTGACTTGACGCCATATTTTTAACTGAGATATTACAAAACGATACGTCTACGCGACGATTGGTTTGTAGAACCCTCCGCGTCTCGTAAGCGTAGCGTTATTACGATACGCGTACGAGACATTTACGCCTACGATCCATGTGCGAAGTCCCTAAGGGCAATTGCCCGGGTATTCATACATAATACTTACATAAATCACGTTTATTTATCCCCAGTGGGATCTCGTCTATTAGGTTCCATGTATTAGGGAGCTGGTCCATTGCCATCTATCCGGCACTTAGAAACCTTTATATTGCTAGGCAGTAACAGAGGAACGTTGATTGGGCATTGGCGTTCCTCTTATACAGTCTGGCAATAATATTATACTGGTTTTCACGAAGGCCCGTCCTCAGTCAATCTCGATCGCGATCCGCGATCAAACTCAATGATCACTATCCAGATTGAAAGAGTCAGGGCCGGCAATCTATTTCGTACACAATGAATCAGGATCTCGATCATTGATTTCGATAGCAGATCGCGATCAAAATTGACTGCGTATAGACTTTTCGCCTCACTGTGGTCGCCTTTTAGAACAACTGCGAGCCTAGCACGGAGACATGGATAAGTCTTTCTCCACCAATTGACAGTTTTATGTCGGGATTTAGTGGGAGTTAGAGCGAGAGGAAAAAAAATTCTTTCCCCTGAAGGAGATGTGTCCACGTCCCATGCTACGGGGGCTGCGAGAAGATAGGGGGAGGTGACATTTATATTCTGCTCTGTCGTCACCATACGGCCCAGAATTCGACCAAGTCGGCCGTCATTTCCAATGTTCCAACGCTCTATTTCCAATGTTCCAACGCTCTATTTCCAATGTTCGCAAGAACAGGTACCTACCCCTCAAGCCCTTTGGCACTTCTAAGAAAGTACGTCTGCGGCGTACCTACGATAGGCTCCGGTGCTTCTTAACGGATGTAATTAATAGCGTTTACGGTTTAATTGTACTTCCACTTTGTGAACTCGAGGTCCGTAAGGGATTCCCGTCGGTACACTCGAGAAGTTTTTGTTCAGGTGAGCCAGAATTGTACTCGCCTGCTCTTTGAAGGCTTAATCCAGGTCATATGTATTTGTATTTGTGCTATTATAAAATCAAACTTATTTTCCTCTACATATACCGAGCCTAGAGGTACCTAAATGCTAAGATTAGAAGAATGAATGATGGTAAAAGTTCGAAATTAACGATAATTACAGAACTATTCGGACATTTGCCAATAAGAGTTGGTAAATCTTAGTTTTTGTCTTCTATATGTCCTGGGAGCGAACAAATAACGTAGAATAGGTCAGCTCCGACTTATCCCATGGGTGTCGTAAAAGTCGACTAAGGGAGATTGCCCGGTATAGAACAATAAGCACCTTGGGGCACCCGAATGGTGGAGGGCAAACCACCAACAACAGCGTACCCAAAGAGGGTTGGTCAGGCAGGCGGCCGGCTGTAAAACCTAAGCCAAAACCCTGAGCAGTATTGATTGGAATGTTGTCATTCAAATCACTCTCTCCGTTCATCGATCTCTCGACATGGTCCGCTACGTCTCTTTTCTATACACTTATTTATCACTAGCACCTGTGATGGATGATATGAATCAAAAGGGATTGGATGGCTCGAAGACGTCTGTTCCATATGATGCTGGCATCCCTAATGGTATAATTTTATATAGAGCAACACTAAGCATACAACACACATTCATGGAAGATGTTAACGTTATTGTAATAGACATTCAGACGGTAAATAAATTATCTTTATTAATATAAAACAACGTCTGACCGATATAAATGGAAGAGGAAACATACTGCGCCGACCCCAGATAGAAATGGAACAGGGCAGGGAGAAGAAGAGTTGGTAAATCTTTGGTTTTACCGGAATATCTTAGGATTTACCGTGGTTCGGGGTTTTACAGTAACATCTACACACATACATCACGCGGTGGGCCAGAATTGTAGGTACTCGTCTGGTCTTTGAAGGCTCAATTCCGCGAAATCCTGGTCACATACATACATACGGCATACGGCCGGCTCGGCGGAATGCTCAGATCGCTGGGTATTGGCCAAGAGGTTCTAGGCTGGAATCCTGGTAGGTGCAAATTTTGGGAGGAACCGAGTCAAAGTCAAAGTCAAAGTCAAAATTCATTTATTCATATCTGGTATGATTACAATACACTTATGAATCGTCAAGACGCTAGATACCGAAAACCCGTGTGTCCAAGAAAAAAAATAGTGGAGTCATGGTTTAGGTATGTAGTATATAATTATTATGGTATTAACTCACATCTGCCAACCCCTTTGGGGATATTTAAGCGTGATTTATGTATGTGTGTGTATCAAAAATATGCCCGTCATGTAGTATCTATAACACGAGTGCTTAGGCAACTTACTATGGGCTAGATGATAGGTGTGAATGTAAAAATATTTAGTATTTATTATTATTTATTAAACATTACGCCTATTTATCCCCGAAGAAGGCAAAGGTGGACTATTATCCACTTTTTGCCAATTATGTAAGGTATCAGGGGGCGAGCCTATTGCCATCTAACTGTCACGTAAATCGCGGTATAAATTATGGCGCTGAAAGTAAGATTGGATGAGACAGGAGTGTGATTGAATTATATTCGCTTCTGTCATCAGCACTCAGTATCAACTCTAAATAGAGGTGTGCAAACTACAAAAATCTCTTCTTCACACTTTACAAGTAAAGCAACCAACAAAACCAAGGCTGTAACGGATATGTCTGTTAGCGAAACATCAATGATGACACGTGACGAACCCTTTGAATGGCTCACCTACTTCAAAGCCTCCACAGGTCACACGAATAGTGGAAAAAGGTCAGGAACAATCCTGCCTAATGCCCGTCACATTCAGGTGGCAGTCGAGCCAACAAAAAAATCTGCCGCGCTTACGAAGAACGCACTAAGTACGGTTTTTAGCGGAATTGAGTTATATATCTTCCTATTTGAAATTAACAAAACGAGCTCTATGACTTTCACATAGATACCATTTCAATATACTGAGTATTCCAATTTTTTATCAATAGCTTGCTTAGTTCTGGGCAGACAATTATAGCTACAGTTCACCAACATTTAAACAGACGATTATTATCAAAATTTTGACAATTTCCTATATTAAAGAACTGTCAAAAACCGCTGGTTATCTTCTAATTGCTTGATTTTACGTGTTTATGAACTGGGGCCTAAAGCTGGAGTTCACCAACACTTAAACAGGCGATTAAAAGATAAACGTCAGTTTTGACATTTTATGGTTGTTTTTTTAATTTTCCCTATATTTCAGGGAAGGCTAAGGGTCTAACCCATACAGCCATGTCTTTAGTGTATATTTTATCTGTAGTCATATGAAATAATGAGTTTGTGATATGTATGAATGAAATGAATTTTACGTTAAAATATGAGTGTCACATATTTTAACGCATCTAGGGAGTGCTTGGAGCGAATTTTAAGGTAACAGAGTTCATGATGGTGCCCGATGAGGTGGACAAAACCACTTTTTAAAGTGATCTTCACCACAGCATCAAACCAACACATCACAACACTTATTTTCAATGATTCTGCATAATTGCACATCAACACGGATGCTTGTGCATCAAAATAACACCACTTTCACTGCACAAAATCCACTCTGTTTTTGAATAAGCGAAAATAAATCTGGCTGACACCACGAAACGCGCCAAACACTCCCCCTGACATTTTATGGTATGGAAGAACTGTCAAAAATAGACGATTAACTTTTGATAGCCTGATTAAAGTGTTGGTGAAATCGAGCCTAAGAAAAAAAATCTTGAACATAAGTTTTGCCCAGAAGTTGTAAAAAGGTAGATAACGCGTTTTTCGTACGCGCGGCAGAATTGTTGCCTAGACTTTTTGCGTCACTCAAATAGGAGTAGCCACATTCAGTAATTTTGCGTACGTGATGTGAACGTGAAACGTGACACCGATAAGTTTGGCGCGTGCCGTGTCACCGTAAGCCCAAACACAGCCATTACAAAGAAGAGTTTTGAACTAAATAATTTCATTGCGTAGGTGACATAACGCAATTAGACTTTCATGCTGGCCTGGGAGCGAAAAATAACGTACAATAGGCCAGCCCCGACTCATCCAATGGGTGTCGTAAAAGTCGACTATGGGGGATTGCCCGGTGTAGACCAATAAGCACCTTGGGGCTCCCGAATGGTGGAGGGCAAACCACCAACACCAGAATACCCAAAGAGGGTTGGTTTCAGGCAGGCGGCCGGCTGTAAAACTTAAGCCAAAACCTTGATCAGTATGGATTGGAATGTTGTCATCCCAATCACTCTCTTCGTTCATCGGTTTCTTGACATGGTCCTTACCGACTTTTTTTCTACACATTATTTCAATACAAGCACATTTCAGGTGTGTTGCATGATATTATTAAAAGGGAATTAATGGCAACATACTTATCCATACTGATTTGGGTTTTGGCTTTGGTTTCACAGCCAGCCGCCTTCATGACACCAAACACTCTTTGGATGTCTGTTGTTTGTGGTTTCCCTCCATCATTCGGTTACCTCAATGTGCTTCTTGGGGTATACCGGGAAATTTCCTTTAGTCGTCTTTCAAAACTTGAGTGAGTCTTGGCTGTTACAATACATTATTTTGTTTGCTCCCTAGCAATGCAAGACACTGTGTATTCTAATTATGTTACATTAAAATTGACTTCCGTGATGAAAGGATCGTGTTGAGTGGTGTCTCTTTTGCAATTCAAGAAGCGAATCCGACTAACACCGCCAAAGCTCTAACGTTCCAACAGTTACGAGCACACCTATCGCTTACAAAGAGATAGAACAAGAAAACCTCACAACAGTCATTAATAATAAGCAACGCGGCGCTTCCAGTAACAAACTTATTAAATTACAAGACGAAGAACAGCTGTTAAAGAAACACACACTTCTTGGCGTTCAGTTGTTTCCCGTAAATCTCCCCGGGAACACAGAACACGATACCTCAAACAACTTTAAGACGTGCAATGAACTTGCGGCCTCCTTAATTTGTAAGCTAGAACACGTTGACAGAAAAGGAATTTAATCGCAAACGAAGTTGTGAGACGAATAGTACACAGGTGGTTGCGGTCCTGGCTGGAGCTTTGTGAACGTGAGGTGACTCGGGCCTTTGTTGGTCTTCTAACGTGCAAATTAAACAGAATCCATGAAGTCGACGCTCCTTTGTTGGGCAACTAGAGGAATGGGGAGCTGTATGACGATAACCTACGTGTTTGAGTTTGCGGGCGAGCTGACAACGCGGCTTGTGGACTTGTGACGTTTTGTTTTGTTTTGATTTGTGCAGAAAACAATACAATACCTAGCACACAATACAATACAGGTATTAAAGGTTCTGTGTCTGTAACCATAGCAACGTAGGGATACCCACTTCTGCGGCTTCAAAATCTAGTTTAGACACTGTTATACCTTGGCAGACGTCCGTCATTTTGGTTCAACTTACACGCCGGGAACTATAACGACTGTTAAACTTTACTTCGGCTTGACATCAAGCATCGTTGAGAAAGTCGGTTGAGTAAATTTGATAACCTAATGTGGTGATCAAGTCCTGTGTCTTGGACTGTACTTCTTTATTATTTGTTTTGAAATCTATGGAAAATTTGGCTGTGTCCGTAAATGTTCCTGCAGGGGTCTGCGTTCCCATCATTTTACCTAACCACTCGACTAACTGGAAGACACACGGTCGATTTCATTCGATTTTACAACAAATTATAAATATACCAAAGCATTTCAAAATGTTAAAAAATATTTATTGTAGGGAAACACAGTAACACAGATACTTATGACCTAAACCAATAAAGTTTCTTCTTATAGATTAGTCACTTAGTCACTATGATGAAGATATTACTATACTCATCTAGCGTTTCTTTGTTAACTCTGCCTAATAAATTCTTTGTTACTGTTACTCACTGATAGAACCCCGTGACAATAGAAATACCTCCAGTAAATATAGGGGCTTAGAATTCATTATCGATTGTAATCTTTCTGCTAATAAATAACCTGCTGTGTCAACCCTCTTCGCTGTTCAGACAGTCGAGTCTTCGATCTTGCACCGTAATTATGGGATCTATAGCAAAGCTGTAAGGTTCACATACATCTGTCTCGTCTTTACGCTCGGGATTCGCGTCGTCTTCGATTACAGGTATGTTAATTGCTATATACTCGAGACGAGAACTGTGTTAAGTGATACCGCAGGGAGGATCGCAGACGAAACTGTTGATAATGTTTTAATTGGAGCAGAACTACCTGCGAATGGAGCGGGAAATAATGGAAGCCATGTTATTGGGATTTAGGTTGTGATGAAAACTCTCTACGTTCCATGGATTGACTCGTGTGAGTGACGGATTTAGGCTGGAGTTTACCAACTCTTAAATAGGCGATTAACAGATAACCGTCAGTTTTTGACATTTTATCGTATGGAAGAACTGTCAAAAACTGACGGTTATTTTTTGAATCACTTGTTTTAGGTTTTGATTTTGGGTTTTGTTTTGACAGCTCTCCCATACGACAAAATGTCAAAAATCGACGGTTAAATAGTAATCGCCTGTTTTCAGTGTTGGTGAACTCGGGCCTTATAGTGCTAGAATATAGGTCATACAATATTTCGATTATCTTAGGCTCAGGTGTTTTGAAAGACTTCAGGTTTTTGGAAGGAGCTTAATGTTCAACGAGAGATCAGCCTGCGATAGCGTCAACTAAGCAATGTCCCCTGAAGCCGGTTATTGGATGGGTGACCAAAAATATATTGCCTCGAGATCCGCCGTACTTCAGAAGACATATTAAGGCTTGTTGATAACGTCTGCATCTGCGGTAGTAATTACTCACCAATCCGCACTGGGCCAGCGTTCCTCTATTTTTTCCATAGGGAGGGTTTGTGCTGCAGCAGTGGGGAAATTAAAGTGCTGGTGATGATGATGATGATGATCAAAGAGAATTTAATAGCACCGTTTCCTATCAATCACAGTTTGACGAAAAGCGATCGAAACCTGTTCTTAAAAAGCAATTTACACCCTAATGTTTGCTTTTACTTAAGGTGTAATTATTGGCCCGACCTTGGCCTGCCCTGTGTTATTCATAGAGGGCCGAGAGCTAAGTAAGTTCTACTTTGAAACATGTTACTGATAATTTACTTTATTATAGCTTTTCAGTCGTGCGAGACAAATAATCGGCCTAGTTTTGTCAAACCGTCGTCCCCACGAATTAGGTGACCGTCACATTTCGTAAATAATTGAGAACGCTATAAATGGATGGGTGTTTTTGGAAATTATTGTCACGGTTTTTTGTGAAAATAATTATTTCAATGTGAAATTTTATGGTTCCAAAAGGAACTAAGGGTCTGGTTGAAAAAAAATCTATTTTACTTTGGTAACAATAATTGTTCTAGCATAACTCCTATATACTGGAAAGAACGGCCCACCTATACTTGGGCCAAGTTCAATAAAGAATAAATGTAAGCAAACGTAAAAATAACTGTTACTTTATTGAATTTTTAATAAGTACTAGTGGTTAATTAAAGTGCGAAAAGTCTCATGTGGGAGGTCTTCTGAGTTAAAATTAAAGTGATTACATTGTGATAGGATAGCGAAACATCTACAACGGTTTGTTTACATAAATTCTTTCTCTAAGTTGACTCAAGTAGAGATGCGACATTCTAGCGACGCTGCATATTCCAGTGTATAGGCCCTTTCATTTTTGAATAACCTGACAGTTTTTTTCGCAGATGCCTGCAAAACACACTTCCCGGATCCCTGAGTTTGCTTACTGATGCGTGACGTCACACGGGCGCCATGACGGTTGGGCGCGTTTCTGCGTGACATAGAAGTTTGATATGGAGCTTACGAAATATCTCTTCCGGGTTTTGATATTTTTGAAAATAAGAATATGTTTAAACCGAAGTCATGGACGACCAGCTTAAATAGGGAAAGTGGAGATGCACAGACAGATTGTGTATGTGTCTGTTATATTCGTGCTATTGTATTTTAGTATGATGAGTAATGGGCAGCAGCGTTCCTCTTAGACCACCTAGCTATATACAGCGATTTGAGTGCCCGTTAGAATAGGCAATAGGATCGCCATATGGGACCTGACATAATTGGCGAAATGTGTTTCTATTTATTTATTTTAATAGGCTGAGCGTTTGACCACAATCTGTCCTGATAGAAAATGATGACGAGACCTAATATGGTACACGCTCGCTTAAAAGAATCCAACTGTGCCTACCCATTCGGGGATAAATATGCGCAATCTATACTAATATTATAAAGCTGAAGAGTTTGTTTGTTTGTTTGTGTGGTTAAACGCGCTTATCTCAGGAACTACTGACTTAAATTGAAAATTATTTTTATGTTTGATAGTCCATTTATCGAGGAGGGCTACGCGAGCGTAGCCGCGGCGTCTATTAGTTTATGTTTTTATGTTTACCTTTCAATGGACGTACAGATATCAACAAATTAGCATTTCATTCTAAGCGACCCGGTACTATCGTTAACAAATTGCTAATGCACCGTTTAAAATTCACGGGACTCGAAGCCGGTTGCAGTCAGAACCTTTATGCAAATGATTCCAATGTAAACTTCCGCGCTAGTTTGTGCACTCGGAAAGTGCAGCAATATATTACTTTTGTAACAAAAGATAAAAAATCTTTTACAATATGTTATATTCGTATACGCCATGTGGTGACGGCAGAGTAGAATACAATTGTCTTGTCACCACTCAAAATCTCTCCCGTGGGTGTCGTACAAGGCGACTAAGGATAAATCAATGATGAGGAATAGGCAGCAGCGTTCCTCTTATACCACCTAGCAATAGCAATGTACTGCGACTTTTGTACCCGATAAATGGCAATAGGCTCGCCACCTATTACATGGGAATTAACATAATTGGCGAAACGTGGGTGCTAGTTCACCTCTGCCTTTTCACTGGCAACACACACGCATTGAACACCTTTGTATTTAAAAGTGTCGTGTGTATTGCCAGTAATGACTTACGGCACCGAAACATGGCCGCTTACAATGGGCCTTATAAGAAGGCTCAAAGTCACTCAAAGGGCAATGATGCTCGGTGTTTCCCTGTGTGATCATATCAGAAATGATGAGATCCGCAGGAGAACTAAGGTTGCCGACATAGCCCGAAGAATGAAATATCTTACACGAATAAAAAATTTTGTAAGTATCTGATACGACAATTCACTTTGAATGACCAATCGATTTTACGAAGATCTTTCCCGATTAGGATGGTGGAAGTTCGCCACTGCATCAGAGCACTAAGAAGTATCTACTTTTGAGATAAGTCTTACTTGAGAACCGTGGACCGTGGTCGAACTCTAGTTCTTCGAATCTAGTATATTTGAGAAGTCCGCTAGAAACTTTGTTAGGGTGATTCAGCTCTCCACACAGTGTGACTAGTTCGGCTAAGCCGACTTTAATTAATGAATTGTATCTATTCATTGCTGTATCAATGAGCTAAAATCGATTTTCGAAAGCAACAAACATAAGTATCGATAATACAAGTTAAAATTAGCTTACCGAAAACAACAAACAAGGGTATTAGCATTGGAGTACGTCGACACAGAATAATTTTGTCTGACAAATTCTTTGAACGCTCCCGTTTCATCTATAGTATTGGCCTTAGAACCTTTCAAGAAATACGCGCCAGTGAGCCAGTGAGAGGTATCGTTATGCATTGCTCTCTATAAAGGACTTTATTAAAACTGTGTGTCACATCACTGGTGTCCTATCAGCAATGTACTGCAAATCGCTAAAGAATTCGAGCGAGATTGCCAAACATCTGAATAGGCTCTTACTGCCGCACTCAGAGAAGTCAAATAACGATAATGAGTAATTAATGTCAAAAAATGACAATTCAAAGCTAGTAGCTATTCTTGCCGGGTCTATGGTCTAGATTTAAATGATTTTTTTGACATTAAGTACTCATCAAAGTTAATTGACGTCTCTGAGTGCGGCAGTTACTCATCATCATGATTGTAAAGTCAATTGAGATCGAAAATGGGTTGGAAATTTTCGGCAATTGTATTCACATTGATGTGCCGTTGATTGTAAGTAGCGGCTTTATAGAAGGCAGGCAGCAGAATAGAGGTGAATTAACACCAACATAAAAATTAAAAAAATATGAACCCTATTTATAAATTATGACAAAACAGCAACAAAAAATAAATAGTTACTCTCTTCGATACATTTAAACTAAGTCCGTAAGACGAATTGACTAGGCCGTTAATATTTCCAAATCCTGATTTGGAATCTCACATAGTATTAATATTTCTGCAATGCCGTGCTACATAACAAGGAACAAAACAGCTTTATTTAATCCCTGACTCATCGAATGTAGCAGACTTCTCTATTATTATTGCATATTCATCTTATAATCATCTCAATAATAATCCACGCACTCAAAATGAGGACATTAATAATATAAAATAATAAACATACACACTACGCTGGCTGAACAACATATGAAGCGTGGAGGGTGAAATGACAATGACGTATCATTGCACGGGATAACACTCCCCAGTCCCCACGCCCAGCCGAAAACAAAGGTTGGCTGTGACTTGAATAATATATTGCGACACATATTCTTTCAATTACTGTATTCAGAGTGATATATCGTCTCGAGTCCGCTTCCGAACCAGAAGGAGTTTTTGTCTCGGAAACTAATCGCGTAGTGTTTCCAAAGGCGTGTAGTGTTTTCAAAGTCGTATAGTGTTCTTCAAAGTGTACTGTTTTATAAAATTTTATTGTTGTTAAAAAAAATATTCCAGTTCTATTTACTCCATCTAAATGAAAGGTTAACTGCCGCACTAACTGCCGCACTCAGAGACGTCAAATAACGTTAATGAGTACTAAACGTCAAAAAATGACAATTCAAAACCAGTCGCTATTCTTACCGGGTCTATGGTCTAGATTTGAATGAAAATTTTTGACACTAAATACTCATTAAAGTTAATTGACGTCTCTGAGTGCGGCAGTAAGAGACGTCAATGAACTTTAACGAGTACGTAATGTCAAACAATTTCATTTAAATCTAGACCATAATTTTACGGCGGCCTTGGTCGAATACTCAGATTGCTGGGTATTGACCAAGAGGTCTCAGGTTTGAATCCTGGTAGGGGCAAACTTTGTGATGACCACAAATGTTTGTTTCCGAGTCATGGTTATGTATATGTTTATGTAGTATATTTTCAACATTTATATACATAATTATATTAAAAATATGTCCGTCATCTAGTATCCATAACACAGGTGCTTAGGCTACTTACTTTGGGCTAGATGATAGGAGTGAGTGTTAATAAATAAAAATAAAAAAAATAAAAAATAATAGACCCGGCAAGAATAGCGACTGGTTTAGAATTGACATTTTTTTGTATAAAGTACTCATTAACGTTAATTGACGTCACTGATTGTGGCAGTAAGTAACAAAAATATGATTCTAATGTGAACTATGAAGTCAAAATTATGTTGTACATATTTTGTCGGAGTTAAAACAGGTTATAAACGACATGTTTTTATTACTTATTATAAATTTACTGCTTAGTAAATGAGTAAAAAATATTGGATATGACACAACCACAAAATTAGTTCTTGATGGAGTAAAGTTAATGGCTGAGTGAGGGTGGCAAAAGTGGATAGTGTGAACACTGAGTGGTTAAGGGGCGGTCTGGAAGTGACAGCGGTGATAGAAAAATAGATTGACTCATTTAGTATGATCATAATTTTGGAAGTGGAACATGATCTAGACATAGGGTAGCTTATGGGGTCAATATAGAGCGATATAATATTCCGAAAGCAGTTTTATATTGGTTCTCATATTTTTTTAAATACAATCCCATTTAGAACAGTTTGTAATAGGGCTTCAAATTGAGTGGTAAGTTCTTTGAAACGGAAAGCTGAAGAATATATTAAATTAAAAATACCTTTGAAAAAATATTTTGTAACCCTTTTTCCAATATTATCTGGGGTCTGAGCGCAAAATCTCATCCTCCGCCATTGTCCTCAATTTCTCGTCACAGTAACACCGTAATCTTCGTGCCAAATCTATCCGCATCTTTTTTACTTTACCTCCTTCTAGACCTTCATTTTCATTTCCTCCGTCATTATGCTCATTGTCATCTTAATCTTATCAAAAGAGTTGATTACTTCGCATTTATTTAATTACTGATGCTACATTCAAAATATTTCAGATTGCACTTTAAGCACGCCACGACATGACACAATGCGATGAAGACGTCCATATGTAAGCAGTACTAAATGATTCATTAATCGCCTGCCCTGTTTTTAGTTTAACTGGAGTCGGAGCAGTTAGTTTTATACTTCCATACGTCTCATATCTTTCACGCAATCCATCAATTTCTGTGAGGTCTAGCCCTTCCCCGCCACCAACTAACATGCATACGTGTTACTCTTTTGCTCGCATGCTTGTCATCTCTTCTTATTAAATGCTCATACTAGGTCAGTTGCCTTCTTTTTAACCTTCCTTTTCTGTCACGGGTGCTATTTTCATATTTCCTCTTAATACTCATTCCTGTATGATCTTATATATACTTGACACTCGACACATCTATCTTAACGTTCTCATCTCTGTTGCATGCAAAAGCCTTTCATCCGTATTCTTGTAATAAAGCATTATCAGTATTATTGCATGAATACGCACGGATATTACGATTTCTACCTTTACAAATATTTGCTCAGCAAAGAACGCAAAGGCCTACAGCTAAGTGCTAAAGAAAATTACCAATTAGTGCCATTTCCCTGGGCGTTAGTACCACGGCTCTGGTCTTAATAAAAAAACTTTGATCGTCCGACGAGAAGAACTCTGCAGAGCTATTCTAAGTTTCGTTTTTTTATTAAAACAGTTTCTAAGATGTAATTAAGTTTTTCCTGTGAGGAGGAAATCGACAGCTTTCTGTGAAGATCTCGCGTGGAAGGAATTCGCGTTTATTTGCGACGACCATTCCAATACTTTTCGGTTGAATTAATTATCGCCAAACAAAGGGACGTAGTTAAACAGAAACGTTTATATCAAACAAAAATAGTTTTGCAAAGTTTTTAACTCATAAAAATGTATGTCTAATTACAATGCCATGTGGCAACGGCAGAGCAGAATACAATTGTCACCATCCCAAATCTCTCCCGCGGGTGTCATACAAGGCGACTAACGGTAGAAAACAGCGATATACTGCGATTTACGTGCCCAATAGTGCAAAAAGTATTTTTCGTATTTATTTGTCAAAGGCTACTCTACTAATGTATCAACTGCTCCTCTACAAAGTTTTTGTATACAATGTTCGAATGAAAATGTCTACATTTGA
Organism: Cataclysta lemnata; assembly: GCA_963931975.1. Classification (NCBI taxonomy): domain Eukaryota; kingdom Metazoa; phylum Arthropoda; class Insecta; order Lepidoptera; family Crambidae; genus Cataclysta; species Cataclysta lemnata. Next base: position 12,401,450 of record OZ008355.1, read on the forward strand.
AAATTAGAATATTCCCGAACAGTCATAGAATTCAATGTGCGAGCAATTCGTATTTTTCCTCGTCGTTTACATCTGTGTACCAGCAAGCCGGCTGTCGTTGTTCCAAAGCCCGCTTTATCTGGCTGTCATAAAATACGAAACAAATTCTGACAGCCCGATTGACGTGTGGCATTGGTGAAAAATTGCTTGTGAGCCAACTGTCCAAATATATTCCTAATAATTCCTCGTTTCCATGTCATATGAGGAGCCCGCTAGCGCAGTACCATAGCGCGCTTGGCCTGCGATTGCGTAAACTAAGCAAAGTCGCTAAGACCGGTCATTGGGTGGTTGACCAAAAATTTATTATCTCGATTTCCTACGTGCTTCGGAAGGCAGATTAAGCCGTTGGTCCCGCATGCATCTGCAGTCGTAAATCCGCCAACCCGCACTGGGCCAGCGTGGTGGGTTATGGCCAAGTCACTCTATATTCTAACATCCACAGAGAAGGCCCGTTCCCTAGCAGTGGGTACATTAAAAGGGCCAGTGATGATGGTGATGTCATATGGAGTGGGCCGGGGCGAACCGCAGACGAAAGTAATAAATGTCATGCATTAACTTTATCACAACAATATTAATCATGTTTTATATGACATTTTCCTTATACCCATTCATAGGGGAGGCCTGTGTCACAGGAGTATTGATAACCTTAACTATTCATAGATGACCATCAAAACAGAATATTATTAAGAAAATATTAAATCCGGTTAAACTAAACAATATATTTGAATTAGGTATGATTTTTATTTGATCATTATACTTTATAAAATGAACATTATATATTTTGAAAAAATACAAGTACAAGTAAAATAAAATTTCGAATTACCTACGTATTATTTTCATTTTTGCTGTTCCCACATTAGAACAATAATTTTTAGAAATCTATCTGACTTTATTTTCTTTGACTATAATTATTTGAAGTCTACGAAAAATCTAAGATGAAGTATCTATTTTTCTGTGCCTCTCAGTTTGTTTTTTATGTGCTATAATATTGATATAAGCCTACAATGGGTTACAATTCCCAGGCACTGATCGTGGCTCGTCTCTGAAATATAATAGACATTGGAATGCTAAGAGTTGTTCACTCAATATTTTGTATCACTTCTTAACAAAAGGAAACAACAAAGCAAATTTAATGGAAGGTAGAATAAACACCCAAAACTTACTCCGCACAACGATAAAGCCCAGAGCCATAATTAAGTTTGACGTTGTTTTTAGTGGGTAGACGAAAAAACTTGTGATAACTTATTCATTCGTCCACATTTTCTGGTATCAAATCGGCGGGTACCCTCACACCGGAAATTTATTATTTAAGCGAAAATGAAGAGGCCCAAACTTTCTTGAGCCATTGTTTATGCGTTTGATGTCAGACAGATCTTGGGCTTGTTCTGGTGGACGTAAATTGAAAAGTCACCCGTACCTTCCTATTTCAGGGGCATTATTTTCGGTTGTTACTAAATTCTCATTGGGTACGGATCTCGCAAACATTATTTTATTTTTAGCCAGACAAAAAGCTCTTGGCCTCCATCACACATGATGGTAAGTGACGATTAGGGCCGAAAATGGAATCAAGCTTCTCCTGTAACCATTGAGAGACTGGCTATCTTGGCACAATAATTTTTTATTTATCTTCCCGGTGGGCGAACCAATTAACCACGAAGGCGGTAAAATTAAGTTTTAAATATTTCCCCTCGCATTAGTCGTTCGTTATCCTCTCGCTTTAACTCCAACTAAATCCCGAGACAAAACACTGTCAAGTGGTGGAGAGAGATTGTGTCCACGTCTCGCGCCAGGCCTACAGTTCTTTCTGAAATTACCCAGAAACTGTGCACTTGCACTTAATGACATTAAGACCAAGTCGAAGTCGCCCATACAAATTGTGTACACAATCAAGGCGACCGCGCGGCAGTAAAATCACTCCTTCCGAGTTTACTGCCCCATTTATGGGCTATTAAGTTCACAGAACTTCGCGTGATACACTTTAAATCGATTCGCGTTTAAAAATCGAGTTACAAGGGTCGTGCTGTACAAGTTTATGGTTCATAATGCAACTTGTTTAGGTGGCATTTTCAAGTTAAATTTCGTTGCTTCGTTACAAGGTAAATTACCGTTTTAATATTACTAATAAAGCTCAGATTACTTTGTAGGCTTATATGGATGGAAGAATATAAAGAGAAAGGGCCATAACCCATCACTGTGGCCCATTAACAACTGCAGATGCTCTCGGGAGGTACGGCTTGACGCGCTTACTATGGCGCAAAGGAACTAGAGTTAAAATATTTGTAATTCCAGTTCCTTTGCGCTATATTAGTAAATTAGCCTAATATAAAGCATATTTTAAATTTACTTTCATTGTAAAAGTAATTTTTACTAATAAGAACTTCGAATAGTTTTAAATTGTGAAAAAACGGGATTTATACCACGTACCTGGATTTTGTTATGATTGCGATATTTCAGCACAGTTACATGCACCATGGTCACGGATGACTGAATTAGCCTAATATAAAGCATATTTTAAATTTACTTTCATTGTAAAATTAATTTTTTACTAATAAGAACATCAAATAGTTTTAAGCGAGTGTGGGTGTTTAAGAATTTTTTATTTTATTTTAAACAGCGTAATGGCCCAAGGATTGATCCTTGAGGCACACCAAACAACAACCGGGAACCCGAAGGTTCAGCTTCATAAGAAACTAATTTTTGAGTTCCATCGCTAAATTATGACTTTACAGATTGTAACGAATTACATAATACACCGTAATGTTTTAATTTTTGAACATAACATTTGTAGTCAAACGTAATCAAATGCATCGTGAACAACCAAGTCTACAGTTTTATTTATTTTTCGATTCTGTACAACATTGAAGTGTCGTGGTTGAACGTTTCAATCTGCTCTTGGAGTTGCTTGGGAACTTTTACGACGTCTGTCTGGACTGTGGAATTGTCGATAGTGGTGTTTGGCAATAAATACACACGACATAAACTCGGACTACATAATAGAATTCTTGAATTTATTTATTGTTCGTCAATGTACGCCCTATAATAACTAAGGCCTGAGTTCACCAAAACTTAAGCATGCGATTAGTATTAAATCGTCGGTTATTGACATTTAATTTTTATTGTATGGAAAAACTGTAACAAGCTAAAGGTAATCGCTTGTTTTAAGTTTTAGTTAACTCAAGGCAAGCTTTAATTTTATGTTTGTAGCACCACTGTTTAAAAATTAATAAACTCTGTCCGTCATAAATATTGTTCTGTCAAAAAGACCCATTTTTAAATTACTTATGTGTTCCTATCGGCAACAAAATTTAATTATCCCGCTTTCGCTTCACTAAGTCAAACCTGTATTTAGTTACAGGCAACAATTATTTTTTACAACACAAGGGCGGTACCTGGCACATGTGATATTTCACACACGTTTAATGGTTACTTGAATGTGCATAAGAAAGGTTCTTTTGTTTCTTTTTTATATATTCAAAGGAATTGAACTAATTTATTCATATAGAATTTCCTTTGAAATAAAAAAAAACAGACTTCCGCATAACTTGAAACAAAAACTAATGAAATCCAACTTCCTTATTACTAAGACAATATTGACTTGAATTAATTTGCTCTCGAAACAATTTGAAATAATAATTATATAAAAAAAGTGCAGCATTCAGTCCGATGACTTAAAACAGAGTATTTACAAGTAGGTACAGCTAATAACATACGTAACTAAAAGTACATTATCTTTAACTATCCACGCCTCGAAAGCCATACCAAGTTTGTGTTTCTGACTGGTATTACATTATCTGACCAAGAAGATATTGTAATATTATTAAATTTTGCCATTCCATAGCCATTTAAATGTGAATAATAATTAAAGCACCAAAAAAAATTATAAATGGGAGTAATTTTTAGATCGAACAAGTATAGCTAATATGCAATTAATAGGAAAAATTCTGCGCCAAATCAAGATAATTTGGGAACAGGGAAGGATGATGATGGTGAATATGGGGCACAAGCCTTCCCTATAGATGGAAGAATATTATAATTTTGTTAAAGATAATGATCCAATGGCATAAATATTAGTTCTTATTGATATGCTATAGAAATCAGGATATTACGAAAATAGACCCTTGCAGAAGTTCACAGCATGACGCATTATTGGAATAATCCAAAAATGTACGCGAAGCTCTTACAAGCACTAGGTAACGGAATTATAAATGGAATCGCAAATTGGATAAAGGCGAAATCAAAGGTAAAGTCAAATTTTATTTGATAAAGTAAAGATGGTTCTGGAAGTATTCGATAAAGCGACAAGTATGCTTCGAGAGTCCGATAATTAGGTGAAAAAGTGAAAACTTGACGGTGCCGGCCGGAATTAATTTTTATTGAGTTTTTTCTCCGGCATTCGATGAGACGTATTCTCGACTTTATATCCTGGCGTCAGAGCAGATAATGGGCAGCTTTCGAAGCGGCGACCTCTAAAATAACTCTAATCGAGACATCTACGTTTAAAAACTTTGGAGAAATGTAATAGCTTTACTGGGAGCTCCCAGTAAATCCTCGCTTATATTTTCTTTCGTCACTTAAAGGGCGTTAATCAATTATCCAAGACACTTGTTTTTATTTTCATCTTCTTTACCGAAAGATAAAATGCTTAGTTAGTTATATTTTTAAGTTTAAAATAGATTATAAATACTTTCGGAAATTATTTTGTGGTGTTATTCTTTTACTGAAGATTTTGTTACACTTATCCACAATTCGCGGTCTTATTGCCCGATATATGGCAATAGGCTCGCCCCCAATTACATGGGACTGAAAACAGTTCAAGAAAAGTGGGTATTGATACATCTCTGCCTACTACTTCGGAAATATGTAGACGTGATTTATGTGTGTATGTGAAAGATATGAATGAAATATAGAGCACAGAATATTAATGTATTGAAATGAAACTTATATCGCCGAGTGGTGACAGAGAAGAATTATCCAATGAAACTATTTCCAATCGTGTCTTACATGGTGACTAAAGACGTGATTAAACAGTGATGAGGAATGAGCAGCAGCTTTCAGAGCATAGAGATCGGGATTGGTTTCAGTTTTGCTCTGCCGTCAACACTCTACTTTCAGCCATAACACATTCCATAAAAAACCAATTTGGCTTGATACCTTGATAGCCTATCGTGTCGTCTAAGTACATCTAGAACATAATAAAACCTCACCTTAGAGAGTAAATGGAGTATAACCATTAGTGGAGCACTAAATAAAACGCCAGCCACCTTAAGGGAAACCGTAAATTAGATTTAGGTTAATTTAGCATTCCTAGTGCTAATGCTGCCGGTAAATTTAGATGGATAGTGGTGGGTATATTACGTCTTTTTGGCGTTCACGCACTTAGTCTTAGGCACTCAAAAGGAGACATCAATTAAAATAGTATCGGTGATAATTGTATTCTGCACTGCTGTCACCACACGGCACTTAGGAGCTCAATTCATACACATACATACATAAATCACGCCTATATCCCCCAAGGGGTAGGCAGAGGTGAACTAGCACCCACGCTTCGCCTATTATGCAATGTAATAGGTGGCGAGCCTATTGCCATTTATCGGGCACAAAAGTCGCAGTAGGTACAAGAGGTGCTAGATGGTATAAGAGGAACGCTGCTGCCCATTCCTCATCACTGATTTATCCTTAGTCGCCTTGTACGAGACCCACGGGAGAAATTTGGGGTGGTGACAATTGTATTCTACTCTGCCGTCACTACACGGCCAAGCCCAATTCAGGCTCCATGTAATAGGGGCTGAGCCTATTGCCATTCACTGGGAAAATTTCTAGATGGTGCACCAGGAACGGTGCCGTCTATTCGTCGTTAATTTACAACTCTAACTGCCGCACTCAGAGACGTCAAATAAAGTTAATGAGTACTTAACGTCAAAAAATGACAATTCAAAACTAGTCGCTATTCTTGCCGGGTCTTGATTTGAATGAAAATTTTAGACATTAAATACTCATTAGAGTTATTTGACTTCTCTGAGTGCGGCAGTAAGGGTCTGTTTCACAATCGACGGGTTCTGAATAGTTTACTTGGCCGATCATTTAACAGTTGTAATATGAAATATATGTCAATTGAACTGCCCAGTAAGCTATTTAGAACTTACCCGTCGATTGTGAAACAGGTCCTTAGTCGCCTTGTACGACACTCACGAGAGAGACAGGGGTGATGAAATTGTATTCTTCTCTGCCGTTACCATGACACATAAGTTGATGGCCGCCTTGGTCAAATGCTCAGATTGCTGGGTATTGGCCAAGAGGTCCCGGGTTCGAATCCTGGTAGGGGCAAACTTTGTGATGACCATAAATGTTTGTTTCCGAGTCATGGTTGTGTATATGTTTATGTAGTATATTTTCAACATTTATATAGATAATTATATTAAAATATGTCCGTCATTTAGTATTCATAACACAAGTGCTTAGGCTACTTAATTTGGGCTAGATGATAGGTGTGAGTGTAAAAATATTTATTTATTATTATTATTTAAGTCCACGCTTGTTTCTTTTGTTTGTTCTTGCGTTGTTTACCGGGTTATCTAGGGTAGGTACGGAATAAATAGGAAACATTTTATATTTTAAACGCCTTCCCACAACGTGAACAATTTTTCTTCGGCCGCAAGTCAAGTTCAAAAAAGAATAATTACTGCCCATTACAGTTTATCGCTGGCTGTTTCCGCACGCTTTCAGACCTAATAGTTTTTTTTGTGTGAAATTTAAAGGTAGCCCAGTTTCGTTCGAACCACTAGGTGTGCTAGTTTAATGGCTTTCTATTTTTATTTATAAGAAGGCGGATGACAATAGGCTCACCCCCCTATTACATGTGGTTGAGCATTATGTGGATAGAAGAATATTGGTATAACGGACCATAACCTACTGCACTAGATTTGCAGGTATTCACGACCGCAGATGCAGCCGGGATCAACAGATTATTGTGTTTGTAAAGCATGCAGGAGCCCGAGATACGAAGCCTTATTGGTAAAACTCACTTAGTAACATTTGGACCAATTTTATCAGCACATCGAAATACACTAGAGGAAAAAATCTGTAAGTTACTAATGTTATATTTGCCGCGACTTATTTATTCAACTGTGTTGTTTACCCTAATCACTTGCTACCTAATTAGCTGAATGTCACATGAATTTGGCCTTTAAACCGACGTTATTATTTATCTCTATTTCGCTATTGGTCACCTATCAAAACGCCCCAAGAGAACATTGCTTAAAATTCAAATTCTTTATTGCATGCCACATTGGTGTACAGTGTATATATGGTATATATGGATAAATATAAGCTTGTGCAAGTGTGTCTTAACCTTACCTGTGCCAACTAACCTTACCTGTGCCAACTAACCTTATTTGCTTAATTGACAAAGCACTTTAAATGTTTCATTTGTTACAATTTCATTTTTATGTAATGGAACTTTAATAACGTTCATTTTGTATAATAAATTTTATTTTTTTATAATAACGAATCATATAATTTCGCTCATCATACCGTTCACAGAATAAATATAATAAATTATCGTTTGAAATAAAACTTATTTTGTATTACCGTTCATTTGATATAATTTTGTGTGTTATGGGTACGTATCTCGTATAAAGGCAAGCTTAGGTTATGTGAGTACAGCGTCATAAATAGGTGAACACTTAAGACCCCTGTTATATATCGGGAACTTTTATACAATCCTAAACTAGCTACCATAGTATGTGTGTTATTATTGTGACAAGGTAGTAAAATACTTATCCTACAACGAACGGTAAGAGACGAGCGAGCAAAGCGATACGAGGGAGCAAAGGTAGCAACCAGCGACTGACCATGTTTCATAATTTTCCACGGATCGTTCGAATAGCTAATACATTTTATATATTTTAAATATTTTATCATGTCAATATTATTATAATAAACAATCAATATGACGTGTGGTGACGGCAGAGCAAAATACACTTGTCACCACCCCCAATCTCTGCAGGAGGTATTGTAGAAAGCTAACTTTTAAATAGTTAATTGGTCATTTCAAATAAATATATTTTAATTACTAAAGAAGTTTATTGTATAGAAGATCGTTTCTTTTATGATTTAATAAACAAGTTCAATTTTAAAATTTTATTAAATAAATAGACGGCTTTTTGCTGAACATATTACACAAAAATCGTTATATTAGCGATATATTGTTAAATTTCCAATGTTGTAACAACGATTACAATTTTGGCTACGTCAGGTAAACACAAGACATCACTAGTTAACTTTTATAACTTATATTACGTAATAAGACCGTGTGGTAATGACAGAGCAGGATACAATTGTCAAAACCCCTATATTTCCCGCGGAAAAGTTGGTGCGACATACAAGGCTGTAAGGGGGGTAAAGACAGCACAGTGAGTAATGTGGAGCAGCGTTTATTTTATACCAGCTAGGAATATACGGCAATTTTGTGCATGTCGGATGATAATTGGCAAAACGTGGGCTTTAATTCACTTCTGTCCCCTTCGGGGATAAACGGGCTTAATTAATGTATATATATCACGCATTACGTTTAACTCAACAATTAAAACTAAATAACGCACCTATGTAAGGTGACAAAACTTACATACGAATGAGACTTTCTGACATATTAGTAGTACATGTTGTAGATGCCAGTATCTATTTGTTTTGGGCGGGTAATAATCTCAACACGAGAACTTGCCTCCGACTTCCGGAATAAGGAGGGTTAACTCAACCCTTTCACTGCCTGCGTACAAATTTTTTTTTGCTTTTCAAATGTAACTCAAAGGACTAGAGTGGAAAATCTAGTGAAATAATTTACGTAGTTAGTTATTGTTGCTCATGCTTTGCTGAAAACAGAACTTTAGGTATCTGTGTATTGATAATGAAATAGTTTTGTATTTTACTACTTCCTCTAATTTTTCCTACTATTCTTTTCAATATTAGTTATTAGTTTTACATTATTTACATAAAAAAAAACGATTCAATAGTATACTAAATTTTATTTAGTAAAATCAACATAACAACAGAAATTCATTGTCATTTCTGGTCTTTATTATTATGAAGTACCTACTAGCTGTGCCCGCGACTTCGTTCGCGTGGGTGTCGGAAAATAGCAACATGTCGTACGTAGATGGATAGGGTACATGACTTTACTTGAGTATTTATAACGTCTTTCCCGTTTTTGCAACATTATTCATTGTTCCTCAGCTGCTTTATACTATATAGCCTTTCCGCAATAAATTGACTATTCCACACAATGAATTTTTCAAAGTAGTTCCTGAGTTTACCGAGTACAACCAAACAAACAAAACAAACTCTTTCGCTGTATAATATTAGTATAATTTTTAAATATATATATACAATTAGAAAAATAAACACATTTGGTTTGATTTCAATTTGTACATAAATTGATGAAACTATTAAAAATTTATAATAGTTTTTTGTTTGTTACAAATTTGTATACAAATTCTCTCATAAACATAAGCAAAGAATCTTTTTCAAATAACAATAATTAATAACAAAAACGACATAACTAAAAAAAACACTGAAAACATTTTGTAATCTAAAAGTATTTTAATATTAATAATTCCATCTGTTTCTTAAGTGTGTTCATTTCGCACTTAAGATGCGATAATTTTGATAAAGACTAATGTGAACTATAGTTGAAGAACAAAGTGTAAAACAAAGTGAAAGTCCAAAACCAAATTCACTAACCAGAGACAGTGAAAACAGGCAGTAGTTTCAAATATTATAGAAAACCTGTCTTTAGTGACTTAATTATCTCCTTAGTACTGGAATATTCCGAATATCATCATCCACAATATAGGCGGTCTTACTAAGAACTCACACTATGTAATAAAAAAGTTGCCGGCCAAATTGTAAAATTAAAATAACGGAAATTCTCATGGGCATAACGATAAAATTATATCTCAGAAAAAACATTTTCCGTGAAACATCAATTTAAAAACACGCTCGCAAGCCAAGAAATAAGAATGGAAGATATCTTGTTACACAGCCTGGTAGGCATTCTGTTTCTGCCAAAAGGCTGGGGGCAATGTACGATATTTACCTACCAAAAGTGGTGACGACTACAGTCAAATTTTACCAATTTAAATCCAGTTACGTACAAAATAAGACCCCTTTGATTTCCAAAGAAATCTCAAACGTTAATTATCATATTAAAACTCACATATAACCTTTCGCAAGATCTGCGAGGCCGTTTACCTGCGAGCTGAAAGCGAAACAATATTGCTATTTACCTTAGAACTGACATAACACTATCACAGTTCACTATCACACCACTTTCTTGTGTTATTACACACAGTATTACACGATTCTACGGTTTCCAAACCGTACACAGTGCCACGACTGGAATAATGCTACGCGATACTCTGATACGAACGGAGCGCCGTAGCGTCTGCTACGAGCGACACGCGCGCTACGACTGCCGTAGCCCCCTCCCCGCGCGACTTGTGTTTAGGTTAAATTTTACAACGACACAACTTTGTTTTAATTTCTTATACTTTTTTATTTCAAACTCAGTCCTTTTCTTTTTTTATTAAGGACGTCAGTGTAATCGCAATAGCCGTAAAGCTTGGTCTTGATAAAGCCAGCTTAATATTTATATCGACACGGCTAAAGTTATTTTTCCGATGAATTCTGCAGTTGTATGTAAGATGCGTGACAAAAATTAAGTCTTTTATTATCGTCAATGTACGTGGGTCTTTTTATCGTCAATAAATGTAGGTCTTTCTGTATTTAACCAATGGATACAGGAACGGTTATTTTTAATAGTTAGCTTCAATCTTATCGAGTTGAAAATAAAGTCCGTTTTCCCGCGGAATTTCCAGAGTGCCTGTCAAACTTAAGATATTTTGTAAAACAAGAATATCAATATTCTCGAGCGGCTAATCTATGAAGTCATCCAGATAACATCTTATTCTAAGCCTCTTACTGGCGTAATTTTCTTCTGTAGCGATTTAATGATAAAAATTAATTAAACTAAATGGTAATACTGATTATGATATATCATAATCATCATCATCTTCCTACAGTTTCCTGCAGTTGGCGAAGTATGTTTCGTATTCAATTCTTCTCCCTGCTCGTTCCTAGTCTATCTAAGGTCGGCGCAGTATGTTTCCTCTTCCATTCATATCGGTCAGCAGTCATGAAGCCATCCAATCCCTTTTGATTCATATCATCCATCACACCGTAAAGGTGCTAATGGTGCATGAATGTATTCTTTGAATAGTGAATGAATGTGTATAAAAGAGACGAAACGAACCATGTCGAGAGACCGATGAACGGAGAGAGTGATCGAAATGATAACATTCCAATCCATACTGCTCAAGGCTTTGGCTTAGGTTTTACAACCGGCCGCCTGCCTGACACTAACCCTCTTTGGGTATGCTGTTGTTGGTGGTTTGCCCTCCACTATTCGGGTGCCCCAAGGTGCTTATCGGCTCTACATGCACCGGGCAATCTCCCTTAGTCGAGTTTTACGACACCCGTGTGATGAGTCGGGGCTGGCCCATTCTACATTATTTATTCATTCCCTGGTTAGCATGGAAGAGTAAGTTTTTTATTCAATTAATATCAGATATTCGGTCGGATCAAAATTGACTAGTAAGTTGTTGTTAGAGAAATTTTCTAAATTTGTTACTACACTCAATTCTTTTATTAAATAACCGAGTGAAACATTTTTTTTGTTATCTGACAAGATCCCACAGCTGGGCAAAGGCCTCCCTCGCAGCCCTCCATCTCTAGTAAATAAACCATTATAATGTTTTATTTACTCGACATGGATTGCTGCAAGGGAGGCCTTTTTTAAAATCTACCCTGGGCAGGCAGGTTAAGTAACGCCCACGTTTCACCAATTATGATAGATCCCATGTATTAAGTCCTCTTACACTGCTGCGCAGTACATTGCTAGGTGATATATATATAAGAGGAACGCTGCTGCCCATTCCTCTTCACTGTTTTAACCCATAGTCGCCTTCTATGAACCCGACACCCGCGGGAGAGATTAGCGGTGGTGACAGTTGTGTCAATCAAAATCAATTAATTATGAGTTTTATGTTTTAGACCGTGTGGTGACGGCAGAGCGGAATACTATTGTTACTTCCCTCATCTCTCCCGGGGGTTTCGTACAAGTCGACTAAGGGTTATAACAGCAATGAGTCATGAGTGACGGCGTTCATCTTAGAGCACCTAGCAATACACTGCGATTTCCGCGCCCGATAAATGGGCTCGCCACCTATGGGACTTAACCTAGTTGGCGAAAAAAATGTTTTAATTCGCCTCTGCCTACCCCTTCCGGTATATGGCGTGATTTATGTAGGTGTGTATGTAAAATAAAACATTATAATGTGCAAATAAAAATCAATTAATTATGAGTTTTATGTTTTATAACCTGTGAAAATTCTCAATAAAATATTGTCTCCCAACAGTTTATTGTTCATCCGAATGATTTCCGGACCAACTGTTCCGCTGCCAGTTCGAGTACACGCCGGGGACGAATTTTGATAATGGCCGCGTTTCTCCCGGTCCGGGCCGCTGCCGGGTCAAATACGCGTATTTCGACGTTTTAAATCACGTTTTTTTTTATTATTTTAATACATACATATATCACGCTTATATCCCCGCCCCGAAGGGGTAGGCAGAGGTGAATTAACACCCACTTTATATCACATAATACGTAATATTACAAAGAAAATAAAGTCAGAAAAAATTATTGTCCTGAAGAGAGATATGAACCCGCGTCCTCCTCAATTTTATTTTATTATATTTATATTATTCTTAAGTACCTACAATATTTTTATACATCTATAAAGTGTTCAAATAAAAATTAATCTTCCACGCTGACCAGGGAGCGAAAAAATAACGTAGAATGTGCCAGCCCCGACTTACCTCAGAGACGTCGTAAAAGTCGACTAACTGCCGCACTCAGAGACGTCAAATAACGATAGTGAGTACTTAATGTCAATGTAAGACAATTCAAAACTAGTCGCTATTCTTGCCGGGTCTATGGTCTAGATTTATTTGAAATTTTTTGACATTAGGTACTCATTAAAGTTATTTGACGTCTCTGAGTGCGGCAGTAAGTGAGATTGCCCGATAAGTATCTTGGGGACCCGAAGTAGAGGGCAAACTACCAACAGCATACCCAAAATACCCAGTCAGGCGGGCGGATGGCTGTAAAACCTAAGCCAAAACCTTGAGCAGTATAGATTGTAATGTTGTCATCCCAATCACTCTCTCCGTTCATCTGTCTCTCGAATGGTCCATTCGGTCTCCTTTCTATACATTCATTCATCACTAGCACCTTTCCGGTGTGATGGACGATGTAAATAAAAAATGAGTGAAGGCTTGATGACGTCTGACCGATATGAATGGGAAGAGGAAATATACTCGCCGACATAATTTCCAAGAATGTTTGTTCTCAATGTCGGGTACATTTTGATGATTCATTGCTGTTTTAAGATTCGTTAATCAATATATTACATGACCTTTTACCGCCTGAAACACAGGATTTTCCTAGCTCAGGCATATTGCTATATTAAAAAAATATTAACATACTTATATGTTAATATTTTTTTATACATACATACATACATAAATCACGCCTATATCCCCGAAGGGGTAGGCAGAGGTGAACTAGCACCCACGCTTCGCCAATTATGCTAGGTCCCATGTAATAGGTGGCGAGCCTATTGCCATTTATCGGGCACAAAAGTCGCAGTAGGTACATAGCTAGATGGTATAAGAGGAACGCTGCTGCCCATTCCTCATCACTGATTTATCCTTAGTCGCCTTGTACGACACCCACGGGAGAGATTTGGGGTGGTGACATTTGTATTCTACTCTGCCGTCACCACACGGCTTTTTTTATCTATATTTTATCTTTTATTTTTTATTTTTTTATCTATTCTAAAAATTTAAGGCACGGTGGCATCACCTATTGTTAACCATTTTATCTATTGTTAACTGTTCTAGCACTAAGTTTTTGTCAATAAAGATTTTTTTTATAATATGTTTGCGACGTCAATATTCTTGTTACAAACAAAAATAAAGAGAGACTCAAATTCTCTCGGGCAATTGTGGATAATGTAAATTTCTCCTTTAAACAAATGTGATTTCCTATTGGGCCCTCATCAAAGCTGACAAGTCTGTCCCAGTGGACAGCGGACGGTGGCAATCCGATGCACAGTGGGCTAAGACCGAACAATGGTGTACTAGTTTCATTTTTGGTAATTTGTGATAAATATAAGTGAAGTATGTGCTCGTTAGCGCAGTGGCATAGCTCGCATGGCCTGCGATTGCGTAAACTAAGCAATGTCTGCTAGGGCCGGTCATTGGATGGGTGACCATAAATTTATTGTCTCGAGTCCCTCCGTGCTTCGGAAGGCACGTTAAGCCGTTGTTATTTACACAATATATAAATGTTTGAAAAAATAGAAAAAAAGGTTACAAAAAGGTCGAAAAATTATAGTACCCATTCCCCATCAGGACTTTAATTTTTCAAACTTTTTCTGTCTATTTTTTTTTTCTTATATTTTACACATTATTATAATATTATTATTAGAATTACTGATCTTTGAACTCGTGTAACAATCGTGATTACTAAGATAATTTCTTCGTTTTATCCTTAATAAGCAAAAGTATCAGATAATTTTTTGTCAGGATTAAATCAAAATTATATTTTATTTTGTGTCCCCACGCACAAAGCACTCGTAAGAAAGAAATGTAATCCATGGCAGATTTGCTATATTCCTACGACTGTATTATGTCAACACGATGTCGTATAGGATTAGGACTCAGTTTATTCAAGAGAATTGAGTTAAACAAAATACTGTAAGAGCCGCGGTATTTTTCAACAAAGGTGTTATTACTTCCTGTATTACTTTATGTATTTGCTAGCGCGAACCACTTTAGGTTTAAGGCTTACTTACGTTTTATGAGTATATTATTTTCATGATAAAGTGATTAATGTCAGATTGGTCTTCTATGCTGACCTGGGAGCGAAAAAATAACGTAGAATAGGCCAGCCCCGTCTCAACCCATGGGTGTCGTAAAAGTCGACTAAGGGAGATTGCCCGATATAGACCAATAAGCACCTTGGGGCACCCGAATTGTGGAGGGCAACAATTCGGGTGCCCCAAATTGTTGCCCTCCACAATTCCACCAACAACAGCATTCCCAAAGAGGATTGGTGTCAGGCAGGCGGCCGGCTGTAAAACCTAAGCCAAAACCCTGAGCAGTATTGATTGGAATGTTTTCATTACAATCACTCTCTCCGTTCATCGGTCTCTCGACATGGTCCGTTCCGTCTCTTTTCTATACACTCATTCATCAGTAGCACCTTTACGGTGTGATGTATGATATGAATCAAAAGCGAGTGGATGGCTTGATGACGTCTGACCGATATGAATGGAAGAGGAAACATACTGCGCCGACCCCAGATAGACTGAGAACAGGGCAGGGAGAAGAAGAAGAAGAAAATGATTAATGTCAGAATATCAAATGACAGAAGTGACATTAAGTTTTTTAAAGAAGGTTCTAAGGGAAAGTCGTGGCATTATCAAGATAATAAATTACTTAAAACAGATGAAAAAATTTAAACTTAATGTCACTGCTATCATTTGACATTAATGACATGAGAAAAATAAAGTAAATAATAATTTTATATCCCAACTCTGCGAAGTGTTCCACTGTGCGGCAGACACCTGTTTACTATTTCCGAAGTCTAGCTCCAACTGTACTAAATGTCTTTGGGTAGTTCAACTATTAGGCAAAATTGTATGAACTAAGCTTTTTTTTCAAAACTATTGCGTGTTACGTTAGAAGCTTTACAAAAAAAGGTTACTCCCTCATGTACAATACGTTTTCATATTTTACCTTTACAAAAGGTATGTGGAATGGCTGATGTAGGCTTTGTCCTTAAAATATGTCATATAAATTCACCGGGTATTATTTAGTATATTTACTGAAAACGACAAGGCATACATATTTACTGAAGTACCATTTTAATCAACTTATTACCAACAATGTTCGTTTATTTTCAAATCTTCAACATTACATAAACAGTTTATTGAATTTCACAAATTTAAACAATTAATTAATAATGTGTTTGTTGCGGTAATTAAAAAAGAATCACAGGTTGTATAAGAAGATGCCCAGTACTTTTGCTGTCTCTTATACGACACCCGCAGAAGGGTGACGATTGTATTCTGCTGTCTCCACACGGCTAACGACGGTGTTTAAAGAGCCCTAAAAAGAACACACAAAAAACCCAACCAACATCAAATGTAGAGATGTTAATACGAAAATTATAAAACTCTCTGAAGGGACACTCGCCCACTTAGGTACTTGCCTTTGAAAAGAATATTTCGGCCGTTACAATAAATCCACGTGCACTGTACGTTTTTGCGTTTCTAAAAGTTTCATGAGCCATGAAATGACTTAATAACTTGCCGAGAGTAAGGAAAAAAAACAACAGGACCGTCTAAGGCGAGCATTGTTTGTAAATGTGACAGTCCCGTATTCCGTAAGGTTAACCCCCAAATACTCAAATTTTGAGCACTGCTAAATAAGTAAAGTCAAAATGGTAAAACATAAATTTTGACAATACTGAAGTGTTAAGCAGGACTCAAACTTTGAGTAGCGTTTTTGTATTCGCGGGTTAATATGCTACTTTAATACCTCCACTAATGTTGCCAACTTTGGTGGAATGGTCAAATACGCTGGCTTGCGACCAATCATTTCCAGGTTCGAACCAAGATATAACAGGCTGAGTTGGCTGAACAACAGAAAAGAAACTCAGTAAGTTTTGTTCCTCCTTTTACATGGAGTTTTGAGTTAATTTAAGACGATATAACCTGTTATTTCACCTCGGTCTAAATAGACGTGATTTATGTTTGTATAACTTCTATTGAAATACAGCAGTGGAACGGCAGTCTTTTTGTTTTAAAGCGATTTCAGCGCTTCCATTCAGCCAATAACGCTTTTATTAGCTGGTTCGCGCTTTGAAATGGAGTTCACACGTTTTTCTTCCGCTAAAATTATTGCACATCCCGCGATTAACGCTGCAATTATTCTGGGAATATAAACGGGAGAAGTACGCTTGTCCTACTCTAACGCCCGGTATTCGCTACAACCAACCTTAGCGGTTGGTACAAGGGGCAAGAGAACAGATATATCTAATATTCTCTCTCACACGATAATGCAAGATTATTATGTCATGAAGTCAGTCGAACTTTTATAATATAACTGTTTTATGCTACACAGGAAAGCTCTTGGCCTTCATCTCACCATGTGGTAAGTGACAATAAGGATCGAAGATGGAATTGAGCTTCATCTGGAACCTATCTGAAGGAAAGGCTGGCTATCTTATCACATATTTTCGGAACACACTAATGCTATTAACATTTTTACTAAGACGACAGATTTTGATAAGATGGTGGTAGCTAGCCAGGCGGACTTGAAAAAAATCCTACCACCAAACCGAGAATATATTTGTACTCCCCTGGAGATCGAACCCTCCACGGGATCTTTATTCCGCTGGGCTAGACCACAGTGGCGGTTAAAAAGCTGATATATTCCCCCTGCCTTATTAAGTGTTGCCGTTTAATAATTGGCTGTGAATGTTGAAGTTCCCGCCTGTTCCTTTGGGTGTAGGTAAAGTACCTTCCTGGCAATAGTTGTAATACAGATGGCAATAGGCTCACCTATTACATGGGACCTAACTTAATTGGAGAAAAATGGTTGTTAGTGCACCTCTGCCTACCCCATAATTTGAACATTATAAATAAATGTTAGAAAAATTTGTACAAATAACTTTTTAACCACAATAGGTTAAAAAAGTTCAAAAAATTATAGTCTTGAGTCAGATGTTTATACCACTCGGTCAACCCAGACCATTTTTCGAACTATTTCTAACCACAATAATTTTTGTAATGAAAGGTATATTTACCGAAATTCCTCGCAAACTCCAAGCTTACCCAGCGAACGACGCCCGCGTACTCAAGGTCATCGGCGACCGAAAATCATTCGGACGAAACGCTTCCCTCTTGCCACTTGGACCACACCACGCCACGCATGCGTCCGTCACCTCGCCCCGGGTCGCAAAAACCCCTGACTTGCGTATTAACAATTTTTTCCTTGGGTTAATTACGACCGAAGTTCGGGGTCACTTTCCGATAATAACAAGCGTTTGTTTCCATTTGGCTCTCTTACTTAGGGGGGAGGATTCGCGGTCAGGTACGAGGTAAATGTAAACAGATATTTCACCGGTGCCATTGATATGTTTGTCCGTGTCTGAGCTTATACTAAACTTAAGCAATGTTGTTGAGGCCGGTCATGGGATGGGTGACCGAAACATAGCTACGGTTTTTAATCTGAGCTTACAATAGGCAGGAGAAGTTTTCAAGGATAATTGTGGGTTGGGTGCCCAAAATGTTAACAGTATAAAAAATTGTGCCCTGTCATAACGGCAGAGCAGAATACAATGGTCACCACCCCCAATCTCTCCCACGTACAGCGTCTACTACCACCTAGCAATATACTGCGATTCACGTGCCCGATAAATGGCAATAGGTTCGCAATCTATTACATGAGATCTAACATAATTGGTGAAACGTGGATGTTGATTCACGTCTGCTCCTCTGCTAACTTTTATCGTAAGCGTAACGTACCAACCTAGTTACATACATACATACATCAATCACGCCTATATCCCCGAAGGGGTAGGCAGAGGTGAACTAGCACCCACGTTTCGCTAATTATGTTAGGTCCCATGTAATAGCTGGCGAGCCTATTGCCCAAAAGTCGCAGTACATTGCTAGGTCGTATAAGAGGAACGCTGCTGTCCATTCCTCATCACTGATTTATCCTTAGTCGCCTTGTACGACACCCACGGGAGAGATTTGGGGTGGTGACAATTGTATTCTACTCTGCCGTCACCACACCTACCTACCTAGTTACTTAAATTATTAAAATTAGACTATGTTTCATCAACATCGCCCTGCCCATAACCCTTCCTATTTGGGGTCGGCGCAGTACCTATGTCCTCTTTTTCCATTCTCTTCTGTCCTTCGTTAATCCATCACAAAATTAGACTATGTTTACGGGGTGAAAAATGGTATCGCTTTTTGTACTAAAATTTACAGCTTCACAATCCTCTTAATTAATTGAAGTCTCTGAGTACGGCTGCTATAATCGTAATGTTATATAACAGGAATCTCGAGTAGGTAAAGCGGTTTGTAATCTGTTCTCATGATCGAGATTGAAACATGTCCCTTATATTTTCCTTTGATTAAATTCCGTTAGGATGTCGACATCAGGGTTGAAATAATATCGGGGAATACGAAAGTGGCTCTGTATACATTTGCCATAAAATTACGAGCACTGTAAAAAATGTTGACGGAGAATTTCAGAGAAAGCGAAATTATATTTTTGCGTTCTGGATTCACGGTTGTGCTGTACGAAAATAGTTGAAAGAATCGATGTCGATTTGCTTTCAGAGTTTTCCGGAAAATTGTTAATTAAACCAACAGCTTAGTGCTTAATTGTCACAAACTCAAAACAGTTATTGTCAGACTATTATTTTTGGTGGTACAGGGACAATTGCATATAAATTGGATTTTAAAAACAGAGATCCTGATAGGGCAAAGCAAATGAAAAATGAACATACATGTTTTATAGAATTAGAATTTAGAAATAGGTTTGTAATGAATTATGGGATAAGCCATTTTAAGTATGCTTAAGCTAATTTCACTTTGACAATTTTAAATAGAATATTCTAAATAATAGCCATCTTCCTCTCTTTCTCTCTCCTATTAACTAGGGATTTGTGCCCGACAGGGTCCATAATCTAATATATAAAAATCTCGTATCACAGTATTTGTTAAAAAACTCCTTCGTAATAGCATAACCGATTGTTATAATTTTTTTGTGTATTGGTAATTCTGAGAATAGGTCGTACCTACATACATACATAAATCACGCCTATATCCCCGAATGGGTAGGCAGAGGTGAACTAGCACACACGTTTCGCCAATTATGTTAGGTCCCATGTAATAGGTGGCGAGCCTATTGCCATTTATCGGACACATAAGTCGCAGTACATTGCTAGGTGGTATAAGAAGAACGCTGCTGCCCATTCGTCATCACTGATTTATCCTTAGTCGCCTTGTACGACACCCACGGGAGAGATTTGGGGTGGTGACAATTGTATTCTACTCTGTGTATTCTCTCACTCACTACCATATTTTGGAATGTATTAAAATAATTAGTTTTAAGTATACCTACCTAATAAAATTCGTAATTTCAAAATGTCTAGCGCGACAACATAAAAATAACAATATTGTTGTCAAAAAGACTCCCTCCATAAAAAATACACGCTAAATTCTAAAATTCCGCCACTCACTACGCACTAAAGCTTATAATCGCGTGAGCTTCCTACACCGTTCCCGTCTTTACTTAGTTATATCCTCATCTCGGCACCCTTTATAACAGAGGCTAAAAACTCTGCAGAACACGCTCTTATCACCTGATTTATTATCACGTTACCCACAAAATTTCCCATGTATTATATACAGAAGCTCTTAACTTGAAGAATAGTCTTCAGTTCTGCTATTCTAGATAGATTTTTAAAGGCGATTTTTCAACGGGGCTATTGCTATTAATTAAATAAATATTTTTTTTACTCTCACACCAATTTCTTTAACTATAATCATAATAATATATACATGAATCAAAAGGAATTAAGCTATCCACGTTTTGACGTATATGACTGAAAGAGGAAGCTTACTGCGCCGACCCCAGATAAACTGAGAACAGGAGGCCTACCGCCTAACTCGATTGCTAAAGCAAAAGCTATAGTTTATGACGTCATGCTGTCATTTCGCACCAAATGTACCTAAACTATTAGCGATAGCTTTGAACGAATGATCACCGAATTATTTTGTAAGAATTTGGCACAAAATCCGTGCCGCCTAAACATTCAGGATGGCTGCTATAGCCGTAAGCAGTGCATTGCAATATAGCTATCATCAGCAATCGAGTTAGGCGGTAGGCCCCCAGGACTGGAAGATCATGATGATGATTCATTATACAAACATGTGCCCCTGCTATGACTAAAATAGTTCGTTTGGTTACACCACCGCCGTGTGGTGACGGCAGAGCAGAATACAATAGTCACCGCCCCTATCTCCCTCGCGGGTGTCGCAAGGCAACTAAGGCGTTGCCCTAACGCGACACAAACATCGTCAATTCGCGCGAATTTTACTCGTACGAACGCGCAATCAAACCTATTGAACTCGAACAGGGCCCGTAGCCAAGTGGCAATCGTTTCATAACGATAACGTGTCGAAGTTCGTCACGATCGGCCATATTACTTTGGCATCTACAGCGTCTTAGCTTGCGCTACCAACATAACTAGGAACTTACGAAGGCGATTTTGGTCACGTGATTTCACGACGACTTACGTCAAATCCCATACATTTTGCTTTATCGAACTTCGTTATCTCTGTTGGTATGTTTCTTTGTCTAGGCCCCCAGGTGTCCTAACAGACAATCGCGCGACGCAGCCGTGTTTGTATGAGTTCCCACCTCGATGGTCGCGTCGTTTGCTCGCGCGACGATCGTGCATTCCTCTTAGGCAACCTAACAATGGGACATTACATGAGAGCTAATCTAATTAGCGAAACGTGGGTGTTAATCCACCTCTGCCTGCCCCTTCGGGGATGTATAAGTAGGCGTCATTTGTGTGTTCGAAACCGATAAACAAAACGGGCGGACCCAAAAATTGAAATAATGAAACTTGTAAACAATTATCGACCTACGGAACTTGCCTAATGAGTGATAATTACAATTGACTAATTTATCAAAGAGCCCCTAATTTGTTGAAACTTCAAAGCGAAACAGAACGAACCGCCCAAATAAACTTTGTTCCGAATAAAAGGGGACGAAAAAACACTGCCAAGCGCGTGTCTCGCTCTAATTAAGGAGGGATCGTATTTTTTACGTTGACCGTGCCAAGCGAAAAGCGACCGTAACTGCTGCTGGTTAAGGTTTCTCGTGGGTTGCGCTGAATTCTGCCAAGTCAACATCCAAGTGCATTTCGAAACCGTGTCTCATTGTACAATTCAGTTTTTATGTTCAACTGTTAAGTTGGTTCAACAGTTTGCACATTAATAACTGATGATAATAATGATAAAAATGTAAGATCTTGTAATAATAACCTAACCTAACATAATTGGCGAAACGTGGGTGCTAGTTCACCTCTGCCTACCCCTTCTGGGATATAGGCGTGATTTATGTATGTATGTATGTAAGATCTTGCCCAAATAAAAGAGTAGCTACCATCTAAGAACCTAAAGCAGTTTGGTGATCCAACTGATGTTTTTCTACTGTATGATAATCGGCAAATCGCGCAGAACCACCCGCGCTTGATCGCTAGATTACTCATCTCATCATATACATAGACATCTTCATCGTCCCCACTAACGTCCTCAACCTGCTATCAGGTTCCCTACTACCCTAGGGAGCCTAAGGGCCTTGGCGTATTTATATTTTGTCCATCATCACATCATTACCAGCCTTTTAAAGTCTGCTGCGGCACAGCTGCCCTCTATAGATCGAAAAAAGTTAATTTGTAATGTTCAATTCACATTGTATCTACCATCTTACATTTATCACAATACACAATCCATCATCTCTCGTTTGGTCTTCCTCTCCTTTTACGTCCTTCCACGTTTATACCTAACATTCTTCTGCCAACATAGTCAAACCATCTAAATCTATTATGATGATGATAAATATAATCATTAGAAGAAATTCCATAACATAATTCACATAAGATCCATGCTTTCCATAGTTTCTCATTCATCCTGCCTAGTTAAAGACAGATAATGATGAAAAGATTGTCAGATATACAACTCCAACTTCAGTAAAATGATACAACCTTAAACCAACTTAGTACATCGTAACAGCAGCAAAAGTAACAGCAGCGTTCGAATTTGTAAACTTTTTTAATTTCGCACTGCAACCTTAGACACTAAAAAGGATGAATCTCAGAATTCCAGTCGGAATTTATGCGAAGCAGTTTCTTTTTCAATTTTACCGAAAGGAGCTTCGTTAAAAATTCAAAGGGCGTCCAATTGGTTTGGGATGGGTCTTTGTTTGTTATAGTTTCTCCCGGCGTTTAGTTTAGAACGTTATAGGCCGAATAAACTGGCCCTTGAGCGGGATTTCAGGTAACGTTCCACCAAAAAGTTCTCTCCCAAAAAGGTTGTAATGAAATAAAAATTTAAGTGTGCAAAGCTTCTTTTGATTCAATCTAGTTACGCGAGCGAAAACCGTTTCGGTGGTAGAATTATTTAGTCTGCAAAATACAGGTCGAGTACTTAGTCATATAATAATAATTTTAGATCGTACTATTATGTCGGAAACCAAATCAATCATGAACCAAATGAAAGTGTATGGAAGGAAGAGAATGGAAGAGGTAACATACTGCACTCACCCCAGATAGACTGGGAACAGGGCAGGGAACAGGCAGGAGAAAAAGAAGAAGATTGAATGTCGAAAACCATCTAACACTGAAACCTTTAACAAACTTTATATCAGAACGAATACAATACGTATAAAGTTGATGAGTGTATGTATAATCTACTATTATCTATTTTCCAATTAGGATTAGACCTCTATTAGGGGCTTTCTTTTAAGAACAGCGTCTAATGAACTATTTATTTATCTCATTTGTAACAGAGCCTTATTTAAGGAGACATTGTATTAATTTATATTTCACACGGCCTCTCCGGTGGCTAAATGGGAAAGCAAGCTCAAAACGTCATATTTCATTTTAAATTACTCCTGGCGCTATTTCACCAAAAGCACTGACAGTGCAGAAATTAAAAACTTTGATTTACATAAATCTGCAATAAATATCTGGCACCGTGGATTTATGCGGCTTGCGGGCAGCCTGAGCTGTCAACGAATATGGCCCTTTCGACGCGATTCATTAAAGGCTAAATAACTTGGCTCATTACGGAAACAACGCTAAAGGTTAACACTCATTAGACCCACCCGGCATCCAGCACCGACTTGCTGCTCGGCGTTCACTCGTCAAAGTCAAAGTCAAAATTCATTTATTCATATCTGGTATGATTACAATACACTTATGAATCGTCAAGACGCTAGATACCGAAAACCCGTGTGTCCAAGAAAAAAAAATAGTGGAGTGCGCAGCATGCCTCAGTCTGTAATGATAGGTCTCCCAAACCCGCCCACGCCCCGATCCGCAACGAAGCGCCGACCCTGCCGCGTTAAATACCAAGATGGTACTAAACGCATCAGGGCCCAACGCTCCGCTAGCAGAACGGCACGCAAGTAGGCTGTAGAGAAACCCACCATTGTCAACGAGTTATGACATTGCAGGTACATTGTAAATTATGCACCAAATACAATCCCACAACTCGCCAATCACATAAACCGAAACATGCCGCGCACTACCAATCAACCCCCCAACCCCCAACCTACCTATACGGACACACAAGTTTTCAATATCTAGCGAAAAAACTACGCCATCCGTTCGTAAGCTACCGGGAGGCCCTGTTCTGAGAAGAACGGGCAAGAAACTCAGTCGGGTATTTTCCTCCCTTAGTTACATATATAATATATAATTCAAATTCAATGAAAATTTAATGAAAGATGTCAATAGCTTTAACGTCAAGTAATAATAATTAGAGTCACAATTTCTGAAGCTATCAACATCCTTCATTACAGACAGAACAGCATATTAATCATCGATTATATAAATCAACATCCTTCATTACAGACAGAACAGCATATTAATCATCGATTATATAAAAATAAAAGTTATTTATTCCAAACATCCTTGTCATCTAGATAATCCTGAATTTTATAGTATCCTTTTGCCATTAGTACTTTTTTTTTCGGCTCGTTGTCGGCAGGTGGCTCACTGGAGGACGACGCGTGGTCAATTGGTAGACGGTGCGTGGACAGTCGTCTACCAGTGGACCTAACGTCAAATATGTACGTATATACGTAAAAAATGTCTCAATCGGTCCTAGCTCAGCATATTGCCAGCCGCACGACTAGCGCTGGTCTTCCGGAACCGTTTTCAGGAAAATTATCTGAGACGTCAAAAAACAAGAATACATTATGATTAAAAGATAGCCGTCAGTTTTTGACAATCCATCAAATAATAATCGCTTGTTTAACGTTTTGGTGAACTAGCTAATCTAGCCTAGATCAAACAAAAAATTATAATTTCGAGCTTCTTCGATTCTTTATTTGTCCATTTTGAAAGCACACATCATATGTCCAATATGTTAGAAAGAAAGCCTGGAAATGACGCTTTGTCTTGCATTGTCCGCTCGCTCCCGGGCCACGCGCGGGTCACTCGTGGGCCACGCTATGGCCCCCCGCAGTCAGCGCCTTACGACCGAAGCGATCCGGAGGCGGTACGGAGTTAATAGTGAACGCACATCCATAAAAAGAATACTAGCCACGCGAGGTGAGGCGGTGCGTGTCGGCAGCCGGGTAGCTCTAATGAGCGTTCGCCTTTAAACCCTAAATGCCAGATGATGTTGCCTTTTCTAGCCGAGTTCATTATGAAAGAAACAGCGTTGATGCCGAAAAAGTTCTAAATTTCCAGAAGTTTCGAGAAATTTGTACCACAAGTCGTCAGATAACTCGTCTAATATATTTTCTTTTGCAATCGATTTTGCAATTTTCTTTTGCAATCGAATCTGTTTGAAAGGCTTTGAAGATGGACAGAGGCGTCCATTCCTAGTATTATTATACTTATACTATAGCGAGCGGTAGCCTTCTATGCTGGCCTGGGAGCGAACAAATAACGTAGAATAGGCCAGCCCCAACTCATCCCATGGGTGTCGTAAAAGTCGACTAAGGGAGATTGCCCGGTGTAGACCAATAAGCACCTTGGGGCACCCGAATGGTGGAGGGCAAACCACCAACAACAGCGTACCCAAGGAGGGTTGGTGTCAGGCAGGCGGCCGGCTGTAAAACCTAAGCCAAAACCTTGAGCAGTATGGATTGGAATGTTGTCATTCTAATCACTCTCTCCGTTCATGGGTCTCTCGACATGGTCCGTTCCGTCTCTTTTCTATACATTCATTCATCACTAGCACCTTTACGGTGGGATGGATGATATGAATCAAAATGGAGTGGATGGCTTGATGACGTCTGACATATGAATGGAAGAGGAAACATACTGCGCCGACCCCAGATAGACTGGGAACAGGGCAGGAAGAAGAAAGAAGAAGAAGAAGACTATAGCGAGCGGTAAACGTACTCGGTAGGTGACATTACGGCATTACATGGGAACTAACATGGCTGGAGAAATGTGGCTATAGTCTTTTACCACTTTTTGTTTTCTTATATGGTATATGAAGAAGCTTTTGGTGGAACCATACTTTTTGGATTTCTTAGTTGCTGGAGAGGTACTACAAATAATTATGCACTTACAAAAAATATGTTCAAGTATCCTTTGTGTGATACAATGGATTTATTGCGGTTGTTTTATTGGGTTAGGGGGGGTTACTGGCCTCAGGGGGCCTACCGCCTAACTCGATTGCTAAAGCAAAAGCTATAGTTTATGACGTCATGCTGTAATTTCGCACCAAATTTACCTAAACTATTAGCGATAGCTTTGAATGAATGATCACCGAATGATTTTGTATGAATTTGGCACAAAATTCGTGCCGCCTAAAAATTCAGGATGGCTGCTATAGCCGTAAGCAGTGCATTGCAATATAGCTATCATCAGCAATCGAGTTAGGCGGTAGGCCCCCAGGCGGCCTAGACAAAGTAACATACCGACAAAGATTACGAAGTTCGATAAAGCAAAATGTATGGGATTTGACGTAAGTCGTCGTGAAATCACATGACCAAAATCGTCTTCGTAAGTTCCTAGTTATGTTGGTAGCGCAAGCTAAGACGCTGTAGATACCAAAGTAATATGGCCGATCGTGACGAACTTCGACACGTTATCGTTATGAAACGATTGCCATTTGGCTACGGGCCCTGGTCCGCTGCTCAAACTACACACATTAACAGTAGTGGAAAAGTCGGCCGATAAACATGATAACATTTTTACTAATGCTATCCTCGGAAAACAATGACTCCCATGAAGACCTTGAAATATAGTTTAAGCGCCAGACTTCATACATTCTGTAACATCTCATTTCAATGTACACGAAGAAAGAACTGAATCCTGAAGACTAGACACTACACGGACTTTTTCCCATTGGCTGTACTAATGGAAAATAAAATACGACGGTTTAGAAATACTAGGCTTTCAAATGTCAAGATTCACTGATACCATTCCATTCCACAATATTTTATGTCGGCTAAAGATCTGTCCGAAGAAATAAATCGACCGTACAATCGCTCAACAACGTAATTGCTTATAAATCGGGATGTCCATACGAAAACGATAACATACCTAACCATCGCGGCAACACTGCACTCTCTCAGTCTGATATTTCAACTGTAACCCGACTGTCACAAGGTACAAAATCGCTGTGAGCCGTTCACTTTCTGCGATGACCTGATGCGTTGTTCACAGTACTTGAACTAAACCGGTGAGATCTAGTTCAATCTGGCTCCCGAGATCATCCGACAGGCCGTCCGGCGATCGATGGCTGGACAGTGACGGGTATCCATCACGATTAGCTGGATTGACAGGAGGCAGACCTTCTCGGAGCGTGCCATAATTGTTTTTACAGCTAAAAGCTATTACAAAATCTCCTAGATAGATAACATTTCTCGTTTAAAGCCCGCTGTAAGACAAGAATTTAGTTACAAATAAAGTTTATCAGAGAATTTTAGATAAATAAATCTCAAAATTGTTGGCGTAGTGACGCCAGATAGTCGTGTGGTGACGACAGAGCAGAATACAATTCTCACCACCCATCTCTCCCGTGGGTGTCGTACAAGTCAACTGAGGGTAAAGACATCGATGAGTAATAGTCAGCAGCATTCCTCTCATACCACCTAGCATACTACTACAATGCGATTTATGTGACCGATATATGGCAATAGGCTCGCCACAAATTACATGGGACCTAACATAATTGGCGAAAAGTGGGTGTTATTCACTTCGGCCTACCCCTTCGGGGATATAGGCGTGATTTACATATGAATTTGATTACTAACCCTAAGATGTTCTAAGGAGACATTACTGAACCCTATAATGAACACATCTTTGTGTGTTCCAGTTCTACTGTGTGCTCGTAATATACGACTATTAAGTGCCACCGATGAAAGATAGAGGCGATCGTAAATTCCTGTTTGCACATACAATGCTGACTGGTTTACGATTCTGTCTGTCGATCATTAATAACTGAACGGTAATGTATACTGCTGGTTTCATTGCATCTTTTTTAACCTGTGTTTGTTTGTACTCTATTAGAGAAACGTAGGGTGAATTTAACGATGTGCTAAATTAGACCATATTTTTAATCAAAATTAAACGATTTTTGTTATGGGATGGGAAAAACAATTTCCTTCAGTATTTAAAACTGTACTAATTTTATTTTGGTTATAAATTTGAAATCATTATCAAAATCCAACTATATATTTTATTTTGATAATGATTATTGATATAATACATGTTAGTTTATACGTAAGAGTAAGGGTAAAAAGAGATTTGTGAAGAAAATCTTTGAGAAAATATGTACTGATGTTTTCATTAATCTAATTTTCATATAAAATGAGGAGACATACTGAGTTTCCTGCATGTTCTTCTCAGAACAAGGACTCCTTACAATGGCAACATTAGCATAGGTTTACATTAGTTTGTTTTATGTTGGAATCTGATATGAATACACATTATTACAAAGAAACCTAATCCCAGAAAAAAAATCTTGCAAGCCGATCTTGCAGCCTAAGCAGTTAGCCAAGTTGTTTAGGAAGTCGATATATTCAAAACATTGTTACAATAAAACTATTTTTTATTATAACAATGTTTTGAACATTTATATACCTATTGTTCAAATATAAATAAACATGATTTGAACTTTTTTAATAATACATAGAAAGAAGGTACATAAAATATCACAAAGAAAATAAAGTCAGAAAAATACATAATAAATTAACAACAATGCCGATATTTTTCTAAAATTTCAGACTTCATTTTCTTTGCAAACTATTTAGTTAATTACCCTAAACGCTTTTCTCTGTTAGCTCTACAAAAGAGCAAAAGTTTATTCTGCCGATGGCAATCTGAGCGTTTTGCGGATTTTAATTAAAAAAGAGAATTTTCAAATTGCCAATAGTAAGTTCGGAGTAAATGAAACAAGGTAGGTGTTACATGAATTATGCAAAGCCGAAGTTCGGGTTTTTTTCGCCCCATTCCGTGACTCGACATGAAAATTAATTCATCCTCTGTGGTCGCTCGTACCACGGACAGTTGAGCCGAAAATGAACTTTCAGTTATGGGTAGTAGGTCAGTAATTCGAACGGCGGCGATGGGTTTGTGCATTTTCTGGTTAACATAGAGCATGATAGCAAGGTTGAGGTGTGTATATTTTAAGGCGATACCTGTTCTGAATCTCTTGGCCGAGGAAAAACAAATATATCGCTTATTTAATAAAAAATACTTATTTCAAAAATAATTATGAACTATTTTCATTTGAATTATATTTTAAGGCAATACCAATTTTAGATTTTAAAAGGTGATCCAGTATGCAGTGTACTGATACTGGTGAATATAAAGTTGAAGACAGCGATGAGTAATGGGCAGCACTGTTTCTCTTATATCATCTAGCATCATACTGCGATTTACGTGCCCGATAGATGGCAATAGGTCTTCCCCATTTACTTGGGACCTAACGTTATTGGCGAACCGTAGGTTTTAATTCACTACCCTTCGGTGATAAATAGACGTGATTTATGCATGTATGTATGTATTATTAACTTTTTTCATTTGAACATTATCTTTTACGACAAATATATCATGAAGGTGTTGGAAACATTTATGACGTTTAGTCCAGGTATATTTGGATGATTCAATTTACCTAACTGTCCTTTATCCGATGTGTGAAAATAGAACCTATCATTCATCTGCCCCGCCTCACTCGCTGATCACACTGTGGCCAAAACCAAACTACCCACACTTTGGCGTCCATTACCCTATTCTGCTAGGAAACAAAGCACTGGCGTGTTGAATGGGCATAAGTATTGTTACTTACGTCTATTTAACTCAGCTGGTACAAAGGCCCGTTACGACTGAAGTTGAGGATAGTATCCCGGCGCACGCAAATAATATTGCGTATTACTAATGGTAATGAATATTACTCAGACAAGATCTGGTTTACGGTTAGCTGTTGGAGATTCGGTCTCGATATATTGTCGGGATGGAAACGGGCGGAACTATTTGCTATGTAATGTATCGCTCAATTAATACAATAAAGACGCAACTCAACGACGAGCCTGTTGCCATCTATCAGGCACGTAAATCGCAGTACGACACCCGCAGGAGAGATGAGGCTGGTGAAAAGTGACAATTGTATCCTGCTCTTGCCGTCACAACACGACTTACCTATGATATTATATGGCCCATTTTTCCTATATTATTCAATCTATAAGGAAAACCTGTACCCCAGCAGTGAGGACATTAAAAGACTGATGATGCTGATGGCTATTTTGGTATCGAAAACCATTAACATTTCTGGCTAGCATGAACACCGAATCATCATAATAATATAGCCATTTATCGCTTTGAACTGTCAAAACTCCATAGATTTTTGACAGATCAAAGCGATAAATGGCTTTATCATATCGTGTTTTGGACGTCATGCTAGCCGGACAGGACCTTCGACTTACGGCGGGGCCCAATATTCTATCTACAGTTAAAAGTAAGCTTACTAAGGTTTAGTTGCCTGGCATTGTTTGTCATATTACGATAAATAACAGAATTTGCTTATCAACTAAGCTGTAGTACTTCTATCTTCAACAGTTAAGAATATTGGGACCCGCCTTGAATCTACAAGCAAATAAGCTCAACGTTCTAAGCGTGATACGATTCCTTAAATTAGCTGCCCGCCTTACGACAGGGCCCATTCAAGGCGATGGAGTGAGGATTATCGCGATGAAAATCCTTTCTCACAAACTGGAATAGTGGCGCCGATGTTCAGATGAACAGCGAGTATTGTGCAGTGGCTTATTGTGTTTATACGCCTCTGAAGGCACAGATTCTTTGATCATTTATTGAAGAATCTTCTTATCGATAGAGGAATCTTTTAAGTTATTTTTTACAGTAGTTTTTACAGTACCTACATTCATACTGAAATCAGAATTGACCGGAATAGAGACCCTTACTGCCGCACTCAGAGCCGTCAATTAACTTTAATGAGTATTTATTGTCAAAAATTTTCATTCAAATCTAGACCATAGACCCGGCAAAAATAGCGACTAGTTTTGATACATACATACATATATGCATAATTCACGCCTATATCCCCGAAGGGGTAGGCAGAGGTGAACGGGCACCCACTCTTCGCCAATTATACAAGGTCCCATGTAATAGGTGGCGAGCCTATTGCCATTTATCGGGCACAAAAGTCACAGTACTTTGCTAGGTGGTAGGTATAAGAGGAACGCTGCTGCCCATTCCTCATCACTGATTTATCCTTAGTCGCCTTGTACGACACACACTGGAGAGATTTGGGGTGGTGACAACTGTATTCTACTCTGCCGTCACCACACGGCCAGACTAGTTTTGAATTGTCATTTTTTGACGTTAAGTACTCATTAAAGTTATTTGACGTCTCTAAGTGCGGCAGTTAGGGCCGGTTTTTTAATGCATAGTTAACTCAACCAATTGTTAAAAATTGATACTAATGTTTAAATATCAGATTGATTATTAGAAATCAGAATGAATTTTTAACAATTGGTTGAGTTAATTACATACATACATAAATCACGCCTATATCCCCGAAGGGGTAGGCAGAGGTGAACTAGCACTCACGTTTCGCCAAATATGTCAAGTCCCATGTAATAGGTGGCGAGCCTGTTGCCATTTATCGGGCACAAAAGTCGCAGTACATTGTTAGCCTAGGTGGTATTAGAGGAACGCTGCTGCCCATTCCTAATCATATTCAGATTTATCCTTAGTCGCCTTGTACGTCAACCACGGGGAAGATTTGGGGTGGTGACAATTGTATTCTACTCTGCGGCGCGCGGCTTGTTTGAGTTAATTATGCATCAAAAACCGGCCCTTAGTATATGCAAAGGTGCAAACCTTCGAGGAAGTAAGAAGGGCAGACCACCAGCAGCCATCCCATACAACCTTGTCCACGGAGTCCTGACATGCCCTCTATGTGCTTTCCGCAAAAAGATTGGCTACTGCAGTCTTATGAGAGCGCACGATATGGCTAATCACCGAAGTGTGAACGATGCAGTCTTGACCGAAATCGGTCAAGAGCATTATGCGCATCTTCATCATATTATACTTAAATCACGCCCATGTATCCCCGAATGGTTAGGCGGAAGTGAATTAACACCCATGTTTCACCAATTATGTAAGGCTCCATGAAATGGGAGACGAGCCTATAGTCACACATAGAGAAGTAAATCTCAGTATAAATTGCTAGGTGATATTAATAATAATAAACATTTATTTCAGACTTTTGAATCCATAGTAGTGTTAGTAACATGATTAATTTAAGTTTAAGAGTGTTAGTAATTATAGCAGAGTAAGGTCAAGTAAAAATAAAATAAAATAAATGTGTTGGCTTCCGATGTGACTGCTTTGCTAAAGATATTTGAATCTAGAACTGGGTGAATGTAGCTGCAGCCAGCGGCTCAGTAGTGGAGAGTCCCATCGGCCAGCCAAAGAGCTCAAGATGCTGTTCGGGCTGCCACGCGCGCGCGTCCACAGCGAGGCGCAACGTTTTCTAATGATGGTATAGAAACAATCAGTTCGCGCCTCCGCGAACATAGAGGATGCACTGCAGTGGCGCGGCAGGCCGAACAACATCCTAAAAGCATTGTTATATTGGACGCGTAAAGCGCCATATGCTCGCTGCGTAAAGTTCACCCACAGACTGCACGTATAAAATGACTGGCAGTAAGCTTTAAAAAGTGTCAGTTTAACTTGCCTACTGCAACGTGCAAATCTGCGAGCCAACATGTTACAGCGAACACATAGCGCCCTACGCTCCCTTTCCATATCAACCGTGTCTGACAAGTTATCAGTAACCCAATGGCCCAGATATTTGAATTGGTGGACTCTTTTAAGTTCACTACCCCCAAGCGTAATAGAGGGTACACTACGTTGACTCAGAGCCGCCCCTGATTGAAACACCATAAATTCACTTTTGAGGGAATTGTATCTGAGCCCGTGAGCCTCTGCATATTTCTCACACATAGAAACCAGTCTTCTTAATGCACCAATCGAGGGGCTCAGCAACACCATATCATCAGCGTAACTAATGTTATTAATACATCCTCTATACACCATCTCTTCTTATATACTGTATAACCTCTTGGGGTGGTGTCCCAAAATCCTCCCTTATTGGTTTAGAAAGGTCTCAAAGAGCAATCCTAAAGGTATCCTATTTTTTACCGTACCGATATCCTACAGAAAATTTATACAAAAAATGTAAAGTGCTTACAGTACGTCAGCTATTCATACTCCATACAATTTTAAAACAACATTCTCTCTTGCCACTATTTAACTCACAACCAAAATCATACAAAAGGCGTTTCAATCCTGTCAGCGCTTTTCCAACTGTACTTTCGACGAAGTTTTCAGGCCGATTTTTTTGCTCTCTTGGTCGATTTCTCTATAATGAGATCAATAAGAAAATCCAAATTTACTCACTGCCAAAACGATCATGTAAGGAGAAGGTGTCTGCCTGGTTACAGGAGTTAAATTATGACGACACGGAAAAGCTTCTTTCTCGTATTGTATAGTTTATCATACCTATTAGCATGCTTCTTTTTTGCATGGTATTAGGTCTTCATGTGCCCAACAGAATATACATTCCTGATTGCACGCTACATATATACATTCACCAACATAGACCATACATACATTTACATCCACACATACATACACTTACTCACATACACACTTAACTCAGGCTTTTTCTTTATTCCTTCTGTTTTGTTTTCACAATTGTAATTGTTGTAATATATTTTGTCCATTTTAAGGGGTGGAGACCTGGTGGCCAGAAATACAGGCTTTTAGCTTAGTTCAGGCACCAGTCTTCCACGATAGGCTTGTAATCTTTAATAATGCTGTAATGTTTTTTTTATTGTATTGTGGAAGAAATAAACAATTTATTATTATTATTATTATATTCCATCTACATGGCAGCCTATGTGGCTGCAGCTGAGCTCCTCGATCAGACCGTCAATATAAAGGTTAAAAAGCTTGGGCGAGCTTAAACCCCCTTGTCTCACCCCACATTGCAACCCGTACACATCCGATTGCGAGCCAGCCCATTTTACACTGTTCTTTTGATTACTATACCAGTATTTAAACATGAAAATAAATTCAGGAGGGAGGCTTGTGTTAAAAAGCAGTTTTTTCCACAATACGTCATACGAAACTAGTTCGAACGCCTTCGATAAGTCCAGAAAACAAGCATACACTGGAGTCTTTCTAGATGTGTAATACTGAACTGTCTGCTTGAGACAGAAGATGGCACTCTCTGTAGACAGACCCGGTTTAAAACCAAACTGTGCATCATGGCTCTGAAAGTGCTCACCTAATCTGTTATGCAGCAGACCATCCAGCACCTTAGCTATGACCGTGGCTAAAGATATAGGTCTATAATTGGACAAATCGGAAGCGTCCCCTGTTTTGTTTTTTATAATAGGTACAACGACGGTATACAACATATCTTCCGGTAAATAACAATGACTTAAACACAGATTAAAAAACATTGATAGAACTCGCGGCAAATGCACCCCCGCATATGACAGGTGCTCAATGCTAAGATCGTCGTGGCCGGGTGACTTGCCTCGGACCATTCCTCCTATTACAGAAGCAACCTCTCTCGCGGAAAACCTCACATTTATGTTCACGATAAGACGCTCCGCATCTAACACCTGCGACGTCGGAACAAGAGGGGAATCCACTTTAAAGTGTTTTCGGAAGGCATTCGCTATGTCAGTCGGTTCACACAGGCCAGCAATGCTCGCAGGAAGACACAGCTTAGGATTTAGTTTATTCGTATTTTTCCAAAAAAATTTTTGTTTTTTTTAATTTATTTTTTTTTTTTTTTTAAGGAGAGCACTGTTGCCCATTACTCATCGCTGAACCTTAGTCGCCTTGCACGACACCTACGGGAGAGATTCGGGGTACAATTGTAGGTATTCTGCTATTATATATAAAACTTAAAACTAAACACAAAAAGGTATATTTTTGAGATAAAGTTTTTGACCTATGAGGGCAGTACAGCGTCTAAACAGTGCTAAAGCCTTCGCTTTCTTCTCAACTGCAAGGACTTGAAAGACTATTGAGAAGGAGAGAGTGATAAGCAAAAAAAATCCAATAAATTCCCAACTATTGCAAAAACTTGAAAGAATAGAAGAAGAAAACAGTGAAGAGGAATGGGCAGCAGCGCTCCTCTTATACCTACCACCTAGCAAAGTACTGCGACTTTTGTGCCCGATAAATGGCTCGCCACCTATTACATGGGACTTGACATGATTGGCGAAACGTGGGTGCTAGTTCACCTCTGCGTACCCCTTCGGGGATATAGGCGTGATTTATGTATGTATGTATGTACTAGAAGAAGAAGAGAAGGAGAGAGCGATTAGCAAAAAAAATGCAAAAAAATGTACAACATGCAGGAATCCATTTTACTAAGTCACTCTCGTCCACCCTTTTACTCGCAAACCTGTGTCGACTTAAATAATCGTTATGACACGCTGGCGGATTTCCAAAAATGGCTTACGGAAATTCACGCTATGATCCAGGTAAGCTTAATTTGTAACTAAGTTTATTAGTGGACTAAGTTTGGCTTACTAACAGACCCTGTAAAGTTTCATCACAGTCCGTGTTTTCGTAAATAATGTATGTGCTTTTAATTAGCTCATTGGGTATTTGAAATGTCTATATTCTGCCAGTCTTAGGAAAACCGCATTGTGTACCTACGATTTTGGCCGGGATTGATTGAGATTCAGATACATATTTGAAATCAGGTACACGAGATCTTATAACTTTCCCATAGAGACCTTTTCAATATAGTCATAATCCAATTTTCACATCGATAGCTAGCTTTGTATACCGGAGAAACAAATAAACTTAGAAAAAATACTTTAACGCGTTTTTCACAGAAGTAAGAAAATGGTAAATAATGTGGTTTTCGTAAGCGGTATTGTAAGCTATAACGTCTTACATGAAGATTGTTTACATTTTGTCTCTCGCCATAATGGCTGGAGTATAGATGACCGTGTTTTGACGCGCCTAAATATACACAATCTACATAATAACCTCTGTTATTCCTTTCTCTGACTTACCTTCCGATCCTTGCATCCGTATTTATGCATGTAAATATCTTCAGAATCAGTTGGGAATTATTAATTCGCAACTGCGCTAAGATGTCCATACAGACATCCGCGTCGCGATTCTACCCCTACCTTGGCAATTTTATTGCACCTTACTCCGCTATAATAAGGGTCGTTTTTGTATTGACCCCAGGAGTTACCTGTACTGTACCGGCTTGTTTAATGAAACATTACGAATATTCTAATAAGGGACCGAGCCTCCGCCATTGACCGTTTGAAAATTTAACCAGTACACTCCGCAGTAATTTAATTACCGAACTTCTCGTAGGTACAGTGAGATGCATTTTTAACGTAGGATCTTGTGCGACTTGGCATCACGCTACATTATATATTTGTGACTAGAAGCAACGAAAGTCGGGTAGATTTCTAAGTGCCCATCGTGTAACCTAACAACTCTAGGATTTCATCAATTAATCAAAGTCACCTTTATTCGAAGATCCGTGTGCACTTTAAGAGGTTTCGGATGCGAATGCTATAGCAGCCATAATAGGTAATAATCTCTCGGCTTTTCCAATCTCCTATATCTATCACGGAAGCCTACAGCAGTCTGTAAAATTGAATATCACCACAGACAGTCATTATTAACCACTTTTAACTGTTGAAATTTGAGTTTTTTTTTACAATCGACTAGACGATTATTTAAAACCCAAACTAAGTTTATTGGAAGAGCAATTTACTATTTCAATTAATATCGAACGAGATTTTGACGGCCGCCTTGGCTCAGATTGCTGGGTATTGGCCAAGAGGTCCCGGGTTCGAATCCTGGTAGGGGCAAACTTTGTGATGACCACAATTGTTTGTTCCCGAGTCATGTTTGTGTATATTATGTATTATATTTTCAACATTTATATACATAATTATATTAAAAATATGTCCGTCATCTAGTATCCGTAACACAAGTGGTTAGGCTACTTACTTTGGGCTAGATGATAGGTGTGAGTGTAAAAAAAAAATATATTATTTATTTATTTATTTTATTCTAAAATAATTTACTATTTTAATAAACAAATTCACCTTCATCTCTCTGCCTATGACGAAACAACGTTCCGGAGATTTACGCCTTAACAGCTACCTTCCAGATGTATTTTGAACGTTAGTTTTTATTTATTATAATATAAAAAATAACGTTTAGCTATTACATTATATTTTTTAAAGTTTTTACTTTTAGGTTTATTTGTTTCTTATTTAGTAAGAATAATGGGTACTCAATAATTAATGTCCCGACGAATATCTTCGATTATTTGAAAGATTTATTAATTTAATAATTTTTAACGTGCTGTATTACCAAAGTCTGTATTACCAAAGTCTTTAAAAAAACTGAAAGATTAAAAAATGGAGGTGCTATGTTAAATTTCATTTAATTTTACCAACAAGAATATAGCGTCTATCCCACACGAACGCATTTCTCGCAGAGCGGCTAAAACAAAGACCTCTTTCAAAATTAATCAGCCTAATTGAATAGCATACGTAGCCTTTTAGAAATATTCAAATTGCTGCCATTTTTATTGTGAAATATTCATGTTGCCCTCGGTTAGGGTAAGGTGCATTGTATTTCGTCAGCGGAGATACCTCCTCCTCCATTATTCGTCGCATGTACACAGCTCACGTGGGCAGAATACAGTGTCTCCGAGGGCGAACATAAATATAACCGTGAACATTGTCACGGCGTAAAGAATACGGACACAGTAGAGTAAGTCGGCAGAAAACTTATTTGTTCGCAATGTAGAAATAGTACATACACATACATGCATACATAAATCACGCCTATATCCCCGAAGGGGTAGGCAGAGGTGAACTAGAACCCACGTTTCGCCAATTATGTTAGATCCCAATAGGTGGCGAGCCTATTGCCATTTATCGGGCACAAAGATGGTATAAGAGGAACGCTGCTGCCCATTCCTCATCACTGATTTATCCTTAGTCGCCTTGTACGACACCCACGGGAGAGATTTGGGGTGGTGACAATTGTATTCTACTCTGCCGTCACCACACGGCACGAGAAATAGTAGATTTAAGGTATACCAAGAGCGACAAAACAAAAAATGTCTCTAATCGCAAGTACCTATTTGGCAGTAATAATAACATAATATGCGACCTGAGGCTTTCTTTTTATCGCTCGAGGTAAGATCATAGTTTTATGTCACCGGACGCGGGTTCGAATTCCGCATCAGCCCGGCTAGCATGACCACCGTAACATAGCCATTTATCGCTTTGAACTGTCTTAAATTATTGGATTTTGGACTAACT
The DNA here is from genome assembly GCA_963931975.1 of Cataclysta lemnata. Classification (NCBI taxonomy): domain Eukaryota; kingdom Metazoa; phylum Arthropoda; class Insecta; order Lepidoptera; family Crambidae; genus Cataclysta; species Cataclysta lemnata. The sequence continues at coordinate 12,440,330 of OZ008355.1, forward strand.
CTGCTGGATCACCACTGCACTATGGACATTATTCTCATGAAAATACGGCTAGTTCCCTCCTGGTAAAGCACGAATAGCACGAGCTCTGTATTTTCAGCGTTAAAAAGTCATTCTATTAAATTTAAGGAAAACTGTGCACAATATTTTAACTGTATGCTCAATTCGTGTAAGTGCTCTTAAATTACGAACGCTGTGAAGACGCAGCCGGGTGTGTGGTGACGGCAGAACAGAATACAATTGTCACCACCCCCATCTCTCTTTTTTTTGATGGAGTGAAATGCATTTACGCACCATATCAGCCGCTAGCCAGACGGCTGACGTGTGCATGACTCGCCCGACCCAAAGTCGGAAATACGCCACTAAACCACTCCGGTGTCCCCAAGCCCCTTGGGTGGGGAGAGTATGGGATCCGCCGTGAGATAATTCACAAGCCTCCCCCCAGTACCCCCATCTCTCCCTAGGGTATCGTACAAGGCGACTTAGGGCTAAGAAAGCAATGAGTAATATGCAGCAGCGTTCCTCTTATGCCACCTAGCAATGTACTGCGATTTCCGTGCCCGATAAACGGCAATAGGCTCGCCGCCTATAACATGGGACCTAACATAACTGGCGAACCTCTGTTTACCCTGTCGGGGATATGGGCGCGATTTATGTATGTGTGTAAGTGAAAGCGCTGTGGATGCGGCCCGAAGTTACGACTAAAATGGTAAAATCCAGATCTGGGCAGATTTTCGTGATAAAAGGGCTTAGGCATCGTCCTAATAGAACGCGATGGCGCGATCATCGCAGGTTCGCGCGAATTTTACTTGTACTAACGCGCGATCAAACCTATTGAACCCCAATAGGTGTCCTAACTGACAATTGGACCTAACTAAAATGGTTGTACGCGTACACGCGATGGTCGCGTCGCTCGATCGCGCAGTCGCGTTCTATTAAGACACTATACACAGGGTTGGAATAGAGCACGGATGACCCCGGATGGCTGCCATAGTGTGCTTTGGTTGGATGCCCGGAGAGGATGTTTAGTGGTGTAGTGGGGGAACGCCTCTACCCCGAGTCTCACACCTCTGTAGTTGCACCGTACTGCAGGGATGATGCGTAAAGATTGCATCTTACCTCTCCGCAAAAAAACCATTTAAATCTGAAATTTACGGAACTTATGCCTATTTCTCCTCGAAGGGGCAGAGGTGTTTGAGGTTTCTCTCTGTATAATGGCTGGAGTATAGCTACTTAGACCGATTCAAAGAATGGCTCAACGTATTCGAAGTCAATTTTACAAACAGTATAAATGTAATACGAGCGAAAATCTTTCACAATCAAACACAACTGCTTCTAACAACAAGAGACCGATAAAAAATCAATGGAAAATAGTTTCGCGCTCAGCAAAAAGACTTTAACTTGAATAGTGGTGTTTTTTTTCTACAATTGAACCGGCCGCGTAGTTCCGAAACGCGCACAAAGCCCCAATAATAAACACGTCTCTAGCGTCGGTCGTTTCGTTTAGTCGCCGCTGCAGTTACTTCGATTGCCGACTCAGCAAAACTGGCAACAGGTAAATGGCAATGTGTTCTCGCAGGTAAATTACAAATTTCGGCAAATTTTTAATGGGTAGTCCATCTTCTTCTGCTCACGTCAAGCACGTAGATTTTAGCTTGCTTCAAGTATTTTGACCGTCTACAACGCTTGCTTGATGCTTGAGTCAAGCATTTAAGCGCTATATAGGTGACCGTATAGTGTAACTGTGTTTAATTTGTTTGACTTAGCAACAGAACAGAAACACACAGAAAATCAACGAGCTTGACTCAAGCGATTGATCGTATCGGAATCCCATAAGAAAGGAAAGAAGGTGTTTTATTTTAGGGCCTGTTTCACAATCGACGCGTAAGTTCTGAATTGGCAGCCATATGATCTGCCAAGTAAGCTATCTAGAATTTACCCGTCTATTGTGAAACAGATCCTAAGTCATAACATTAAACATCTTCTTTATTGATATCAGCTACTGGTGACTGTTTGGAAAAAATATATACTTATCAAATTGTGCCCCCTCAAATTGCTGGTACACTGTTATTAGAGCTACCCGTAAGAAAATATCGGGTAGCGAACAAAGCAGTCTGCTAGTCCTGTGTCGCTTTAGGCCTCTTGTACACACACGGTTTTTCGTCGTCAAAATGTACGGTTAATTCGCCGTGTGTAGGCACGGTCGTCAGTGTTGTATGGATCACCATGGAAGCTTGTAGACGTGCACGGTGCCGCCGCGTCTACGCACGACGTGATTTTAATCAGTGTTGTATGGGAGTCTGTGGCCTCTTGTCCACGTCACGGTTATTCAACCGTACGGTTAACACGCCGTACGGTTAAAAAACCGTGTGTGTACAAGAGGCCTACGGCTATAAGAAAGGAAATGGGTTTTATTTAATTTTTTAATGTCAGCTGCATACTGATGATATCAGCTACATTTTTTCCCAACCAATCAACGGTTGGACAAAAATGTACCAAATATGGTTAATTATAACATATAAATGTTAGAATAATTAGTACAAAGTTTTTGGTGGTTAGAAAAACTTCGAAAAATTATGGCTGGTTTCCCGAATTTTTCGAACTTTTTCTAACCACCATAATCTGTGTACCAAATAATTGTGCCCCCTCAACATTCCTGGTACATGGTTGTTGGTGCTACCCGTAAGGCAACACAGGGTAGCGAACAAAGCAGTCTGTGAGTCCTGTGTCGCTTACGCCGAGCCAAACGGCCAAGTGCTTTTTCATTTCCTGCCGCCAGGGGGCGCTGAATGCCTATTTTATTTCTGCTAATGCCTCCCGGTTGTCGACGCTATGCAATTAAATTGTGTTTTGGACGCTGCGCGAAATTATTATGATTGCTACGTACTTTTTGGGTGCGATCGCTCAAGTTTGCGTGGATTTCGGAGTTTTGGTGGCAATTTGGTGGCAGTTTTATAATTGATCGTAGGTCTGTTTGGTTTGTTCGGTCAAGGGCACTTCAGACTACCCGATACTGTCAAATTTCTTCAATCGATTACCAAATTTTACTTGTTGGTAGTGAAGCAGAAAGTTGATTGAACAAAGTTGATATTTTGTGCCGCGTGGTGATGGCAGAGTAGAATACAAATTGTCACCACCCCAAATCTTTCCCGTGGGTGTCGTACAAGGCGACTAAGGATGAATCTAAATATGATTAGGAATGGACAGCAGCGTTCCTCTTATACCACCTAGGCTAGCAATGTACTGCGACTTTTGTGCCCGATAAATGGCAATAGGCTCGCGACCTATTACATGGGACCTAACATAATTGGCGAAACGTGGGTGCTAGTTCACCTCTGCCTACCCCTTCGGGGAAATAGGCGTGATTTAAGTATGTATGTATGTATGATATTTTGTGGTTTTCTGGCGTAATGTTGACTGTCTAATGATGAATCTCTCAAATTTTCAATTTTACCCGACATATTTTGAAAACACGAAATTTAATCTTTAAACTGTTTGCTAATATCAAAATAAATACATACATAAATCACGCCTATTTATCCCCGAAGGGGTAAGCAATCACATGCAAGTTTCGCCAATCATGCTACCATCTATGAGACAAATCATAAATTGCAGTTTAATGCTTAGTGATATAAGACGAACGCTCCTGCTCATTACTCATCGCTGTGTTAACCCTAGTCGCCTTGTACTACACCCGAAGGAGAGATAGAGGCTTGTGACAATTGTATTCTGCTCTGCCGTAACCACACGCCACGGTACAAGATGTAAATTACGGAGAATTTGTAATAATTTTGTTCGTTACCGCTAATATTCTCAAATAATATTCCAAGAGATTTTATGTTGAAATACCTAGTTAAACAATCTAATATAATAACTGTTGGAAAATATTTCTAGATCAAATTTCGTTTTACGCGAGCTAACATATTAGATACATTAAACATACAGACCAGTTACATAATTCATACACAACTTATTTATTTACTTGAATAAACAATTCTATGCGTTTTATTTTGGTTCAGTGCCCATTGGACCTTACCTACACAAAGGTCCATTCGACCTCCTATCAAGTAATTCTCACCACCCCCATCTCTTTCCCGGGTGTCTTACAAGGCGACTAAGGGTTAAGACAGCGAAGAGTAATGGGCAGCAGCGTTCCTTTTATACCACCTAGTAATACCTATACTCCGATTTACGAACCTGATAGACGTGACACAATTGGTGAAACGTGGGTATTAATTCACTTCTGCCAACCCATTTGTGGATAAATAGAAGTGATTTATTTATGTATGTTAAACGCACAGACCGGCTACAGATTTCATGCAGACCCTATTTATTTACTTGACTAAACAATTCTATACGTTTCTGAATAAGCAGTAAGGGCGGGGACATAACACAATCAAAGAAGCAGAGACAAACAAATCCGAAGCTTTAGCTGAGCTGAAGACAGTGTTCCGAGAACTAAAATTACTACAAAAGGAATCTAATTACTCAAATTAGAGTAATTTGAGTCAAAGTCGCGACCGGCTGACGTCGCAGCTCCGCGGAGCCAAAAATCCTAGATTAAAATAACGCGGAGTAAGTTTGAATTAATTAATTTCAACACCAGCATCCATCTGCAGTGTTTTGATAGCCGCGGCCCCGTCAAAGATTAGGGTGTTATCCTGCGGGCTTGAAGAAGTGAGTTGGGTTGTTTTTTGGTGAGTTTGGGTTATGTCGTTATTTGGAATTTTTTCACATTTGTATGTGTTTTATGTATAAATATTTAAACGGCCTCGTTGGCTGAATAGTATAGGCATCTGTCCGGATTTTTCTTCAATATACTTTGTAATAAATGTTAGAAAATTTCTTTTTAAACACTTTTTGTAATAACACCGAATGTTTGGCAGAGGCGTGTTAGAAGCGAATAGAATGTTGAACAATAGTAGGTTATAATACCAAGGGCGATAAAACAAAGCGACCTGAGGCTTTCTTTTTATAGCCCAAGGAAATATTATAGTCACCCTCTGACCAGGGGGCCTACCGCCTAACTCGATTGCTGATGATAGCTATATTGCAATGCACTGCTTACGGCTATAGCAGCCATCCTGATTTTTTAGGCGGCACGGATTTTGTGCCAAATCCATACAAAATCATTCGGTGATCATTCGTTCAAAGCTATCGCTAATAGTTTAGGTACATTTGGTGCGAAATGACAGCATGACGTTATAAACTATAGCTTTTGCTTTAGCAATCGAGTTAGGCGGTAGGCCCCCAGGACGAGCGATTTTCCGTATGCGTAGCGGGCGGAAAAGTCCATTTCATGGTCAGGTGTGACATAATTTTTTTGTTCAATACAGTCGTTTACTTTCTGCTTTGGTTGCGTTATCACGACTCATAATTAAAAATTCGGGTCCCCATATTATTTTTCTTTTGACATCCAGTTTTCCATTATCAATATCGATAAGACTAATTCCCAATTCAATTATGTGGACGTAAATTTTGCTTTCCAAGGCGATAGACACTTAGTTCTTACATGCATAGTTGGTACCTACGCTTAATTAAAACGGCCCTAGAATTTTAATTAACAAAGAAAAATCATCGTCGCGCAATATGGCCGAATGAATAAGGTTTTGAAAAGTATTTCTTATTAAGGAACTGTAATTTTAAATGCTGTGTTGCCTCCTTAGCGAATTCAGCGGGGGTTAAGAGGATAGAATTTTTATACTCAAAGTTATGTAGTTACAAGTATTTTTAATTTTTTTTTTCTTTCGTCGTGTATTGACGGCAGAGCAGAATACAATTGTCACCGCCCCTATCTCTCCTGTGGGTGTCGTACAAGGCGACTAAGAGTAAAGACAGCGGTGAGTAATGGGCAGCAGCATTCCTCTGATACCAAGCAATATACTCAGATTTGTGTGCCCGATAGATGACAAATTACATGGGACCTAACTTAATTGGCGAAAAGCGGGTTTTAACTCACCTCTGCCTATCTATTCGGGGATGTGGGCGTGATGCATGTATGCACGTATGTATTTCATTAAATTTTCATTGAATTTAGATTATATATTATATATGTAACTAAGGGAGGAAAATACCCGACTGAGTTTCTTGCCCGTTCTTCTCAGAACAGGGCCTCCCGGTAGCTTACGAACGGATGGCGTAGATTTTTCGCTAGATATTGAAAACTTGTGTGTCCGTATAGGTAGGTTGGGGGTTGGGGGGTTGATTGGTAGTGCGCGGCATGTTTCGGTTTATGTGATTGGCGAGTTGTGGGATTGTATTTGGTGCATAATTTACAATGTACCTGCAATGTCATAACTCATTGACAATGGTGGGTTTCTCTACAGCCTACTTGCGTGCCGTTCTGCTAGCGGAGCGTTGGGCCCTGATGCGTTTAGTACCATCTTGGTATTGAACGCGGCAGGGTCGGCGCTTCGTTGCGGACCGGGGCGTGGGCGGGTTTGGGAGACCTATCATTACAGACTGAGGCATGCTGCGCACTCCCCTATTTTTTTCTTGGACACACGGGTTTTCTGTATGTAGCGTCTGGACGATTCATAAGTGTATTGTTATCATACCAGATATGAATAAATTAATTTTCACTTTGACTTTGACTTTATTATTTTTTTCAGTATTTTAAATCCAGGTTGGATTTTTTTCCAGATTTTTTGAGATATTGAGGTAATTATATGGGAAGCTGATGGCGCACTGGCAATCGAATTCCACTAGGATTAAGGAAAAATGGCTCTATGGTGGTCAAGGAGCGAAAACAAAAAAAAATCTTTATCTTTACAAAATTAAAACAGCGAAGTTCACTCATAGATCCCCACTATAGAACCAGCGGGCCTAGCACGGGGACGTGGACAAGTCTCTCTCCACCACTTGACAGTGTTTTGTCTCGGGATTTAGTGGGAGTTAGAGCGAGAGGAAAAGATTTTCTTTCCCCCGAAGGAGATGTGTCCACGTCCCGTGCTACGGGAGCAGAAAAGGGACGAAGACATTAGAATGTTTTCTCCGTCTATAGTGAGCTAGTAAATTGATTGAGTCCGCTGCTGAAAGGCCGCTAGGATCAATTAAAGGCGTCCACGCTACATTGGATTCCGTATGCGCATATTTAACTACCGCCATGCCGCTGACTTCGGGAAAGATGGGCACCCGCCCAAACTTGCTTTTTGTACAACAATGCGGCTTATCTTTAAGAATATTATTAAAATAATCGAGATTTTCTATGCTGGCCTGGGAGCGAACAAATAACGTAGAATAGGCCAGCCCCGACTCATCCCATGGGTGTCGTAAAAGTCGACTAAGGGCGATTGCCCGGTGTAGACCAATAAGCACCTTGGGGCACCCGAATGGTGGAGGGCAAACCACCAACAACAGCATACCCAAAGAGGGTTGGTGTCAGGCAGGCGGCCGGCTGTAAAACCTAAGCCAAAATCTTGAGCAGTATGGTTTGGAATGTTGCCATTCCAATCACTCTCTCCATTCATCGGTCTCTCGACATGGTCCGTTCCGTCTCTTTTCTATTCATTCATTCATCATCATCATCATCCGGGTCATCCACCTGATGGCGGGCTGCGGGCATCGAGCGGTAGCTCATGGCCCGGGCATCAACTCAGGGGACGGACATCAGTCCCCCGGTGGTCTGAGCCGCCGCCTAAGACGGCGGGGCTCCCCATCGCCCCCCTGTGCTCGACCCGGTCTGGTGGCGAGGCCCTCGGCGTGGTCTAACCATATGCCGGGTGGTTTGCCGTGGGGCAAGGCCCAGCTAGGACCCAGCGAGCGGGCCTCGACTTATGCCATGTACCCGAAGGAGCAGAGAGTAGGGGGGAAGGAACCTGGTGGTGGGTCGGCGAGATAAGTGGGGATGATGATGATGGTATGGTCCAATCCAGTGGTGTCATGTCCCGTGAGGTCACGGCGATCAAGCGCGGAGATGGTCTCGTGCGATCAGCCGTGACTTGGTTGTCGTGGTCGGTGGGTGTGCCCGCGCAGCAGGCCGCGTGCACGGGGCAATGTCCCGCGCTCGGCTGCGGACGGCGGGCACGGTGTCGGTCCGGTGGGCGCGTCGTCTGGGGCGGGCGCGGCACAAGGGGCGCCTCGAGCCATAGATTCCGCGTCGTCATTCATTCATCACTAGCACCTTTACAGTTTGATGGATGATATGAATCAAAAGGGAGTGAACGGCTTGATGACGTCTGACCGATATGAATGGAAGAGGAAACATACTGCGCCGACCCCAGATAGACTGGGCACAGGGCAGGGAGAAGAAGAAGAATCGAGATTTTATAACCACATCAGCCGGGCTAGCATGACCACCGAAACACGATATTTTTGACAGTTCTAAGCGATAAATGGCCTATCATATGGTGCCGTGTATTGACGGCAGAGCAGAATACAATTGTCACCACTCTCATATCTCCCGTGGTTGTCGTATAAGGCGACTAAACGCCTGAAACACAATAAAAATATTAACAATATAAATTAACACCCACTTTTCGCCAATTAGGTTAGGTCATTGCCATTTATGGGCACACAAATAGCAGCGGATATTGCTAGGTGGTACAAGAGGAATGGTGCTGGCCATTACTCACCGCTGTCTTTACCCTCAGTCGCCTTGTACGGCACCCACGGGAGAGATGGTGGTGGTGACAATTGTATTCTGCTCTGCCGTCACCACATGGCCTCCTACTGGAAATAATCGGTAAGTTATACGTGTGCCCACAGCCCGGCTAGCATGACCATCGAAACACGATATGATAAAGCCACTTATCGCTTAGAACTGTCAAAAATCCATTGTTTTTCGACAGTTCAAAGCTATAGATGGCTTTACCATATCATGTTTTGTTGGTCATGCTAGCGCTACAGTATAAGATTTCATCCTCCGAACCTCCGCCGATCGTAGGCAGAGAACGGACCAAAACACCCCTAGAACGCTCTCTGGGCGAGGCTGAGCCGTGCAAAGTGTCCACATTACTCTTTAAGTGAGTCCGTGAGGATAAGTGCTCAACATTCACTATTCAGCAAATAAAGCTCCCATTTTCCTTGGTCCTGGCTGGGTAATGGAAAAACAGAGGGCGCACGCCTACGCGAAAACTTTGAATGCACGTAGCGAGTAGGTCTGCGATGGTCTGACTAAGGCTGGAGTTCACCAACACTTAAACAGGCGATTATTATTTAACCGCCGCATTTTGACATTTTATCGTATGGAAGAACTGTCAAAAACTGACGGTGATATTTTAATCGCTTGTTTTACGTGTTGGTGAGCTCGAGCCTTAGGGCTCGTACTCATAAACACGATACGTCGTCGTGTCGTGTCGTGGAAATATACGACGGTCACGGTTATATTCGTGTGGTTGGTGAAAACAGCTTGCTTTATAATTAATTATCACCATCCTCATCAACAGCTCTTTAATATGCCCACTGCTGGGGCCAATATACGGAAATTTTTTTTTTTATTTGGCTTACAAAACTGGGTACAATCAAGTAACATACTTAAACTAACTTACACAGTACCGTTACACAGTGATTTACCCTACTAGATGTAAGCACAGCTTCCAAAAAAAAAAGAAATATAATGACTAGGTACCTTGAATTAGCTTGAAAATAATGACTACCTTGAATTAGCTTGAAATAGACTAATAAATAGGTAGATAAATAATAAATTTGGTCCATTACATACCACACAAAACTTTCCTGTGGGTGTCGTACAAAGCGACTAAGGATAAATCTGAATATGATTAGGAATGGGCAGCAGCGTTCCTTTTATACCTCCTAGGCTAGCGATGTACTGCGACCTTGTGCCCGATAAATGGCAATAGGCTCGCCACCTACATGGGACTTGACATATTTGGCGAAACGTGGGTGCTAGTTCACCTCTGCCTACCCCTTCAGGGATATAGGCGTGATGTATGTATGTTCATACCACACAAGTCTAGTGTGGATTGGTGGGTATTACCTACTGCAGGTGCAACCGGGACCAACGGCTTAACGTGCCTTCCGAAGCACGGAGGAACTTGAGATAGTACATTTTTGGCCACTCATCCAATGATCGGCCTTAGTGACTATTATTTAGTGACTATAACTTAGTGACTATTACTTAGTGACTAGTACTTACTGCCGCACTCAGAGTCGTTCATTAAATTAGTCATAATGGGTATTTTACAAATTATCATTAAAACATCTAATTGACCGTTCCTCTCAGAGTCGAAAATAATTGATTGATTAGTTATGTGACAATTTTAAGTCAGGTTAGTGCAGTGCGTGTGTAATCCAGTGTTATCGGTAAGTGCGGAATTGCCACATGCAAAAAGCCATTAAACAATATTATTAGTTACACTAGTTTTTATATCACAAAAGTATTGTTTTCCATAAGAATTAGTTACTAATATCTATTTAATATAATATTTACGTAAAAATCCATAATAATAATTTAATTTAATCAAACTTAAACGGTAAATGCCATGACTTTTTAGATTTGGCCACACCGGACCAAAAGTCATTTATTATAAAATTAAAAAGTCAATGTCAACAACAAACAAGAAATAGGTACCCCAAATAATTCCATAGAAATACCAAATAAAAACATATAAATATCAAATTATTTATTTTGTGATCAAAATTGATCAAATAGATATTAAGCTACTGCAAGTGGAGTCAGCCTGGGAAATCATTAACATACAAAAGTCTCAGCGGCACACTCAATATTGGCGAAATCATATAGGAAACGCCATAGAAAAAAGAAGAAAAAGCCACACGAACCCTATCTTCATTGAAATAATTGATTAGTACTGTGATTGTCTTGGTAAGTATTGATGATTTCTTTGTTACATGCATGGGGTTCGATAGTTCCGGGAGTGGAATGACTGAGGAATTTAATTGTAATGCATATGTGCACAGTAATTAGTATTTTCTTATATTGTTTTGTGCTTAGATTATAGAATTATCCTGTATTAAAAAGTATCTAATATTTCTTTGCAATTTGCAGTGTGATACAATAACACCATAACCTGTAAAACTACAGAGCTAGGGAGTTAATCTGGAAGTGGTCCATAAAATCCACCACTTTCCCCACTGCAAGGAGCTATCCATAAGCAGTAGAGGAGGTAACATTTATTTTCCACTAATTAAACTTATGAAAGTATAACAATTTTTATAAATTATCTGTAATCTATATGTAACCTATTCTTATTATCTTTAATAATTATTATTCAGGCTGCACCTTCAATTATATGTGAAGTGCAGAACCCATTTGATAATGATGGTATTGCGCTGTCCATATAGACAATAATAATAAAAACAGTATAAAATATTTGTGACAATGAGTTTGACCTAGACTTTGCTATGGGTACCTATTATATTTCATAAGGTTTTATATAAAATGGCCACTTGTTTAAAAACTTGTTAATATGAATCAAGTTGTTTTTATGTTACTTTAAGGAAAATTGTAAAACTTGGTGCAACTGGCTATTAATGTATATAGTTCAATCATAACATGCAATTAGAAAAATGATTTAAATTAATGATATTATACTTATCTTTTTTTCAGATCACATAGATATATTATCAAACAAATCTAAAGACTGACAATTACACACCAAGTCAATTTTGAATAAATATTTTATTACCTGGAGATTCAAGTTAAAATGAAATGTGCTGCTGAAATGGAGGAAGAGAGGAGTAAAACTCTTTTGGAAATTTTCAAATTACAGTTCAAGGAATTAAAAAGAAATTGGAACTCAAAATAAAATATTTCTTTTAAATCTACTAGTTTTATTCAAAAAACAAAATAAACCCCACGCAATGAAAATGAATTAGCAGAAAAATAAAAAGATTAGGGTTATAAAAGAATTTCACTATATTATTTTAATTTAACAATTATTAGTTATATTTATTGTGACATTGCTTGATTAAATTTTGCTTTATTCTGTTTGTGTCCTCGTCGGTAAAAGGCAATTTTACAAAGTATTTCATTGTTCTTGCTTGGATAGACACTTTGGTGACAATTTGTGATACTGACTGTTGACCTAATATTTATCCATATTCCATCACATCACCACCTAGTTTCTGAAATAAATATATAGACAATGACAGATATTGAAAGTACATGCACACATACATAAATCATGCCTATATCCCGAAAGGGTAGGCAAAGGTGAATTAAACACCCACTATTCGCCAATTAAGTTGGTCCCGTGTAATACGTGGCGAGCCTATTGCCATCTATCGAGCACGTAAATCGCAGTATATTGCTAGGTTGTAGAGGATTGCTGCTACCCATTACTCATCGCTGTTTACCTTCAGTTGTCTTGTACGACACCCACGGGAGAAATGGGGATGGTAACAATTATATTCTGCTCTGTCAGAATGTAAAGAAATATTTAACTAACCTGAAAAATCCAAGTTGCTAAATACCGCAATGTTATTACTTCAGGGGCAAATGCCAAGTTTGGCCAGCCTGTCCTGTTTCGGTGCTTTTTAAATCAGGTTCCAAACTTGGGAGTAAAGTATTATTTACTGCCTGGAGTGTAAATCTGTACCTTGCATGAAATTCAAGCACATAGTGAAAGTATCAGAATAGTCGCGTAAATAGAATCTAGGTTGTGATTGTCTGAACCTTCTTACGTAATCTGTAAGCTCCACAAAATCCACAACGTTATTTATTATAAATTATTATTGAAAATATCACTATGAATGCACTGAAATATAATTACAACAAAAGATAACCCTACTTTTGAAATGTCAAATAAACGTCACATAAGACCCTAAGTAAGGGTCATCGGTTACTTAAAATTTAAGTTTCATTAGCGTCACTATTGACCCATAATCTGACTCTGAGAGGGAATTTTATTTAATGTTTACTTAAATGTCATTTAATGATCATTAAAGCGACTCTGAGTGCGGCAGTTAGTGACTATTGCTTAGCGACTATTACTTAGTGACTATTACTTAGTCTTCAACTCCGTACTCTTGTGGTTTGTCCACCAGAATTATTCCGAGGGTTCGATCCGCAGAAGAGTAGTAATTTGTACTCAGTTTTGTTGGTTTATCGAGCTCCTCTCAAAATTTTGCCAGGTCCGAACTGTTCCTAGTAGCTCGAACATCGCTTCATACATACATACATACATACAATCACGCCTATATCCCCGAAGGGGTAGGCAGAGGTGAACTAGCACCCACGATTCGCCAATTCGTTCGAATGCGTCCGCCGTAAAATTTGTATTGATATTATCTACTAGTTGTTCCCTGCAGGTTCGCTCGCGTTTTTTCAATTTGAACCAGTAGTTCCTGAGATTAGCGCATTTAACCAACGAAACAAATAAATATTTTTACACTCACACCTATCATCTAGCCCAAAGTAAGTAGCCTAAGCTCTTGTGTTATGGATACTAGATGACGGACATATTAAAATCTATCTGCAAAACAAATATTTAGCATTATACAAGCTCACTCTTCAGACAAACTTCCGAAGAATTCGGCCCAAGACAGCCACAGACCTCCTAAGAAAACAACTTTCTGGAACATAGCAAACAAAGCAAACGCGACTTTGGTCGGTCGTTTTAAAGGTGGAATCGGCTTGGCCATCGCTCTGGACAGTGCTGTGACCCAGATACTGTGTCATATGGAGTTTCGATAAAGCACTCGCTTAGTACTAATCGCAGGATGAGAACACTTGTCGTTTCGAGGGTCGTTCTTGGAGTAAGCACCATCCAGTCCTTACCAGGCCCGGCTGTTGGGAGGACGAAGCAATGCTCGTGATTTATTGCAAAAATGCGAGACATACTGCGAATACAGTAGCGATTAAACCGACACGTAAGTTGGACCAAAATGACGATCGTCTGGGCAGGTTTAGTTGAAGGGAAAGTGTCTCAACTTAATATTGAACGCGCAGAAGCGGGTATCCCTACGTTGCTAAGGTTACAGACACACGTCGCACGTCATACAGAATCTCAATTAATACCTGAATAGGTTAACTTGTGTGCCGGGTATTCTATCTGTCGTCGTAATAATAATGGTGACAGCATTGTTGTGTTCCGACTAAATAGCCAGCCCCTCTATGGTTGAGGGCTCCATTTGAAGCTCGATTCAATCTTCAGCCCTTATCATCACTTACCGTCAGGTGAGATGAAGGGCAAGAGCTTCCCTGTCTAGCATAAACAAATTGTATAATAGGAGCGACTAATATTTAATTTGTAAGCACTTGCTTACATCATAAGATGAATGAGTGGTGTGACAAGGAGAGATAAGATAAGGAAATAGTATTAATCAGGGGAACTTTGAAAGTGGCGCCAGTGACTGAGAGACTGCGGAGTAATAGACTTGGATGGTCAAGGTCAAAGTCAAAGTCAAAATTCATTTATTCATATCTGGTATGATTACAATACACTTATGAATCGCGCCTCATGTTGGGCTCTGGTGCGTTTAGTATTATCATTCAATACCAAGATGATACTAAACGCACCAGAGCCCAACGCTCCGCTAGCAGAACGGCACGCAAGTAGGCTGTAGAGAAACCCACCATTGTCAACATTGCAGGTACATTGTAAATTATGCACCAAATACAATCCCACAACTCGCCAATCACATAAACCGAAACATGCCTCGCACTACCAATCAACCCCCCAACCCCCAACCTACCTATACGGACACACAAGTTTTCAATATCTAGCGAAAAATCTACGCCATAGATGGTTTGGTCGTGCTATGCAAAGAAATGAACGCTATGTTGGCAGAAGTACGAAGAAGGAGAAGAAGACCAAAGAAGAGATGGACGGATCGTGTAAAGGAGGATATGATAGCTAGAGGAGTGGAAGAAGAGAAAATTCTGTGCGACATGGGCAGGAAGAAGAACAATATAATTATTATTTTGATTTTTATTTTAACATTATATAAATATTAGAAAAAAGAATTAGAACGATAAACAGGATCAGAAAACCAATTATTGTCCTAATGCGGGAATCGAACATGCAGCCTCCGCATCGTCCTATGCGTGTCCTATAGGGCATGGGCTCGATGGTTTGAAAAGTGTTTATTTTCATGTATCTTATACCTCTATTGATATTGAGACAAAATAAATAATTGAATTGTAGAGAGTAGAGTTGTGAGCAAAATAATCAACGTTTCATAATAATATCATACTCATTTCATAAACAATTTAATGTTTTGCAAATTCAATGCCTTATTACTAGTCATGACTGTGTCTATGTATACGTAGAATCCGTAGGTACCTTATAATTTCAACTGATAATTTAACTGTAGTAAATGAACTAAAACAGGCTTAACTTTTACTGTAGCGTAACCTAATTTAAATAATCGCCAGCTAACTTAGCGGACCTCAGTTCGCATTAACATTCATCGCCTGTATTAATTACCATAATTAGTTTTAATGTACACCCCATAGTCATTTATTAATTCGTTGAGTATGATACGTCTAACGACATTCTTGTAAAGTGAGCATTGAGAATTTTCATATTTACAGTTGTAACAATTCTAATGACTTACTATTTGGTTCACAGGAATTTCTTTGCCTGTCGGCTAAATCATGATAAGAAAGGAAATTGGTGTTTGAGTCATGGTTTATAAGTACAACTTCAGTTTACTACTCTGCGCTAGGTAGAAGTGGTAGTATAGTAGGGTATATTGACTTTTCGTCACCCTATAGTAAGGACAAAAACTCATATATTATCAGGTTTAGGAGCACAGTTGTGTTTTTATCAATACCAGACTTCCATGCTGGCGTGGCAGCAAAAAAATAACGTATGATGTGCCAGCCAGACAGAATTTGCTTTCGCCATTTTCTTTTCACGTCGTATTATTGTTAAAACCATGGACTTTTAAAACCTTATGGGGTTCCGAGACGGTCAATCAGTTTGGCGTCTTTCACGTACATTTGAGCTTGCTTTAAACATTTTGAACTCGCCACAGGGGTATGGTAAAATTCGATGAAGGGAGAGGGAGATTGCCCAGTGCATACCTTAGCGAATTGGGGTGTCGAGAATCGACTAACGACAGCATACCCAAAGTGGACCGGCTGTAAAACCTACGCCAAAACCAGTATAGATTGGAATATTGTCATAGCAATCACTCTCTACGTTAATTGATCTCTCGCCTTTCCTTTTTCCTTAACTTTTCTTTTACATTAATTCTTATACATTCATACATGACTAGCACCTTTCCGGTGTAGGTATCTAAGGGTTGATGAGAATCAAAGCGGAGTAGATGCCTTATGGTCTCCGACTGATACCGAAACAAATGTATGTGTTCACCACAAAATTTGCCCGTAGCAGGATTCGAACCCAGGACCTCTTGGCCAATGCCAGCGATCGGACCATTTTACCAACCCGGTGGTCAAGAATACTTCAAGATTAGCGATCTGACCATTTGTTCGACCGAGCAGGTCGTCAGGAATACTTCAAGATTTTATATTTTATTTTAATTCCCCAAGTCCCGCCCTGGGCTATACCTCGCGACCATTTGACGGAATGCCGATTATATCGCAAGAACCTTCCCCTTGGACAACCCAGAAAGTATTACGACATTTTACTTATAGATAAAATTGAAATATGAGTTGCTTGTTCCAAGGGTCCAGACTCCACGTTCGCCTCAGTATCTGAAGGTATATTTCACTCTTGCTGGAAAATGTTTTTCTCATTTCAAGTGGGTTGATTGGTGTAGGTACCTTTTCCCAGCGTATAAATTCACTGACAATGAATTGAGTTTTGAGTTATGTATTGGCCTTCGAAGCAAAAAGGAGAGGCTGTAAATTGTTGGAAAAAAATTATGTCGTTATTCATTAGGATGGATAGATTAAGAGGGGTCTGGCTGCACACTATGGGGATATACTGCTTAAAGTCGCATAAAATGATTTTTCATCCCACCATCTCGGAAAAGGCGTTTTTGCTCTTCGATATCTGAGTGCAAAAGCCGTTTTTATCCTCTAGAGGTTAAAGTAAATTTGAATTTAGAACATCGTGTGCAATGAGTTTGTGAATTCAAAACATCCATGGTGCCGAAATTGTCATGCAACCTATTTTAATTTGTTAAAAACTCAGACTCGGTACCTTCTTGGTGTACTTTTTTTGTAATTTGCTTTGCGCGCGCCATTTTCTTTTCACGTCATAAATTTGTTAAAACCTAGGAGTTCCGTGACGGTCAATCAGCTTGGCGTCAATCTTGCTTTAAACATTTTGATCGTCTACAACGCTTGCTGGATGCTTGAGTCAAGCATTTAAAAGCTTTTTAGGTCTGTTTGATTTGTTTACGCTAGCAACGGAACAAAAACATACAGAAAATCAACGTGCTTGACTCAAGCTGATTGACCGTCTCGGAGTAATTTTTATTAGGTACTTACAGGTGTGTCTGGATGAATGTTGCGGGTGTGGCTGGGTGGATTGGTGGCTGTTGGAGGTATGTCTGGGTGAATGGGTGTTTTGAGGGTGTGTCTAGGTGAATGGGTGTTTTGTGGGTGTGTCTGGGTGAATGGGTTTTTGTGGGTGTGTCTGAATGGATGGGTGAGTATTGTGGGTGTTTCTGGGTGATTGGGTGTTTTTTTGGGTGTGATTAGGTGTTTTGTGGGTGTTTCTGGGTGATTGAGTGTTTTTTGGGTGTGATTGGGTATTTTGTAGGTGTTTTTGGGTGAATGCGTGTTTTGTGGGTGTTTCTGGATGAATGGGTGTTTTGCGGGTGTTTCTGGGTGAATGGGTGTTTTGTGGGTGTTTCTGGGTGAATGGGTGTTTTGTGGGTGTTTCTGGGTGATTGAGTGTTTTTTGGGTGTGATTGGGTGTTTTGTAGGTGTTTCTGGGTGAATGGGTGTATTGTGGGTGTTTCTCGGTGAATGGGTGTTTTGTGGGTGTTTCTGGGTGAATGGGTGTTTTGTGGGTGTTTCTGAGTTAATGGGTGTTTCTGGGTGAGTGGATGTTTTGTGTGTGTTTCTGGGTGAATGGGTGTTTTTTGGGTGTTTCTGGGTAAATGTGTGTTTTTTGGGTGTGATTGGGTGTTTTGTAGGTGTTTCTGGGTGAATGAGTGTATTGTGGGTGTTTCACCATGAATGGGTGTTTCTGGGTGAATGGGTGTTTTGTGGGTGTTTCTGAGTTAATGGGTGTTTCTGGGTGAATGGATGTTTTGTGTGTGTTTCTGGGTGAATGGGTGTTTTTTGGGTGTTTCTGGGTAAATGGGTGTTTTATGGGTGTTTCTGGGTGAATGGGTGTTTTGTGGGTTTTTCTGGGTGAATGGGTGTTTTGTGGGTTTTTCTGGGTGAATGGGTGTTTTGTAGGTGTTTCTGGGTGAATGGGTGTTTTTTGGGTGTGTCTGAGTGGATGGGTGTGTATTGCGGGTGTGAATGTTGTGGGTGTTTCTGGGTGGGTGTTGAGAGTGTGTTTGGGTTAATGGGAGGGTGTTGTGGAAGTTTCTGAGTGAAAACAGAAACTGTTGTGATTGTATTTTTTTTTTGTATTTTGCAATTTCCTCGTTGGGGGGGATGAAAAGTTACGTGTTGCACTCGAGTGCAAAGATTTTTCACCTTGTGCTCTTTTGATTCCCTCGCTATCGCTCAGGATTCTAATTTTTGAATCACTCGCTACGCTCGTGATTCAATTTTAGAATCCTTCGCTAGCTCGGTCATCAAAATTGAGCACGCGGTTAAAAAACAACTTTGCACTCACGTACAACAAATAACTATTACACTATTTCATTATTTTAATGTCTTGGCTGTTCTGAGCAATAGGCTTGCCACCATAGGCTCTAACATGTTTGGCGAAATGTCTGCCTACTCCTTAGGGGATAAATATTATTTATTTTAGGGAAAGCTTGTGTCGTGTCGTACTTGTGGATACATTAAATTAAATGGAATCTAACATAGTTGGCCAAGTGAAGGTTTACAAAACAAACAAACATCAAACATAAATCACGCCTATATCCCCGAAGGGGTAGGCAGAGGTGAACTAGCACCCACGTTTCGCCAATTATGTTAGGTTCCATGTAATAGATGGCGAGCGTATTGCCATTTATCGGGCACAAAAGTCGCAGTACTATTGTTAGGTGATATAAGAGGAACGCTGCTGCCCATTCCTCATAGCTGATTTATCCTTAGTCGCCTTGTACGACACCCACGGGAGAGATTTGGGGTGGTGACCATTGTATTGTACTCTGCCGTCACCACACAGCTAGGTTTACAGGGATAAATAAACGTGTTTTATTTTTAAGGCAGGCTAGGTTCGAACCTACAGAGCCATTAGAGAAAACTTTTAAGATGTAAACAATAATAGTGAAAAACTCCTATTAGGAAATAATCGTAATAGTATTATGTTCTTTAATCAAAAAGCAAGAAATAAAAAATAGCTATGATGACAACTTTGTATTTCTAATTGCTTTTTTTTTTCAAAGGGTAGGTATGCCCTTGGAGACAAAAGTGTTATAAGTCGTATAGGAGCCTAATTTAGAACTTAATTAAGCCATAAGAGCTTTGAATTTCGTACCAAAAACAAGTTGTATATGAAGCAAAACTTCGCGTAGAAATTTCTAAATGTGCAAAAGAGCCTTGTACCCCTATTATTACAAATTGGCGGGTCCGTACTAAATATTCATGTGGTGAACCTTATGACCCTCAGAGGTCTTTGGACCTATAGGCCAAACACCGAAAAGGGGAGGTACACGTTCTTGCTAATAGCTATGTCCGTTTCCCGCCTATTATTCTTGTTCTTCTTCTCCCTGTCCTGTTCCCAGTCTATCTGGGGTCGGCGCAGTATGTTTCCTCTTCCACTCAAGCCATCCACTCCCTTTTGATTCATGTCATCCATCACAACAAAAAAGGTGCTAGTGATGAATGAATGTATAGAAAAGAGGCGGAACGTACCATGTCGAGAGACCGATGAACGGAGAGAGTGAATGTAATGACAACATTCCAATCTATACCGCTCAAGGTTTTGGCTTAGGTTTTACAGCCGGCCGCCTGCCTGACACCAATGCTATGCTCTTGTTGGTGGTTTACCCTACACTATTCTACACAAGGTGTTTATTGGTCTACACCGGGCAATCTCCCTTAGTCGACTTTTACGACACCCATGGGATGCGTCGGGGCTGGCCTATTGTACGTTATTTTTCCGTTCTCAGGCCAGCATCGAAGACAAGCATGTTTCCCGCCTATATTAATAATTTTGTTAAATGTATCAATTAACAATTTCCACTGTCGCGGCTGGCGAAAAAACGCGGCAGCAAAATCAACCTCATTTTCGACTGCTCCCCGATAATTGGGGCTTTAAAAAGTGTCAAGACAGCATTTCTGTATCACACAAGATCGCTGAGAGGGCGCCCCCTGATTGGCTGCGCGTTCCACAGACGCTTACTCACCTTTTTGGAACAAACAAAATTTAGATAGCGCAGCTTTTGCAGCTGTTAATTATGAGGTGTAAAATGGGCTTTATTGTTGTGCAGATGGTATCTCGCCGCCTTTTGTTTGGTCAGTTCAAGTGTACTGTGCCCGAGGAATACTAATTATTATTGTGTCGAGCGGAAGACTTAGGAAATTATTATTTTGTATCGGAAATAGGCTTGCGCTTGTGTAAATTGCAGTGCTTCGTGCTAGGGGTTAAAATAAATATGAAGGCTACAGACTTGGTTTTGAGATCGTTAAGTAATGGGCAGCAGCGTTCCAATTGTACCACCTAGCAAGGCACTGCGATTTCCGTTCCCGATAAAAGACAAAAGGCTCGCCCCTTATTACATGGGATCTATCATAATTGTCGAAACGTGAGTGTTCATTCACCTCTGCCTACCCCTTTTGGTTTTCCCATGATTTTTATATTATGTAATATTTAAGTTTAAAAAGTAATTTTGGTGTTGTCACAATGTGTTGTTAAATGTGTTGGTTATAATGAAAAATTGAAATATTGAATAGGTAATTGGCGAAACGCGAGTGTTAATTAATACACCTCTACTCTCTACTCTAATGAACTATGTGGCGTGATTGACAGTAGACGTCAAAAGCGCCATTAATTAAAAGGGATTAAATTAAACATATTTCAGCTTTGAGACTTGCAGACCGCGACACTGTAATTAAAGGCAGAGGCATCTGCAAGACGCGACAAGTGCCATCCCACACGGAACCAATCCAATTTAAAGTCACGTTACTTGGGTACCACACTATATCTCACCGGGCAGAAGAAAACAAATTGATAGCCCGCTCGGTAAGCTAGAGTAATCTTCTTGTTACCTGTTGACTGAGGCAGTATTATCATTAACTGAATGACCTCATGAGTTACAACAAGTTTTCCTTAAAGTGACAGTCTGACAGACTTTCATGCTGGGTAAAAGTCGTTTAAGGGCAATTGTCCAGTGTAGACCAATAAAGGCTTTAACACACCAAACTGGGGCAGAAGCAGAGCAGGTCAGTAGCAGCGCGTGACTGCCGCGCTGCTACGCTGCTGCGGCACACTGAACGTATACTGCGGCACACTAAACGTATGCTGCGGCACACTGAACGTATGCTGTGGCACGCTGAATGTATGCTGTGGCACACTAAACGTGTGCTGCTATATGCTATCAGACTGATATTTAATCATTAGTAATATAAGTAACTAAAATTGTTACTAATGATTAAATATCTGTCGGGTATTCAACAATTAGTAACATTTTTTAACAATTGGTTGATTTAATTATGCATCAAAAAACCGGTCCTAACTGAACCTTTTACTTGACCTGTGGTCAAAACAAAGAAAACGACCACAATAAAGGCGAGTAAACTCGCACTAATAACCTCACAAAAGTGCAGTATAAGTGAAGGGGTACTAAAATCGGGCAGCCATTCGCTGCGTAGTATGGAGCTCGTACGGAACCGGTGTGATACCTGACTTCGAAAAGTGTGACACCGAATACCACGTCCCCGTAAGTTTACTAATACGAATCACTTAACAACAAATGCACGCCACCACGAAATTGTTGTGAATGTTACTATTTACCGTCATGGGTTAGTATGTTGGTTAGGTTAGGTTAGCAATGAAACAACGAACAGCACAAGCCGAGCGAGCGAAGGGTGCGTGTCGCGGCAGCGGCCGGCGAGTGTTTTTTGTGATGGCTTGCATTCGTTGTTACGTGATTCGTATTGGTAAACTTACGGGGACGTGGTATTCGGTGTTACACTTTTCGAAGTAAGGTATCACACCCGTACGGAACCAATCTAATTTGGAAGCTCGGCCGCGGCGCTACATTAATTGGACGTTACGGGCCGCAACACGCCCCGCCACTTCTAGCTGCTGTGTAAAAATCTATTATCTAGATGTTGGGGTACAGTGCTGACGAAGCAATTTCTCATTATTCGGAGATCGTGTTTCTTTAGATTTTTAGGATGTGTGGTGACGGCAGACCAGCCCCTCTAGTCAAGTAGCAAACCTCAACACGGACACGGGCGTTCCCTACGAACGGGAGAATATAGGGAGATTGAGCCATAACCCACAACGCTGGCCCAGTGCGGGTTAGTGATCGGCATTTACGACTGCAGATGCAGCCAGAACCAACGGCTTAACGTGCCTTACGAAGCACGGAGGAACTCGAGATAATAAATTTTTGGTCATCCATCCAATGACCGGCCTTAGCAAACATTGCTTAGTTCACGCAATCGCAGGCCAAGCGCGCTATGCCAATGCGCTAGCGAGCTCCTGCGAAATGTATAAAACTTCACGTACCTATTACAGAGAAAACAACATGGCGACCACAACATGGCGACCACAACATGGCGACCACAACATGGCGACCACAACATGGCGACCACAAAATGGCGACCACAACATGGCGACCACAACATGATTGTGTGATGTGTCAAGGGTATAAGAAATTGTCAAATTTGATATTTGTATTCTATTCGTTCGAATAAAATGACCACTTGCCTAGCTAGACACTCTGAATACAATTGTCACCACCTCGAATGTTACGGGTGGGGACTAAGGGCGATGAGTAATTGGCAGCAGCGTTCCTCTTATAAACAGCGATTAACGTTCCCGATAAATGGCAATAGTACCGCAAATTATGTGGGACCTAACAAAATTTGCGAAACGTGGGTGTCTCCTCTGCCTACCCTTTCGGGGATAAATGTGGTATATTATGTATATGTAAGTAAGAAGCATTGAAGACTTTGGCGTAACTGTCCACTGTCTTTGTCGTTGCAATTACCGAGCTTAATTACATTAGGTCCCAAATATTTTAAATCCCCAACCACGTTTATTTATGTATCAGGGTCGAAGCCGAATTTCAGTCGCTTGTAGGGTTAGCATCTTAAGTAAATAACTAATAGGCTATAAGAGTTCAGCACAAATTCTGTCGTTGGCATGACACCGCTCTAAAGTACCAACGTACTAAGTACATACTTAAGATGCTGACTGTACGACCTAAAATCTTCGTATTCCTGCCCTGTTCCCAGTTTATCTGGGGTGGGGCTCAGTATGATTCCTTTTCCATTAATATCGATCCGACGTCATTAAACCACCCCACTCTCTTTCGGTTCATCTCACTGTAAAGCCAGTGATGATGGCAATATTCCATCCATACTGCTCAAGGTCTTGGCTTAGGTTTTACAGACGTCCGCCTGCCTGGCACCATCACTCGAATAAAAAATTTTAAAAGTTTTTATTTCATACATACATAAATCACGCCTATATCCCAGAAGGGGTAGGCAGAGATGAACTAGCACCCACGTTTCGCCAATTATGGTAAGTCCCATGTAATAGGTGGCGAGCCTATTGCCATTTATCGGGCACAAAAGTCGCAGTGCATTGCTGGGTGGTATAAGAGGAACGCTGCTGCCCATTCCTCATCACTGATTTATCCTTAGTCGCCAGTTTTTATTTCGCCATTAAATATTTAACATTTGGAAGTGTCTCACATCTGTGACATCGCATTCTGTTATTCTGTTACTGCTGTACTGTACTGTACTGTGCCTACTGTAGCAACGGAAACATTTAAATCGTAAATGCAAGTGCAAGAATTTCGTTGATCACTTATTGTTACTTAAGTTTGTGTTACTTACGTTTAATTAGTCTGCCCAACATGACTTTGCCACAGAGCAAACTTGACAAAATTATAGTATAATTCAAAATATTTTTTAACCTAGAATTGGCGAAAATTACACAAAAAAAACAATTAAAAAAAGTTTGCATTTGTGACAACGGCGCTTGTTGTTGACTGTACCTGCTGTGAAGCGGTCTGAGTAGTTTGTTGACCCCGAATAAACTTATCCTAAAATTCCATTATACTTGACCTTTTCCTACAAACTTTTGGAAACTCGATAAAGGTTTCGATTCTGTGTTCTTTCCAATTCGACACAAGAGATAGAAGATTATTTTATTTCAAAGAAAGAAGTTTCAGATCATTGTTACAAGCTAGGGTCTGTTGGAAGTAAAAATAATTACGTAGAAAGGCAATTTTAATTTATTAAAAGGAAATGTTTGATGCGAACAAAATAAGACAATATACTTAAGAGTACTGACGGGGTCAATCGAAGGAGAATCATGTATTTTTTAAAGTCTTTAAGGAAACGTGTGGCTAAAGGACATGGCTAAATTGAAGTATGGGCGACTGCCCCAGCAATGTATTAACATTGTACCTATTACGATGTGATATTTGATAGCTGAAAATTAAGTGGCCGTGTGGTGACGGCAGAGTAGAATACAATTGTCACCACCCCAAATCTCTCCCGTGGGTGTCGTACAAGGCGACTAAGGATAAATCAATCAGTGATGAGGAATGGGCAGCAGCGTTCCTCTTATACCACCTAGCAATGTACTGCGACTTTTGTGCCCGATAAATGGCAATAGGCTCGCCACCTATTACATGGGACCTGTTTGGTTTGACATATTTGGCGAAACGTGGGCTAGCTCACCTCTGCCTACCCCTTCGGGGATATAGTCGTGATTTATGTATGTATGTATGTATGCATGAGATAAAAGAACAAGGAGGTGATGCTTAAGGTTTTATTTGGATTGATATTAATTATACTTGTGTTAATAGGTACTAGGTAGTTTTTGTTTGTTATAATTTTTTGGAAACAGTTTTGGTGTCCACTTGATTTGCTGGTATATATTAGTTTTAATAAATTACAACCAGGTGCGATTGCGTTAGTGATTCGTTGTTAGTTGACATAACTCGCCGTTGTACCGTTCTCGTCGATACATCGTTATTTTAAAAACATCCCTACTAGGTCAGTACAGACGCATGATAAAACAATCTAACTGCCGCACTGAGAGACGTCAATTTACTTTAATGAGTATTTAATGTCAAAAATTTTTATTCAAATCTAGAC
This sequence comes from Cataclysta lemnata, assembly GCA_963931975.1. Classification (NCBI taxonomy): domain Eukaryota; kingdom Metazoa; phylum Arthropoda; class Insecta; order Lepidoptera; family Crambidae; genus Cataclysta; species Cataclysta lemnata. Next base: position 12,465,588 of record OZ008355.1, read on the forward strand.
CATAGACCTGGCAAGAATAGCGACTACTTTTGAATTGTCATTTTTTGACGTAAAGTACTCATTAACGTTATTTGACGTCTCTGAGTGCGGCGGTTAGACGTTTTAATTATTTAATTTGTTCAAAACGGTTGTACGAGCTTATTAAACTTGTAATCATTAATTAATTAATATTTAAATATTACCAGTACGTATAAAATTATTATACACGTCTGGGGCAGTCGTTTAGCCATGTTTAATTTATATAACAAATTAAGTGGGTTGAGGACCATTACATGGAAGGAGGGAAGGTGAAATCATTTAAAGTTTTAATGCAAAAGTAAAATTAGTTGTTAATTTTTTCAAGAGATGGCGCTGAAAAGCAGTTCGATTGTTAAAATGTTGACATTAATTATGTCGATGATTCTATATTATACGCAGAGAGGGTTGGGGTCAGGCAGGCGGCCAAAAAAACCTAAGCCAAAACCTTGAGCAGTATGGATTGGAATGTTGTCATTCCAATCACTCTTTCCGTTCCTCGGTCTCTCGACATGGTCCGTTTCGTCTCTTTTCTATACATTCATTCATCACTAGCACCTTTCCGGTGTGATGGATGACATAAATCAAAAGGGAGTTGATGGCTTGATGACGCGTCTGACGGATATGAATGAACCAGGAAACATACTGCGCCGACCCCAGATACACTGGGGACAGGGCAGGAAAAAAAAATTCTATCATCATCATCATCACCAGCCTTTTTATGTCCCCACTGCTGAGGCACAGGCAGTTCCCTATGGATGGAAGAATATAGGGAGAGATTGGGCCATAACCCACCACGCTGGTCCAGTGCGGATTGGTGGGTCTTAACGACTTCAGATGCAGCTGGGACCAACGGCTTAACGGGCCTTCCGAAGCACGGGGGAACTCGAGATAATAAATTTTTGGTCACCCAGCCTTAGCGAACATTGCTTAGTACACAGTCGCAGCCCGAGCGCGCTATGCCACTGTGCTAGCGATCTCATCTTAAGATTCTATAATACACGCCAATGCCAATTATTCTTTCCGTCTGTAGCAGTGTACACCGTGATAGCAAACGCCTCACGTGCGAGCTCCTGATGTGCAAACACGGAATTTGCTTTTGACCTTTTTTCCCCCCGCAATGAGATTCGACGCTAATCGACCTACTATAATGTTTTATGAACATTAAAAGTGAGTGCGCTTTACAGGTACAATGAAAAGGAATCTTATTGTACAGAAAAGAGGGTGGGTTGAGTTCGTTATTCCTTATTTGCAGGTAGGCGTACAATAGGTTTACACTGTTGTTAGTTGTTTTACAATCAGCAGAAGAACTGAAAAGCCACTATATATCATAAAAATAAATATAACTGGTTGATTGTAATATTTTAATATCTAAATATTTATGCCGTGTGGTGACGGCTGAGTAGAATATAATTGTCACCACTCCAAATCTCTCCCGTGGGTGTCGTACAAGGCGACTTAGGATAAATCAGTGATGAGGAATGGGGAGCAGCGTTCTTCGTATACCACCTAGTAATGTACTGCAACTATTGTGCCCGATAAATGCCAATAGGCTCGCCACCTATTACATGGGACTTGACATAGTTGGCGAAACGTGGGTGCTAGTTTACCTCTGCCTACCCCTTCGGAGATATAGCCGTGATTTATGTATGTGTGTATGTAAATATTTATCACTTCGGATTCCTGGATTCTTGTGTACCGACCGACTTAAAAAGGTCAGTAAGCAGTTTTACACACACACAAACCAACACTAGGCTGGCCTAGTGTGTAGGGTCTATTCTCCCTTATTCCCTTCCTCACGTCTCTGCGGTAGCTATAAGGGCTTTGTGTCATTCTCTCAATCTCTTTTTGCTATCTGCCTCTATGATTCACATATAAAGTCACTGACCATTCCCACGTTGTTACTGCGTTTTTTTTATTCGTCTTTGGATTGCGGCTCCCAAATTCTTTTACTGGAATGCCTACAAACACTTCATTTATTTTACTGCCCGTATCTTCAAATAGGTCGACATTTAAAGCTTTTGGCTGAATTCGCAATTGCAAACATTTTTGAAATATTCTTAGAAACTTTGTGTCTGTTATACTGCCTGGTGGATCGCAAAAATTATCTACGAATCTAGAACTAGAACACTGACGATGTTATTATTAGATTTTTTATGAACATTATGCCAAGAGGTGACGGCAGAGCAGAATACAATGGTCACCACCCCAAATCTCTCCCGGAGGTGTCGTTTAAGGGGTTACAACAGTGACGAGTTCCTATTGCTCCTCCTTCCTATTGCACCTCATAGCATTATACTTAGATTTAGATGCCCGATATATGGCAATAGGCTCGCCCCAGGACTTAAAATGTGGATGTATGTATGTTATATAATTGTTAGAAGTTTATCACAAACAAAAACAGTTCTTAAGTAGTATAGGCTACGGATTCCGGAGGACTTCGATTCAAAAAGAACTCAGCGAAAAAATTGTACCAAATCTTCCATAACTGGATCTCAACGTTTATCTCAATTTCCTCACATGGTGATAGAAGTTATATGTGCGTATTCAAATTTCACGACTGAAATAAATCTATTCTGCGCATATTTTCATTAAGTAAAGATGGAGATAAAATTAACATTTATATAGTATCTTTTCATTTCGACCAAATGAAACCCTATAGGGTGAGTGTAAGGTTCAGAATGTACTGCTTGGGTTTAATTTAAAATATGAGGTTAATATAGGCATTTTCATGGTTTTATGGAACAGATAATTAAATGCGTAGAGCTCGGAATATAGGAAGCCGCTCATGTTATGGCAATGTTGGGGAGAAGGGAATTTAGCCTAAGGCGGGCACCATTGTGTATAAATGTATTTTCATTTGAATACAAGAACATATCCGAGGAGAATATTTGGTTCGAATTCTGGTAGAGGTAAATGTTTATAATGTACAAAGACATTTGTTCTCGTGTCAGGGTTGCTTATTATGGTTAAATAGTATATGATAATACAAAATTGTAAATATTAATATTTATATAAAACTATTGCAATTTTTTGTACACAAGTGCTTATTCTTCTTACTTTGAGCGTGCAAGAAATTATATTTATAAATAAATTGTAGAGTCGACTTTGGGTCACATTCCCTTATGTGAAAAAATCTCAAACGTGGCGTGACTTATTTTATTTTATTTTATTTTACAGCACAAAGAGAAAACGCAAGAGGTAGGTTACCTATTGCATTTTTTGAACAAGGCTAGATCTACGTGCCTTCTATAGGTGAGTGCTCCATTGCCCAATCATTGATCATCAATGAATCATTGGTGAAACGTTGATTGATCAACAGGGGATCTAGGCAAGGAGCCAATCTATTCATTCGAATAGAATGGCAACTTGTCTATCTGTTATTCGTATCTGTTGGCGAATCTTTCAGTCTGCACCCCGTTTCTATATGAACCTCCAATGCCACAACAAATCCACCTTTATCTTAACAGATCTAGCCACTTTATTGTCGTATTAGCGGAGCGTGTGATCGGTTCGAATTATAGTCAGCTCGTGATCATGCCCTTATCGTTAATTGTGATTATCGTTAAACGTTGGTATCGTTAAATCTAACGATACGCCTCCCGTGCACCCGCCGTATTTATTCTACAGATGGGTTGTTAGGAAATAACGATTTATTAAAAATTGTGCGCCATGTCCGGATATTGGGTAGGCTGAACGTTTAGCCGATGCTATCTAGTGGGCTGTGGGGCACAGAATATTTTCGGTTAGGAGAATGTTTGCTTAAAATATCTAAAATACGCCCACGATATACGCTTTGGCTTTGTAAGGCTTATCTACAGTTATTATACGAATATATAATCAACATAGTCTATCAAGCACAATTAAATGTTATGTTCATGTTCAAATACATTATTAATTATATTCATCACTGTCTACTTGCCCTTATCTAATTTTTTTGGGGGTTTATTATTAATGACTTTTTTTTAATACTAATGAATATTCTATTTAATCGTTTATCTGGATGTGCGACAAGACAAAAATTATGAGCAAAGAAATAAAATTTTCAAAAGTTTTTTCTCTAATTAAATATTTCTCTAATTAGGTACTATACTGAATAGCCATGACAGAATCCTCTCAAAATCACAATCTGCAAAACAGAAAACTAGTCTAAAGTGTTGGTGGACTTCATAAAAACCCGTAAACCGTATTTCATCAACACAGCTTTTTATTACACCTATCCCCCGCAAAGGCTGTTCACCGGCTGGATCCTCCTTTATGGGGGGAACAATAACTTTCACACGGCTGGCTCCCGGATAGTTCCGGGACTAAAATTGATTTTTAAAATATCACTCGCGGAATATTATTACTCTCGCCACCCATATTACGGTTATCTTGGGAGGTTTGTGAGTTTTTTGGCCTTTCTTTTGATACATACATAACTCACGCCGATGTCCCCGAAAGGGTAGGCAGAAGTGAGTCAACACCCACTTTTTGCCAAATATCACCGCCAGATTATAGTCGCTTTAGTCGCCCGGGGATGGAACCCGGGACGTCGGGTTTCATGCCTGTCGTCCCAAGGTTCGGATCCCCAGGGGATTACAGATTTGTATTCGGTTTGGTTGGTGGTAGGACTTCTTTCAAGTCCGTCTGACTATCTATCACCATCTTATCAAAATCTGTCGTCATAATAATAATGTTAACAGCAGTATTGTGTTCCGACAATGTGTGATTAGACAGCCCTCTGAGGTTTAGGGTTCCAGGTGATGCTCGATTCCATTTTCGGCCCTTATCGTCACTTACCATCAGGTGAGATGAAGGCCAAGAACTTACTTCCCTGTCTAGCATAAAAAAAATATTTTTGAAGTTCGTTATAAAATTTTTGTACCAGGTGAAAGAGGTGTGAGTGAAAGAAGAAATATGTGTTTTCAATTCACCAGTTCCACCCATGCGCTCCGAGATAAGTTCAATATTTGATTTTACGGCTCCAAAAGCTACCTCAGAAACGCCATTTATTTTTATCTGCACTTTATGATATCTAAGTCTTCTTCAGCCAACTCGTTGGGTTTGTCTTAAATCCGAGTCAGTGAGCGCGTAAGATGCTCCTTGCGTTATGACACCTTAAGTTTATCGACATGTAAATTTAACGTGTCCTCAGAATTGGTCAACCGATACACAGCAGTGACTTAAAAGTGTCATACCGAGACTAACACCCATATGCATGGTCGGTTCCTCGAGTTTTCCTCAACTCGACTGTGACTCGATTCAACCTCAAGGAAAAAATTGGTGTGCAAAACAGACAAAACTATCATCGACCAGTGGCCGTACCATGAAGTATTAGTGCGATTCAAACGCGGGTGACAAAACGGGACGCCGCTCTACTCGGCCTAGAGCGTTGTGTCACTTTAACAATCGGAATTGAGTCGCGTTTAGAGTTGGTGGTAAGGCCCCTGAGCAAATTCTTCAGTCGAGTCGAGTAATGAACTGTCAAACTCAAGGTATATGTCGCGATCTACCTTGAGGTCTCTTCAAAGATTATCAATCGCTCTTTCCACGTTATTTCAAGTTTTATTGACTACCTTTATGAATAAAATCATGAAAATTGTACAAATTGTTTAAAACTTGTATATCAAGACATAAATGAAGATTTCTACCAATATCGTCCTATAAAGCAGTATTTACGGAATGGCGCTAATCTGCTGGAATAATTTGATGATGTTGAATTCCGAAGAATATTTCGATTTACTGGAGGTTCCTCACTGAAGGGTGAAACCGTAACTGAACATAGTGATTTGAATGGTGTTTTTTAGATTACCTTGAGGTGGCGGACTAATGCGGACGAGTGAAGGAAATCTGGAAAAATGTCAAAAACTGACGGTTAACTTTAAACCGCGTCTTTGATTACGATCTGAAACTTCGAAAAATTCCTGAAATAGTTATTGTATTGCCATACCACCATTATGTCTTGCAATAAACATATTAAATATTCTGATAGTTCAAACTAGCCCCCCCAGCCAAGAGGCCAATCTATCGAAGGCATAGAATACAAAATGTACGAAACTGACGTATTACAGAGAAAACAAAACGTCATCTTCATAAGTACTTTTGTTTTCTATGCGTTCGAATAGATAAGCCACTTGGCTGGGCCCTTGATGGTTCAAACTACGATGGGCTATGCACCAAAAGCTCTTTGGCTGAATGAAGCGATTCTGTCTAAGCTTCATGCATCAACCGAGAAACTTATCAACCGAATCATCAACCGAAAAACTGTTTCGAACCGCTAACCTCTAATCCGATCGACCTTAGTTTGAAGTATTTCCTACACTGTGTCAAACCTCGAGACTTAAATACGAAGGAATCTATATTCAGAATTAGGGGGAGGTGGCCTAAAACGGGCATGCTGCGTAAAGCGGGTACTTTGATACAAACAACATTTATCAGAAATAACGCACACCCCGGCCCGGATTGCCTTGCCTCGAGCGGTTAGTATTATTTTATGTTAGCGGTAGGCGGACGGCTTGGTCGAATGCTCAGATCGCTGGGTGTTGGCCAAGAGGTCCCAGGTTCGAATCTTGGTAGGGAAAAAATTTGTAATGAATACAAATATTATTTTGTTTCCGAGGCATGCTTGTGTATGTTTATGAAGTATATTTTCAACATTATATACATAATTATTATAATATTAAAATATTATTATGTCCGTCATCTAGTATCCATAACTCAAGTGCTTAGGCTACTTACTTTGGGCTAGATGGTAGGTGTGAGTGTAAAAACATTTATTATTTATTTATATGGAATTGTGTTGATGTGCGCTGACTACATCAACTTCGGATCGCCTCGGTCGTAAGCCCTGCGCATGGCCCGCGAGTGATTCACGCGAGGACAATGCGAGGCGGAGCCGAATATATTAATATTTCGGAGGGAAATGGGACCATTTTGTTCCCAATGCAATGCAGATGCAACAAAATTCCCCGGTTCCCCCTACAGGGGAAAACATTCGGGGGGAACTGGCAATACACCGTATTTTCCAGCTTTTCTTTCTAACGTTATGGTTTTGCTTTCTTCTTCTTCTTCTCCCTGCCCTGTTCCCAGTCTATCTGGGGTCGGCGCAGTATGTTTCCTCTTCCATTCATATGTCAGACGTCATCAAGCCATCCAATCCTTTTTGATTCATATCATCCATCCCACCGTAATGGTGTTAGTGATGAATGAATGTATAGAAAAGAGACTGAACGGACCATGTCGAGAGACCCATGAACGGAGAGAGTGATTAGAATGACAACATTCCATTCCATACTGCTCAAGGTTTTGGCTTAGGTTTTACAGCCGGCCGCCTGCCTGACACCAACCCTCTTTGGGTACGGTATGGTTTTGCTTTCAAAATGGATAAAGAAAGGCTTAGCGAAAAAGTTAGAAATAGTTATTTGTTGTACGTGAGTGCAAAGTTGTTTTTTTACCGCGTGCTCAATTTTGATGACCGAGCTAGCGAAGGATTCTAAAATTAGAATCCTGAGCGATAGCGAGGTAATCAAAAGAGCACAAGGTGAAAAATCTTTGCACTCGAGTGCAACACGTAACTTTTCATCCCCCCCAACGAGGAAATTGCAAAATACAAAAAAAAAATACAATAACAACAGTTTCTGTTTTCACCCAGAAACTTCCACAACACCCTCCCATTAACCCAAGCACACTCTCAACACCCACCCAGAAACACCCACAACATTCACACCCGCAACACACACCCATCCACTCAGACACACCCAAAAAACACCCACAAAACACCCATTCACCCAGAAACACCCACAAAACACCCATTTACCCAGAAACACCCAAAAAAACACCCATTCACCCAGATACACCCACAAAACACCCATTCACCCAGAAACACCCACAAAACACCCATTTACCCAGATACACCCAAAAAACACCCATTTACCCAGAAACACCCAAAAAACACCCATTCACCCAGAAACACACACAAAACACCCATTCACCTAGAAACACCCACAAAACACCCATTCACCCAGAAACACCCACAAAACACCCAGAAACACCCACAAAATATCGAATCACCCAGTCACACCCACAGTACTCACCTATCCATTCAGACACACCCATTCACCCAGTCACACCCACAATACTCACCTATCCATTCAGACACACCCATTCACCCAGACACACCCACAAAACACCCATTCACCTAGACACACCCACAAAACACCCATTCGCCCAGGCACACCTCCAACACCCACCCATCCACCCAGCCACACCCGCAAAATTTATCCAGACACACCTGTAAGTACCTAATAAAAATTACCGTCCCTAATGGAGTTCCGAGACGGTCAATCAGCTTGAGTCAAGCACGTTGATTTTCTGTATGTTTTTGTTCCGTTTCTAGCGTAAACATATCAAACAAACCTAAAAAGCTTTTAAATGCTTGACTCAAGCATCAAGCAAGCATTGTAGACGATCAAAATGTTTAAAGCAAGACTGACGCTCACTGACTGATTGACCGTCACGGAATTCCAAGGTTTTAACAAATTTATGACGTGAAAAGAAAATGGCGCGCGCAAAGCAAATTACAAAAAAAGTACACCAAGAAGGTTCCGAGTGTGAGTTTTTAACAAATTAAAATAGGTTGCATGATAGTTGCGGCACCATGGAGGTAGAAATAAATAGGTTTAATGATGTTTTGAATTCACAAACTCATTGCACACGATGTTCTAAATTCAAATTTACTTTACCCTCTAGAGGATAAAAACGGCTTTTGCACTCAGATATCGAAGAGCAAAAACGCTTTTTCCGAGATGGTGGGATGAAAATATAATTTATTGTAATATGATCTTAAAGTGACTACAAGTACAGTGACGTTAGACTCACTAGTTGACCACGTGATGTCCACTGGTTGACCACGCGTGAATCACCTACCGACAACGTGTGGACGCCGAGCAACGAAGCGGCGCCGGCGCGAGTTTGATGCCGGGGGGTGGCTGTAATGAGCTGTGATAACAGCGTGTCCGTTTTGGACCCCTTCCCCTACCTCTTGCCTACATTCCAGTTATTGTTTCACGGTGCGTCGAAGTTTGGAGTGTGTTTGAGCGGCACTCGAGCGATATGGGACGGAGCGTGTTTATGTCGTAGGGTAACTCCACCGCATTTCAGAACTTTTATTTTTTCACTCATTTTGTTTACAAACTTAATCTAACCTTACAAGCTAAATGCTTATGCGGTAGATGTAACAGTCGACTGTCTTAAAATCATTCACTCCCTTGGCAATCCATCCATCGCAGTGGGAATAATATTAAATATTTATTCTAATTATGCAACAAAAATACCTATTCCTTGCACCTATCCCATGTCTACACATATATTACATACATACATACATAAATCACGCCTCTATCCCCGAAGGGGTAGGCAGAGGTGAATTAATACCCTCGTTTCGCAAATTATGTTAGGTCTCATCTCCCATGTAACAGGCGAGCCTATTGCCATCTCATCGGGCACAAAAGTCGTCTAAAAGGAACGCTGCTGCCTATCACTCATTGCTGTTTAAACCCTTAATCGCCCTGTACGACACCCGCGGGAGAGATTTATAGTAGCGGATAGAGCAGTATGTATTGGATTGTTGTCATACTTACTTGTCATCCCAATCACTCTCTCCGTCCATCGGGTTCTAGACACAGTCCGTTTTGTCTCTTACATTCAATTATCAATAGCACCTTTCCGTTGCGATGGACGACATGAATTATGAAATCTTGGTCAGCTCCACTCCCTTGTCATTCATTTTATCATGTATCACGCAATCCATCAATCGCAATGGTAGTACATATTATACATAATTAAGTATTTATTTTCTGCAATAAAATTACTTTTTTTTTTCTCCTAGGATCTATCTAGTGGAACAAGGAATCACCCGCGACAACCGTGCACTAAATGCCGCGCTTGGACACATCCTTACAAACTACATTATTTTTAATTTACAATTTTGGTTTCCAAATGCGTTAAGCCACTTGAAACTTAGTACTGCGCGTGTTCCCTCTTAAATTGCATGAGTAATTCAGGAAAATTTTCAGTTGCTACGCCGAGAAACAGAAGGGGTTCCTAATAATACCCAGCAATTAAGGAGGTCAGTAACAGTTGCAACCTAAGGATGGAGTAGGCCGGCACTGAGTAGACGCACTAAATAGATGGATACAGTACCTTAATTGTCAATTCAATGTAGCACTTCGCTAAGATTTTAATTAATAAACTAAAACATAAAATATGCCATACAAAGTTGTCGGTTATAAAGACAGATGACAGATGCTAAAATACACTACACTATGGTAAACAAAGTTACAGCTAACCACCGGTAAATTGATAAATATCTGTTTCAATATGTACATACGATAAATGAATCTCTCGGCGTCTACGGCATTTAGTAGTATGAATATTATGTGTACCTATGTGACTGAGAAAATTAGATACTATCTATAAAATGTAACCGTAATTCAATCATTTTCATATCTTTCTTCTTCTTTTTATTACCCTTTTAATTTATAATAAATACAGATCTTAAACATTAATGATAACAAGTGAGCGCTTATCTCTACATATAGAGATGTCTTCTAGCCAACCCAAAGGAGAGACAAAATATAACATATAAAAAAGCCTTACTATGTATATACTAAAAATATAAAACTATAATACACAACATACAAATAATAGAAATATATAATATAAATAAAATATAATGCATTAAAACGTATCATATATCGCAGTAAAGTTCAAGTTTGATCTTCTAAGTGGACCTTCTGTACTTACCTATTATCTGCGAATCTTCATGGAGGGAATACTGAGGAAGGAAATATACATAATTATCAACTAATTAACGCTACCTTTAAATTACAAGTGGTCTTGAACTACTTTCAAGTCAGGCTTTTCATTCGTATTCTTTATTCACAAAATATTTGATACAATACAAAAAGTCGTCGGCACAATAAAAGATTTGATCAGATATTGGTTTAAAATGCTTGAAGTATTTGTTTTCTATTCGAGTCAACGCGTATTTTAAGTAATGGAGACTTTTAATGCTGCGTTAGTGTCTTTTGCTCTACACTTTTATGAACCATTGGTTTGGAACTATTATGGGAGGGTGTGGTGTGTACCACAAAGGCCTACTACGGATTGGTGGGTATTAACAACTACAGATGCAGCCGGGACCAACGGTAGTATATTTTTCCACCCATCCAATGACCAGCCTTAATGAATATTGCTTAGTTTACGCAATCGCAGGCCGAGCGCGCTATGCCACTGAGCCATCGAATTCCAAGCTGTTCTCTCTCTTGTTCACACCAAAACAAAACCCACCGACTTGCATCGAATATCGCCCGCCCAAATACTCAGGCGCGTACTTAGCCAGCAACAAAGATTAAAATCTGCGAGACGTTTCAGATGCCAACTCAATTTATCAGTGTTCATAAATAATAAATCAAATTGGGAGGCGGGCGGCGCGAAATTGAGAATTTCTCGTATCCAAGGCACTCGTAATAAACGTTACGACAGAAGATCACCTGCTGAGTTGCGCGTCGGGACGTGCGGTTGACTGTACAGTGTTCATCTAACCCATTCAATTGGGCTTGAGACAAAATGTAAACAACCTGTAAACGGGTGTGATACCTGACTTCGAAAAGTGTAACACCGAATACCACGTCCCCGTTAGTTTACTGGTAACAACGAATGCAAGCCATCACGAAAAACATGTTAGTTGGTTCATATACTTTTTTTTTGACCAGGGTAAAAAGGGCGTTCCCCCATACTCCACTAAACACCCCCTGGGTGACTCTCTTAAATGCGTCATGCGACCTTAGGACATGGCGATAGCCTTTCATCTATCACTCCCCCATCGCGTAACCTTACCTAACCAACCTACTAACCCATGTGGGTAAATAGTAACAACATTCACAACAATTTCGTGGTGGTGTGCATTCGTTGTTAAGTGATTCGAATTAGTAAACTTGCGGGGACGTGGTATTCGGTGTCACACTTTTTGAAGTCAGGTATTTCACCGTCTATCGGGCACGCGAGCCGCAGTATGTTGCTAGGTGATATAAGAGGAATTCATCTGCCCCCTACTCATAGCTGTCCTTTAAAATACTATTTGAAACACTTTACTATTTTGAATTTTTAATTTTTTCTTTATCCTGTCCCTTAATTGTGTTGGTAATCCCTAAATACATAAATAAAAAAGTGTCTCGCGGCTGATCGACAACGGCTCTTCGCAACGAACAATGCCTCCGATAATTTATCTTTACTGGTTAATCCTTTCAACTGTAACAAAGCTGTCGATAGGCTCTCGTCTCATTCTTTATTTCACTTGAAGGCTCTAAATAATCCTGTTTCCGAGTAAACGTCTTAACGAGAGAAATAAATTATTAAAAACAGAACCTATTTTCTGAAACAAAATACGCTTAGAGGTCGACGCTCATTGAACCCGCCCGGCACCCGAACCGCACTGCGGTTAGTATTCTTTATATATATTTGTGTAGAGGTGCGCTCACTACATCAACTCCGTAACGTCTCCGGATCACCTCGCTCGCAAGGCGTCCACGCGCGGTCACCGCGGGAACCGAACAGACTTATTATTTTTTATCCCACCATCTCGAAAAAGCGTTTTTGCTCTACGATATCTGAGTGCAAAAGCCGTTTTTAAGTAAATTTGAATTTAGAACATCGTGTGCAATGAGTTTGTGAATTCAAAACATCATTATACCTATTTATTTCTACGTCCATGGTAGCAACGGAACAAAAACATACAGAAAATCAACATGCTTGACTCAAGCTGATTGACCGTCTCGGAACTCCATTAGGGACGGTAATTTTTATTAGGTACTTACAGGTGTGTCTGGATGAATGTTGCGGGTGTGGCTGGGTGAATGGGTGGGTGTTGGAGGTGTGTCTGGGTGAATGGGTGTTTTGTGGGTGTTTCTGTGTGAATGGGTGTTTTTAGGTGTGTCTGAGTGGATGGGTGTGTATTGCGGGTGTGAATATTGTAGGTGTTTCTGGGTGGATGGGTGAGTGTTGTGGTTGTGTCTGGGTGTATGCTGTGGGTGTCTCTGGGTGGACGGCTGTGTGCTGTGGATGTTCTGAGTGTTTCTGGGTGGGTGTTAAGAGTGTGTTTGGGTTGATAGGAGGGTGTTGTGGAAGTTTCTGGGTGAAAACAGAAACTGTTGTGATTGTATGTTTTTTTGTATTTTGCAATTTCCTCGTTGAGGGGGATGAAAAGTTACGTGTTGCTTTCGAGTGCAAAGATTTTTCACCTTGTGCTCTTTTGATTCCCTCGCTATCGCTCAGGATTCAAATTTTTTAATCCTAATTTTTAATTTTAGAATCCTTCGCTAGCTCGGTCATCAAAATTGAGCACGCGGTTAAAAAACAACTTTGCACTCACGCACAAAAAATAACTATTGATATTAATTTGAGCATTATATAAATTAGAACGTTAAAAAAATTTGGGCAAAGAAAATTATGGTTAGAAAATGTTCGAAAAATTATAGTCTTGATGCGGAAATATACTTTTGCTACTTTATACTATATGGGAGTATAATTTTTTAAACCTTTTCTAACCATAATTTTCTTAATAAAAAAAATTACCGAAGAAGTTCAAAAATATAACAACTTATTGTATGATCTTAGTGACTCCAGGTACAGTGACGTCAGGCCCACTGGTTGACGCGGCGTTCACCCGTTGACCACGCGGCGTCCACCAGTGAACGTCGAGCGACGAGGCGGTGCTGCATGTGCAAGTGGCCAATGTATCAGAATAATGTGTCAATGTATTCGAACGCATAGAAAACATATGTTTGAAACTGACGTATTACAACGAAAACAAAACGTCACTTCCATACTTTTGTATTCTATGCGTTCGAATAGAAAAGCCACTTGGCTAGGCCCTCAGTAGGTCTATTCGCTAACTTTTTTTGAAAGTTGAAAGTGATGATCACTGAACTGTTTACTGATCCATTACTACTTAACTATAACGCTATTGTGACACTTGTCATGTGGAAACAGTAATGGATAAGTAAATAGTTCGGTGATCATCACTTTCAACTGTCAAAAAAGTTAGCGAATAGGCCTACTGATCGGGTGCCGGGTGGATCTAATGAGCGTTTACCTTAATAGTCCGCCCAGGCGACGCGATGTTTTTTACGGTGGAGCGTTTCATTTTATTATTTACGTCGTACTCTACGGTTCGGACATGAACTGTAATTATATTTGACGGTCGGTTGGTCGATTGGTCAGGTCGTTGGGTGTCGATCGAGAGGACCCAGGTTTGAATCCTGGCGCTGGCAAACGTTTGTGTTTGTGATGATGTTTGGTCACGAGTCATGGTTGGTTATATCATATAGAATATTTTAAATATTATATTTAAGGAAATAGGCTCGCCCCTATGACATGGGACATGAATTATGCTGGCGAAACGCGGGTGTTTAAACATTTAGTATGTGTTGCCGATGCTAAGCTAGCAACCTCTTTTATAGATATTTATACTTTTTGATGATTATTGTTTTTTATACTTTTTAAATATTTTGTTTTTTGACATTTATATTACACTTCAATTTTACACGAAGACGAGAGAGTTTTATTTCCAAATAATTTTCCAATTTTTACTTTCCCTTACTTTATCTTCACCGAAATCATTCAAGCTCTCGAGGATGCATTTGCACGCCCCGAGCGTATTATTATGACGGAGGTTGCTTTAATTCGTAATTTACCTAAGCTACCACAGAATGAGAGCTCTAAAGAGTTGTGTATTTTTGCGTGCAAAGTACGAAATTGTGTGGAGGTGGTGAGACTCTTGGATAGGCCGGAATATTTGGCCTCTCCGGAGCTATGTAACGAAATTACTGGTAAGTTGACACCCCTCCTTCGTACACGTTGGGCTGACTTTGCACATCAAAACGAGAGCCCTAGTAATTACCGTTTAGAACTTTTATCGACATTTTTAGTGAGCGAGTCGAATCTTCGCGTTAAATACGAATATATCGAGCCGATTAGACCTTCTCATGTCACTCATGGCCATGGTTCATTTGACAAGCGTCAGAATATCAATTTGGTTTGTCAACCCGAGACTTCTTTTTCGGCAGCATCTGTGGCAAACAATACTCGCAAGCTAGACAAAGAAAAATGTTCATTTTGTGAAAATATCGGGCATGAAATTCTAAATTGTAAAAAATTCCAATCTCTTTCAGTTGACCAGAGATGGGAATGGGTTACATTGAAAAAGGTTTGCTTCAAATGCTTTCGAAAGGGAGGTCATACATACGGCCGATGTAAAAGGTTTTCATGTATGGAAGGTTCATGTATGAAAAGGTTCACTCATCATTCCATTCTACATAGAGCTGCTTTTGAGAGTGCTACGGTGTCTTGTGTGCAACCGGCGCCTAGTAGCTCTGCGGTTCCTATTAACACTTCACAGCCGGCGCCTAGTGGGTCTGCTCTTCCTGATAATTCTGCATCAGAAATAGTGGCTCACAGCAACACTCGTTCATCTTCTCACCCGTTCCTGAAGATGATTGCGGTATCTGTCTCTGGCCCCAAGGGTCGTGTTGATGCTTCCGCGTTATTAGATGACGGCTCTACCGCTACCTTGATGGACTCGTCTCTCGCTAAAGCTATTGGTGTTGAGGGTCAAAGTGGCTCCATGTCTGTGGCAGGCATAGGTGGAATGTCGAAGACCACAAAGGTAGAATTCGTTAATGTTAAAATTAGTGGCCGTCATAACTCAGATACCTTCGATTTAAGGAATGTCCGGGCTGTGCCGAATTTAGGTATCGTTCCACAGTCTATTAAAATTGATGATATCCGGTCACTAGATTACATTTCAGATATTGCCGAGTTTTTGACTTATGACGACGCCCAACCCTTAGTTCTTATAGGTGTTGATAATTGGCACCTTTTATTGCCACACGAGGTGCGTCGTGGCGCTCGCGCTCAGCCTGTGGCCACTTTGACCTCTCTCGGTTGGGTTTTGTTTGGAAAAGTCTCATCAAATCTATCACGCAATTGCTTTGTCAACCTTTGCTGCGACGTTTCCGTGGATAACTCACTTGATGCACAGCTGAAGGAGTATTTTCATATTGACTCCATTGGCATAGTTAGAAAACAGTTCATGTCGGAGAGCGACAAGCGTGCTGTGCAAATTTTGGACGAAACTACGCGACGCCTCCCTTCGGGTAGGTTCGAAACCGGTTTGGTCTGGCGGTCAGATATCAAGAAGGTTCCTGATAGCCGACCTTTAGCCTTGTCTAGATTTCGTAGTTTGGAGAATAAGTTTAGCCGTGACCCTGAGTATGCTGCATCGTACAAGGGCATTATTCAGGCTACTTTGGATAAGGGTTACGCTGAATTGTGTTTAACACCCCCTAAGGGTACTGTAACCTGGTATTTGCCGCACTTTGGTGTGGTTCACCCTCAGAAGTTAAAGTTAAGGGTTGTGCACGATGCAGCTGCACAAGTCCACGGGGTGAGCTTGAATTCGCTGTTGCTTTCCGGACCTGACCTCTTGCAGCCGTTGCTGTCTCTTTTGATGCGTTTCCGGGAAGGACGCGTCGCTCTGAATGCCGATATTCGGGAAATGTTTCCGCAAACAAAAATTTCGTGAGGAGGATCGTGATGCGCAAAGGTTTTTGTGGCGCGACGACCCTTCTCAACCGATTCGTGAGTACAGAATGTCATCAATGATTTTTGGTGCCACGTCAAGTCCATTCACAGCTCTCTATTTGAAAAATCGTAACGCTACAGAATACAGTAAATCGCATCCAGCTGCTGCTGCCGCCATCACAAATGATACCTATATGGACGATTATTTGGGTAGCGTCGATACACCTGGCGAAGCAGCATGCTTGGCACGAGATATAGTTCATGTCCTATCCCAGGCCTCTCTAGAGATGCGAGACTGGGTGTCTAATTCCCAGCAGGCTCTATTATCAATTTCGCCTGAGTTGCGTCTCGCAAATATGTCTTCGGTAGCTGTTCGCATTCTTGGCGTGAACTGGAACATCAAAGATGACACTCTGTGTTTTTCAAGGGGTAGTTTAGGTGACCTACCCACAACTTTATCGAAACGGTCTGTATTGTCGTACTTGATGCGCGTATATGATCCGCTGGGTCTGCTCACACCTGTTATTATCCGGGGACGGTTACTGTTTCAGCAGACTTGGAGACTCGGTTTGATCTGGGACCAACAGCTTCCTGCCGCTTTAGCTCATAAGTGGACTTTATGGTACAATGAACTTTCCGCTTTATTTACATCTTCCATTCCTAGGCATTACTTGTCACATAAGACCGCGATTAATGTTGAGCTTCACGTTTTCGCCGACGCAAGCGAGGTTGCTTATGCTTGTGTCGCTTATTTTAGATTTGAGTGTACCGACGGAAAAGTGTTGCTCAGTCTCATTGGTGGTAAAGCACGACTTGCACCGATTAAACCCGTTACGATACCTCGATTAGAGCTTCAGGCAGCGCTCATGGCCGCGCGTTTTGCCCAGTATATTGTCGAAGCTCATAGGCGAAAGCCTTCAAAATTATTCTTTTGGTCCGATAGCATGACGGTGCTTCGGTGGCTGCGTAGCGATGCTCGCTCATTCAAGCCTTTTGTCGCTCATCGGGTAGGCGAAATCGTAGAGCTGACGAATAGTTCCTGTTGGCGATACGTTCCGTCGGGCTTGAATGTGGCGGACGACGCTACGCGCACTGATCACGTTTTCCAAATTACTTCTCGATGGTTTTTGGGGCCATCGTTCTTGGCCCTACCTTTCGTCGAATGGCCGCAAGAACCATCGTCCCAACCGCCTCCAGTTCTCGAGGAGCTTAAACGAAGTGCCATGGCTCCATGCTTGGAAACGGTAGGGACTATTGTTTCACGAGAACTACCTTCACCGGTGGTTGCGGACGCCGCTCGTTTTAGTCAGTGGCTTCGTTTATTGCGAGCTACGGCTCATGTTCTGGTATGTGCGGAACGGTTTAAGGCGTTTTTGGCATCATCCCGTCTAAATTCAAAATTCTGCGTAACTCCGCAACATCTTCTAAAGGCTGAGAGACATCTTCTTCTCCGTTCTCAGTTAGATTCTTTCGGTGACGATTATGCCCTTACACAGCGTGGCCAGACTTTGCCCAAATCCAGTCGCTTAAGAAAACTAGCGTTGTTTATAGCCGAGGACCGCCTGATGCGACTTTCTGGAAGGATTTCGATGATCGAGAACGCCCCTGTCGAAGTTAACCCAGTTGTGCTCGATGGCAAAAACAAGATTGTGGGGTTGCTTATTGCGTCTGTTCACCAGTTAATGGCCCATTCGAACAACGAGACCGTCGTTAATGAACTCCGCCAGAAGTATCATATCATTGATCTCCGTCCGGCTGTGAAGAGAGTTGCAAACGATTGTTATTTATGCAGAATTCGGAAGGCCCTTCCAACTACACCTCCGATTGGCGATGTACCACCCGAGCGTCTCGCCCACCACGAGAAGCCCTTTACCCATGTAGGCTTGGATTACTTTGGCCCACTTCAAGTTTCCGTTGGCCGGCATAAGGAGAAGCGATATGTGGCTTTGTTTACTTGCCTCACAGTGCGAGCCGTTCATCTAGAGATTGTATCTAGTTTAAGCACTGATTCGGCCATCATGTGCCTTCGCCGCTTCATCGCTCGACGTGGAACGCCTACTACCATTTACTCCGACAACGGGACGGCTTTTGTTGGCGCCAGTCGTGAGCTGCAGAGACTGTTTGGGGAACCTGTGACGGAATTCGCGTGCAACAGGAGGATCGTCTGGAAATTCATACCACCTTCGGCTCCTTTTATGGGCGGTTGCTGGGAGAGACTGGTAAGGAGTGTCAAGACAGCCCTTTACGCAACCTTAAAAGAGCGCTCTCCTTGCGAGGAGATACTGAACCCTCTTCTCCTGGAAGCCGAGGCGCTAGTGAACTCCCGACCACTGACTCATGTTTCTGTCGAGCCAGGTGCTGATGAAGCCATCACCCCAACGCACTTCATTTTGGGCACGTCGTCTCCTTACTCCATCCTCGCTAGGTCGGACGACGATGACTTGGTCCGTCGAATTAAATGGAGAAAAGGGCTACGTTTGGCGGATCATTTCTGGGCACGCTGGGTAAGGGAGTATTTACCGGAATTAAGGCCTCGACAGTCCGCGGTGGCTGCAAGAGCACCCGTATTTAAGATTGGCGATCCAGTCCTGATCGTGGATAGCAATTTGCCTCGTGGTGTTTGGCCTCGTGGTCGAGTGACCACTTTATTCCCCGGTCGCGATGGTATAATTCGTGTTGCTGAAGTTGCCACTAATTCGGGTACTCTTCGCAGGCCAACGCGGAAGCTAGTTTTGCTAGCTTAGCATCGTCACTTCCATTTCTTTTTCGTGTTGCCAGTTGCCACACGGGCGGCGACCATGTTGCCGATGCTAAGCTAGCAACCTCTTTTATAGATATTTATACTTTTTGATGATTATTGATTTTTATACTTTTTAAATATTTTGTTTTTTGACATTTATATTACACTTCAATTTTACACGAAGACGAGAGAGTTTTATTTCCAAATAATTTTCCAGTTTTTACTTTCCCTTACTTTATCTTCACCGGTCTCCTTCCATTATCGCTCATCTTCAACAGTATGTATGTACCCCTTAGTATGTTTATTGTGTATGTATAAATGTAAGTGCCGTATGGTGACGGCAGAGTAGAATACAATTGTCAACACCCCTGCTCTCTCCTGTGGGTGTCGTACAAGGCGACTATGGATAAATCAGTGATGAGGAATGGGCAGCAGCGTTCCTCTTATACCACCTAGCAATGTACTGCGACTTTTGTGCCCGATAAATGGCAATAGGCTCGCCACCTTTTACGTCATGGGACCTGACATGGTTGGCGAAACGTGGGTGCTAGTTCAGCTCTGCCTACCCCTTATGCGTGATTTATGTATGTATGTATAAATCTTGTCATAGAAAAAGAGGGCAGATTTTTTTTTTAAATCATGTCTGGATGCGGAAATAGAACCCGCGTCCACCGCTCTAGACAAGTAGCCAATCTATTCGAACGAATAGAATACAAATGTCAATTTTTGACATTTTTGTTTTCTCTGTAATAAGTACAGTCAATAGCACGTCAGACTGTCACAAAATGTCAAATTTTCTCAATCGGCTTTGTGCTTTACCTCAAACAAGTTAAGGTGGACAATCGATTGTCAAGAGGGACAGAACTGGAAAAACTCACTCAAATGAGCCAGAGTTTATCCAAAAACTCACTGAAATAGATGTCATACATAACTATCCCACGAAAACACCGTATCGTTCTCCTGGGTCTAGCGAAGGCTATTCTCATCTCACCGAGACGAGACGTGAGCGAGCAATGTTCTAGCTAGTCGAATGTGTTTGCAATTCGTTGCCTTCGTTATAGCGCGTACCATTTAGCCCGAACTGCGAAAAGGCTTCGAGGAATTCAATCATACTTACGCGTCTAAAGGTTCTCGTAATATACGCGAAATACTGTTTCGAATAGTGTTACAAGAAACTTGACTCCTGAGCCTTCTAATAATAGGACTTAAGTCCTTTTTAAGGATTCACTTCCTACAAAGATTTTGGGGTTAGAAAAAGAATTTCGAAAAATTATGATCTTGAGGCGGGAAGATCATAATTTTTCGAAATTCTTTTTCTAACCCCAAAATCTTTGTACTAATTTTTCTAACATTTATATAATGTTAAAATTAAAATCGAATGATTCACTTCCTTCTAAATACTTGAATCCGAGTCGAGTGTTGAGTCCTTGAGTCTTGTCTTAAACGACTATATACTGTTGTCTTATAATAATCCGTGCCCATTAAACTAACTTTTCGCAGTTTCGAATAACTAAATAACACCATAAACACAGTCATATTTAATATGTATTAAATTATAATATAAATATTAATGAGTAGGTATTTAATGTCAAAAATTTTCATTCAAATCTAGATGTAGCTCAGAGACCATAGACCCGGTAAGAATAGCGACTAGTTTTAAATTGTCATTTTTTGACGTTAAGTACTCATTAACGTTATTTGACGTCTATGAGTTCGGCATTATTTTTAATAGCACCATAGTACTAATTATGAATGTGCATTCAGGGTGTGCGTTATTTCTGTTGCAGTATCTGAAGATCTTGTCCTCAAGATTGGGAGTGGTCGATTGCAAGGCTTTTTTTTTTTTTTTTTTTTTAATTTATTGAGAAAAAAATGAGGCTTGAGGACAAGGTAATGTCTCTGTAATGTAAATGTAATGCCACTAAGGTTATGTCACTGTAAAGGTTATCCGGTAATACCCGTTACATCTATCGGACACATACCTAACTCGCAGTATATTGCTAGGTGGTTTTTTGTTGTTGTTGTTGTCCATTACTCATCGCTGTCTTTATCCTAAGTCATCTTGTACGATACCCACGGGAGAGACGGGGTGGTGACAATTGTATTCTGATCTGCCGCCACCGCACGGCAGAGCAGAATACAATAGGACTCATATATTTTACACGTTCTGTGTTTAGTATATTGAAAAGTACCTAACAAAAGACTTAAGTTCTAATTTAAAAACCAAAAACTAATTACGCCGCTATTGTTGCCCGCATAAAAGCTTATTCGTGTTTGTAAATTATTTACAACTGTGTGTGCGTGGCCTAACGTGGCGGGGTTGCCATAAATTCTGAGAAATCACCCTTTTTGTCAACTGGACGTGTTTTGGGTTAAGGGTGCCGTATGATTTATAATTTTGACGCTCGACCCCTATTGGTGCCTTTTTTTTATGCCATGAAAATCGAGTATTCCTGCATAGTGATGATTTTTTAATGTGTTATCCCTGCTTTATCGAGATTAGTAACTATGTTTAGGTCTCACTGAAACATTGAAATTCGTTTTCTTGGCAACGCTCCTTCTTCTTGCTGCCGTCTACCCAGTTTATCTGGGGTCGGTGCAGTATGTTTCCTCTCCCATTCATATCGGTCAGACGTCATCAAGCCATCCACTCCCTTTTGATCCATATCATCCATTACACCGGAAAGGTACTAGTGATAAATGAATGTATAGAAAAAATTCGGAAATGACCATGTCGAGAGACCAATAAACGGAGAGAGCAATTGGAATGATAACATTCCAATCCATACTGCTCAAGGTTTTGGCTTAAGTTTTACAGCCGGCCGCCTGTCTGACACCCACTCCCTTTGGATATGATGTTGTTGGTGGTGTGCCCCAAGGTGTTTATTGGTCTACACCGGGCAATCTCCCTTAGTTAACTTTTACAACAGCCATGGGATGAGACGGGGCTTGACACATTCTACGTTATTTTTTCGCTCCCAGGCCAGCATGAGAATTCTTTTCAATGCTCCTATATCCCATATCTTTCATGTATGATGCTTCTATGCTGACCGGGGAGCTAACTAACGTAAAAAACTAACGTAGAATGTGCCAGCCCCAACTTCCCCTTAGGGGTGACGTAAAATTCGAACGTGGGAGAAGTGGAACACCAACAAAAGCTTGAGTAGTATGGATTGGCATGTTGTCCGCTGATGGGACTCTCTCTTAGGGTCGGTTTTTTTATGCATAGTTTAGAACCAATTGTAAAAAATTGTTACTAATATTTACTTAAATAGCACACTGATATTTAACCATTAGTAACAAGATCAGACTGATATTTAACCATTAGTAACAAGATAAGACTGATATTTAACCATTAGTAACATTGGTAACTAAAATTGTTACTAATGGTTAAATATCAATCTGATATTTAAAGATTTTTTGCCGATTTTTTGATCCATAGTTAACTCAACCAGTTGTTAAAAACTGTTACTAATTTCTAAATATCAGTCTGATATGTATCCATTTGTAACAATTTTAGTTCCTAATGTTACTAATAAATAAATATCTGATATTGTTACTAAATGTTAAATATCAGTGATATTTAAAGATAATTAAAAAAATTTAACAATTGGTTAACAGTTAAATATGCCTCAAAAACCGGTCCTTAGTAAAAAATTTAAAAAACTATTAGTTGAGTTAACTATGCATCAAAAAATCGGCTCTTACTGCCGCACTCAGAGACATCAATTAACTTTAATGAGTATATAATGACAAAAATTTTCATTCAAATCTAGACCATAGACCCGGCAAGAATAGCGACTAGTTTTGAATTGTCATTTTTTGACGTTAACTACTCATTAACGTTATTTGACGTCTCTGAGTGCGGCAGTTAGTCGCCTTGTAAGGCACCCGCGGAAGGGATTGATAGTGGCGACAATATATTTTGCTCTACATGGCACGACTTTCATTAGTTTTCCTTATTAACTTAATAAGGGTCGTACAAGCTGTAATTAGCAGTTATATTATTTACAACACCATTACAACATTTCATGACTACAATTTCCTAACGGAAACACCATTAACGAACAGTTACCAGTAATGTTATAATGTGAAATAATTTCTCGACTTCCCATAATTACGATACTGGAACAGTTAATTACGCAATTCCTTGCTACAATTGAATTCGTCTAATTACATCACAGATTACGAGACGCAAGTCTAATATTTAAGTAGCTGTGTATCGTTACGTTTAAGTGCGTCAGGAATAATATGATTATTTTAATGTCGTTGAATTTCCGATTCAATCATAACTTTGTTGATTTATTTGGTCATTTGAAATAAAACAACTTTTACGGGTAAGACTATCGTATATTAGGCTCGAGTTCACCAACACTTACTGCCACACTCAGAGACGTCAATCAACTTTAATGAGTACTTAATGTCAAAAAAATTCATTTAAATCTGGACCATAGACTTGGCAAGAATAGCGACTAGTTTTGAACTATCATTTTTTGACATTACCTACTCATTAACTTTATTTGACGTCTCTGAGTGCGGCAGAAAAACTGGCGATTAAAATATAACAGGCATTTTTGACATTTTACAGTATGGAAGAACTGTCAAAAACTGGCGGTTATCTTTTAATCGCTTGTTTTACGTGTTGGTGAACTCGAGCCTTAGGCGATTGGCTTTTTTTTATTATTATTTAATTAAGCCAACGTTTACCGTACGTTTAACGGATAAAGGTTAACTTACAAGACCCGACCAGCACCGCCTCGCTTCGCGCAGTTAGTATTATTTATCTTCATCTTCTTCTTCCTGCACTTATCCCGCTTTAGGAGGGGTCGGCACAGCCTGTTTTCTTCTTCCACTCCTCTCTATCCTTAACCTATTCCTCATCCACCCCTCTCGCTATCATATCATCCGTTACACAATCTGGTCGCGCCAATAAATTATTTTTGGTATCTTAGAATTTTAATTTGGACTGTATGAAATTGGTACGTACAACAAAATGAGCAAATCGGGAAAATTCATGCACTGACCTGGTATCGCAGATTTACGCTCATAAAGCAGCAGCTTCAAGCAGAACGAGCAACAGCAGCGGCGAGCTCAGTCTACTTCTTGTCCAGGTCTTCAGTAACCGCGAGATTTTCACCTTGCCTATCTTGTGGTATTCGCGGAAGGCACGACACATTCGAATTTATAACTACACAATGCCAGAGATTAATTTTTGCTGATTTTCCGATTAAATTTCTATTTTTCCGAGGAGCGTAATGTCACTTGTGCGGGCGGTAATTTTCAACAACCTTTTGGCAGCACTGTCGACCGCCGCGCGAAACCTATATTGGTAGTACATGCATAAGGATGGCGGGAAGGTTTGAATTTGTACCATAATACGTAAAGCTGTAATAATAACTATTGGCGTAACCACAATCCTTTATATGGATTTGTGATGGCAGTGCGTTCACTACATCAACTACGCAATGCCTTCGAATCACCTCGGTCGTAGGCTATCTAGGGGTCAGTTCAGGGTGACTGATATGTGTAACCACAATCGGTAATCTAGTGATAGAATCAGGCGCATTTACCAAGCGCGCTGGTTCAAAATAAAAAATAACAGGGAAGCCTTTTTAGCATTTTATTTAACCAATACGTACCATGTATGTGTGCCGCAACCACAGAAAGGGGATTTTTTCACAAAACCACCGGTCCGGCACCATACCATATAATACAGCGAGCGGATCACAATCGGGATAAAGCCAGCGCCGATAAGCGGCGCGTGTTAAAGCCGGGCATTTTTGTTGCGGTTCCGTATCAATAGCTTTTTAAGCTGGCACGTGTACGGTCGACGGCACTTGATAAAACTGTCAGATAGAACATTGCAAAAATCCTGAAGGATTTCGCTTGGTTTTGAGTGATTTGACCATTATTTAGAAAGAAATAGAGGCCAATTGGTATAAGCAGAATGCTGGATATGTGAAGGACGCGGGTTCGATACCTAGGTTCGATACGAAAGTATTGTAACAATTTTTCTAACTTTTTTTAATTTTATACTTACTAGATACTTTTATTATTTCTTGCAATAAGTTAACTTTCAATTACTAACTGCCGCACTCAGAGACGTCAAATTACTTTAATGAGTACTTAATGTCAAAAAATGGCAATTCAAAACTAGTCGCTATTCTTGCCGGGTCTGGTCTAGATTTGAATGAAAATTTTTGACATTAAATACTCATTAAAGTTGATTGACGTCTCTGAGAGCGGCAGTTAATCCCCGAAGAGGTAGGCAGAGGTGAATTAGCACCCACGTTTTTTTTTTGTTCTTTTTTTGTATTAATTCTTTTTGCATATTCTTGCGTATTTTTTTTGTATTACACCATAACTTTCTTTGTATTAAATTATTTTTGTGCGTCACAGGTGTCTCATCTCTCCGATACGCGGACCCCTAAAACCTTTGCCGGCACTCGTTGTATTGGTAAAAAAGCCAAAACTCACAGCGCGAAGATTTATCGGCGCAAAGCATAATAGCGGTGTTTGTTTGTTAATTTGTCATCTATTTGCTTTTGTGAAATGTCAAAGGATTTATTTTGGGTGGCCTTTTGCGGGCTTAGGTTCTGTTGCGCGAGACGGTATTTTAGGTTTATCACATACTAGTGGACGCCCGCGGCTTCGCTCGCGTTAATGTCGATTATTAATAGCCTTCCTCAATAAATGGACTATCCAACACAAAAGAATTGTTCAATTTGAGTCAGTAGTTCCTGAGATTAGCGCGTTTAACCAAAAAAATAAACAAACAAACAAACTCTTCAGTTTATAATATTAGTATAGATTAATTGTATATAATAAAAGTTTGATTTGATTTGATTAACGGTTATTCGCCAAAGTGGTGCCAATTTACAGCATTACGGCGTTCCGACAATTGTGATAATATAACCAGCCCCTCTGTGGTTGAGGGTTCCAGGTGAAGCTGGATTCCATCTTCAGCCCTTATTGTCACTTACCATTACGTGAGATGAGGGGCAGGAGCTTCCCTGCCTTGCATAAAAATTGTATTTAATAAGTATATAGACTTTTCAAGTTGACCGTACAGGTGAAACTAATCTAAAGAAAAATTACCTAAAGTGAGAACTTGTAGCTTTGGACTCTGGAGACGTATACGTAGCACTCTTAATCCCAATTACTTACTTCCAACTTAAGGTGTGCAGCTAACGAGGTGCAGGGACAGAGCCGGCCAAGTTACAGAATCGCTAAGTTAAGTTATGCGGTTAAGTTAACTTGAAGCGTCTTACTTACAGGTCAAAACATGGTTAGTTACCTTTCTTCTAATAACTATATGTTAGAGCTAATTTTATTTGTGACAGAAAAGTAAGTCAAATAATGGCTTATACTGGGCCGACCCCAGATAATCTTAGAAGAAGGCAGGCTGATTATACGCATATACTATATGTAAGATTACATATTTTTGTCAGAGCTGAAAGCCGGTAGGGGTCAGGGGTGGGCAGAGATTAGTTATTTCCACTTGCTACGAGATGAGCTCTGACTGCATCTGCAGTCGTTAATACCCAACAATCCGCACTGGTAAGCGTGGTGGGTTATGGCCAATTCTCCATATATTTTTCCATCCATAGGCAAGGCCTGTGCCCCTACAGCGGGGACATTAAAAGGCTGGTGATGATGACTTGCTACGATCCTTACTTACTTGGTCACCAACTACATGATAATCATAATTACAAAATAAAGATACTTATATTCTATATCATTGCTACAAAAAAAAGAGTCAAATTATAATAAAAAAAATGGTGGTAAACCAAAATATAGTATTCACCACCCCTTTTTCTATCCACTGAGCGAAGGTATTGGGAGGTAAAGGGGTTTTGTAGATTTATGTACATTTTTGTATCCAGCGTTCTCTCGGGGGGTTGGTGTCATCAGACAGGCTAACTCCCCAAATCGTCGGAAGGAGGAAGAAAAAATTACCAATCGACAAAAGATAAGTATACTGCGTCGACAATCCATCCAGGAAAGAGGATTTGCCAGAAAACCGACAGTGCAATCTAAATCAAGCCAAGTAATCAACAATGTATTGGAGATTCTGAGACACGTAGAGAACCTCAATGTGACCAAGCTTTAGTGAATTAGTGGACATTGGCCACATTTATTTATTTTAGAAAATAATAACATAGGAGGGTTGGCGTTAGGCAAGCGACCTGCTATAAAAAAAAAATTATCAATATGGCTTGGAATACTGTCATCTTAATCACTCTCTCCGTTCATCGGTCTCCCGGCATGGCCTATTCAATTACTTTTGTATCTCATTTCTACCAATTTTGCAGTATGATGGATGATATATGATAACGTCTGGCCGGTACGAGTAAAAGAGGAAACATACTGCTTAGCATAATAATTAGTGAAGAATATAAAAAAGACAAAGTCATGTGTTTTCTTGTAAAATATATCTATATTTAAAGCAAGTGATGTTTTTTTTATTATCTGTTCCAGTTAACTCCTTAATTAAACTTTAACAATAAAATTCATGCCAGTTTGGTATTTTGGTGTGTGAAAAGTAAATGAATAATCCAACTCACAGTATAACAGTCCAAAGCTATATAATTTTTGGTTCTCCAGTAGAGGAATAACATATACACACACAAATACACAATTTACATTAAAAAAGAATTTACAATTAATATTTAAGAGAGAGCAACGTGCACTTCGCGTCGTGGTGTCATTTCAAGACCTTGTTGATTCGTTGCTAGGCAACGCGATGCGGCGCGGGGTGCACGTCAGTTACATAAATAGGTTGTATAGGTGATTATTTATTTTATATGTAATATATAGATACAATGATAAATAGTTTAATAATATATGTAATTATTATATATAAACTAAATAAATGTAGGAGAGTAGCCTACATCACCCCCCTCCAAAGACCGTCAGGGCGATAAAAAATCAGGAAATTTAACCCGACGTCCAGAACGAGTGATGTAATTTCTTTGGACATCAGGTGAGGGATGATGGGTGTTGTTGTGATCAGTCAGTATGAAAGAAGGCTTGATGCGGTCTATTGACACTGTGACCTCTTTGCCTTTCAACACGATTTTGAACGTTTTATCCCCCCTAACTAACACCTTGTGAGGTCCTGAATATGCAGGTTGAAGAGAACCACGTGATGCATCTTCTCGAAGGAAGACGTAATCACTGGTAGCAAGGTCTTTGAAAATGAAAGTTTTAGGATGACCGTGGTGAGATGCTGGTGTGGGGCGCAATTTTGAATTATAGCCCTGAGACGAGCAGAGAAATCGGATATGTCGGTAGTACCATCCGATGCGTTGCGGAAGAACTCGCCTGGAAGACGAAGTGATTCGCCGTAAACTAAGTGCGCAGAAGATGATTGTAAATCTTCCTTGAAAGAAGATCTGATGCCCAACAAAACTAATGGCAAGACCTCTGTCCACCTGTCATTACTATGGCAAACTATAGCGGATTTTAGCTGTCGGTGGAACCGTTCCACCAAACCATTGCACGCTGGATGGTATGCTGTCGTCCGCTTGTGCACGAATCCGGATATCTTAGACAAACACTGAAATAAAGCCGATTCAAATTGACGACCTCGGTCTGTGGTTATGTCAATAGGACATCCGAATCGAGCGATCCAGGATGATAAAAGGGCCTTAGCGACAGTTTCTGCCGTTATGTCGGCTATCGGTACTGCTTCCGGCCACCGTGTAAATCGGTCAATAGCCGTTAGACAATACCGATACCCTTCAGAGACCGGGAGAGGACCAATAAGGTCAATGTGAATGTGCATGAAACGTGCACGGGGCAAATTAAAATTGCCAAGAGGAGCGCTGACGTGGCGATTCACCTTGACCCGTTGACATGCCAGACAATTGCGAGCCCATTCCCGGCAATCTTTCCTCATCCCAGGCCAAACAAATCTTTCTGCGACGATCTTGGCAGAAGTGGTAGTGCCTGGGTGACTGAGTGAATGCAAACTACGAAAAACTTGCCTACGGTAAAATTTTGGGATATAGGGCCTGGGTGTCGGTGTACTTACGTCGCAGTACAGAGGTATACGACTACCAGGTACCTGAAGTTTTTCGAGGCGCAGGGAAGAACTACCAGAAAAGAGTTGTTGAAGTTCGGGGTCGGATGATTGACCCTTGGCTACATCCTCGAGGCTGACAGGCGATTCCAGTTCTTCTATCCGAGATAAGGTGTCGGCAACTACGTTATCCTTACCGGAAATATGCCTGATGTCGGTGGTGAACTGGGAGATGAAGTCGAGATGTCTATACTGCCGTGGCGAGCAGTTCTTTTTCCTTTCGTGGAAAGCGAAACTGATCGGTTTGTGGTCAGTATAGACGATAAAATGCCGAGCCTCGAGCATGTGCCTGAAATATTTGATTCCCTCATAAATCGCCAGCAGTTCCCGATCGTATGGAGAATATTTGACCTGGGATGGGCTGAGCTTACGGGAAAAGAATGCTAAGGGCTGCCACGCACCATCTTTACACTGTTGGAGGACCGCGCCAAGAGCCCTATCGGAGGCATCAGTCACCAGGGCAAGTTTGGCGGAACAGTCGGGGTGGGCAAGCAAAGCAGCGTCAGCAAGACTCTTCTTACACGCATCGAAGGCTGCTAATGCTTCTCCTGTCAAAGTTACTGGATGAGAGCCTTTGACTGCACCTGTCAACAATGCATGTAATGGAGCTTGAATCGCGGCAGCTCTAGGAAGAAAACGCCTGTAAAAGTTGATCATACCAAGGAAAGCTTTAAATTGTTGTACCCTGGTGGGAATGGGAAACTCGTTGATCACCTTCACCTTAGAATCCAAAGGTCGAGAGCCGTCTTGTGAGATGGAATATCCTAAAAAAATTACCTCCTTTGCCTCAAAGACGCACTTGGAAACGTTGATGAGCATACCGTACTCCTGCAGCTTGCCGAAGACTTGGCGCAGGTGCTCCTCGTGCTGTGACTCATCCTTCGAGAACACCAGAATATCATCGATATAACAATAGACAAAATCTAGGCTTCTGGTGATCTCGTCCATGAAGCGTTGAAAGGTCTGACCCGTATTTCGAAGTCCAAAAGTCATAAATGGGAACTCGTACAGACCGAAAGGGGTAGTAATCGCTGTCTTCGGGATGTCGTCCGGACTGACAGGTATCTGATTATATGCCTTCAAAAGATCGATCGTGCTAAACACTTTACATCCCACCAAATTATGCGCGAAGTCGTGTATATGTTTAATCGGGTACCTGTCAGGCACGGTTCGGGCGTTGAGCATGCGGTAATCACCACAAGGACGCCAGCCGTTGTCCTTTTTTGGCACCAGATGTAGCGGCGAAGACCAAGGACTCTCGGAAGGTCTGGCAGTTCCACTGGCGATCATTGACTGGAACTCCTGTTGGGCTATTTTAAGTTTATCCGGAGCTAAGCGACGAGGTGTGTTGGAAACCGGAGGACCTGGTGTTGTGCGGATGTGGTGAACGGTGTTGTGTGGTATCATGCGGTGTATGCCAGTGGGTCGAGTAATATCAGGAAAGTCATCAAGCAATTTGTGAAAATGCGAATCGCCAGTCATAACCTTGACAGAATACAAATTACAATTAGCTAGCTTAGCAATAGCAGAAACAGATGTCGTATTATCTAAAAGACGTTTGTTGCGAATGTCTACGATAAGGTTGTAATGATTTAAAAAATCTACGCCTATTATGGGCTTGGTGACATTGGCAACAACAAAACGCCAGGTAAAAACTCTGCGTAAGCTAAAATCTAAGTTAAAATACACATAGCCATAAGTACTTATACTAGAACCGTTTGCGGCACACAACTTATAGTCCGTACAGGTACGATGATCACTCAGCATGGAACGGGGGAAGACACACAAATCGCTACCGGTGTCGATTAGAAATTGCGTCTTCGAAGTTCGATCCACAATGAAGAGGCGACCAGCAGCAGATGTAGGGCAATCGTCAGTCGCCATTACTGATCGCCCGTGGCGTTTCCCGCTTTGTAGTCGCAAGGGCGGATGCACTTGCGGGCATCAGCACCGAAGTTGTTGTGGTACCAGCATACTGCAAACTTGCGATAACTAGACTGCGATCGTTTTTGCCTCGGCGATGATGTGCTTAAGTCACGAGTACGGCCAGTTGAGCGGGACTGTTGTCTGCCATTTTTCTCCACAGCCAAGTTACTAAATTGCCTTCGAAGTTCGGCAATATCCTTGGCAAGGTCGCTTAATGTCGAGTTAAACGTCGCCTGGTTGACGCTAACAACAGATGTAGATGCAGCAGCTAACTCTTTGATCCGATCGGCCAGGAACGTGACGCGTGGACGTTGTGCATTCTCCATATTGAAATTTACGGGGTCACCAATTTGGTATTTTGGTGTGTGAAAAGTAAATGAATAATCCAACTCACAGTATAACAGTCCAAAGCTTATATTTTTGGTTCTCCAGTAGAGGAATAACATATACACACACAAATACACAATTTACATTAAAAAAGAATTTACAATTAATATTTAAGAGAGAGCAACGTGCACTTCGCGTCGTGGTGTCATTTCAAGACCTTGTTGATTCGTTGCTAGGCAACGCGATGCGGCGCGGGGTGCACGTCAGTTACATAAATAGGTTGTATAGGTGATTATTTATTTTATGTGTAATATATAGATACAATGATAAATAGTTTAATAATATATGTAATTATTATAAATAAACTAAATAAATGTAGGAGAGTAGCCTACACCAGATTTGCTGTTTGCAAACTACCAGTTAGTAGTTATATTTTACTTAACTAAAAGTGAGTAAATATTATTCTCAAACTCACAGAAATTATCTGACCTAATTTAGACATCTTTAACATAATATTCTGTTACTCGAGAGGTATCAAATTTTTCTTGGAGTTTTGCATTATTATTATCTTTGCGACTACTATGATGGTAAAATTAAATATACATGCATAAATTACGCCTAGTTATCCTCGAAGGAGTAATTAGAGTTGTAATAACACCCACACTATTCCAATTATCTTTCATTAATCGGGGAATTCACTACACGGAAATGCCCGCTGGACCTCGCTTCTATAAGGTCTGTGCGATGTTTGCCTAGTGTAGGACCATCACAGTCCATCTGGCCTATACAAACGAGGTCCGCGGGGGCATGTCCGTGTAGTGGATTCTCCGCTTTACACTCGACGTTCACCAATTGATTTTCGCCGTAATACCTGCATCAGTTTCATACATTTATAATCTATTCGTTGGAATAGGTCTCTATAATACGTCAGATTCATAATAATTGTATTATATTCGTTGGATTTGATTAGCCACTTGCCTAGAGGGGCAGGACAGATCAGGCATAATTTAAATCCCTTATCCGTAGACATCAAGAAGCGTGGCCTCCGTAGTAAATAGCTGCCTACGTAAGCACGCATACTCTCCGCATTAATACCGATTGATGCGCCACTAATCCGATCGAGCTGACACGACAGACGAAGTAAGCGCCCACCGTGTTAACAGCTCTGTCTCTCTCTCTAAACATTGTATCGTTCATCATCATCATCACCGGTCCTATGTCTCCACTGTTGGAGCACAGGTGTGTTCCCTGTGAATGGAAGAATATAGGGAGAAATGGGCCATAACCCTCTACGCTGGCTCAGTACGGATTGGTGTGTCTTATTGACTGCAGATGCAGTCGGGACCTTCCGAAGCATGGAGGAACTCAAGATAATATATTTTTCGGACACCTATCCCATTTTTTAGCCAATTAGGTTAGGTCCCTTACGCCACCTATCGGGCACATAGATCGCAGTTCATGCTAGATGGTATAAGAAGAACGCTGCTGCCCATTACTCATCACTGTCTTTACCCTTAGTCGCCTTGTGCGATACCGCTTCAGATATGGGTGTGTTGACAGTATTCCGCTCCGCCGTCACCACACAGCCAAATAATAGCTGTGAAAAATGTCTTCCATCCCACATTCAGGTAGGAACCCCGAGAAATATCAGACGCAGAATAAACAGCGTCTGTTTAACTATTCATGAGATACGAGAATCTGGTCTCGTGTGTTTTGATTTGCTTTTTATAAATCAAACAATATTTTTTGTCATCCCCGCCATTACTCAGTTGTCGGGCCCGCTTTGGAGATACGTCGAATTCTTGAGGTGCTCCTCCACGGACAATTTTTTTGGCAATTATTCTGGCAACTATTGATTCTAAGATCACTCTGGAGTACTTTAGTGGAGCAATCACAATGAATTGCGGCAATTGTTTCGGGAATATTGCTTCTAGTTGCTCCACAATTATATTCCATCCATAGACATTAAAGGGCTGGTGATGATGGTGATGACGCTCACAAAAGGTCCTCGAATGTCGGCCGCGCATCGGAAGACGCAGCGTTGGTAGACCCCACAAGGTGGACCGAGGATCTGGTGAAGGCCGCTGGATGCGGAAAGCGCAAGACCGATCGGTTTGGAGATTCTTTAATCTCCCCAGGATTTCAAAACCGCCCAACAGTGGGCGTCTCTTGGCTGAATGATGATGACGCTCACAAAGGCCGAAACGAGAGACGAATAGAGGCAACATCACGAATAGCCATTACCAAGAATAGGCATTACCACCAATAGGCATTACCACGAATAGGCAACATCACGAATAGGCAATATCACGAATAGGCAACATCACGAATAGGCATTATCACGAATAGGGAATATCACGAATAGGCAACATCGCGAATAGGCAACAACACGAATAGGCAACATCACGAATAGGCAATAATAACCGCCTGCGATGCGGACCCGTCAAGCGACCATCTCAAAGCCCTCAGAAGGCGAAATTCATAATGACAAGATAACAGACCGACCCGAGATAGATAGACGGCAACATAAAATAAATTACGCGACTTCCATAATTCATTCCTTACTCTCATTACGTCTCGTAAAATGGTACAGGCAATACGACTGCTGGAATAAAATGTAGAATAGGGAAAAAAGAGAGGCGTAAGCGAATTGTTTCTGAAATAAAATTTTAGAAAAAGACGCATAGATTATAATTATTAAACGTCGTTATCGTTGGCCTGAAAGTATACATTTTGACAGGCCTTCTTTACGGATGGAAAAAAATAGGGAGAATGGGCCAATTGCCGATTTGTGGCTATTATATACATACATACATAAATCACGCCTATATCCCCGAAGGGGTAGGCAGGTGTGAACTAGCACCCTCGCTTCGCCAAATATGTCAAGTCCCATGTAATAGGTGGCGAGCCTATTGCCATTTATCGGGCACAAAAGTCGCAGTACATTGCTATTGCTGGGTGGTATAAGAGGAACGCTGCTGCCCATTTCTAATCATATTCAGATTTATCCTTAGTCGCCTTGTACGACACCCACGGGAAAGATTTGCGGTGGTGAAGAAAGGGGCGGTGACAATTGTATTCTACTCTGCCGTCACCACGCGGCTAAATTAGCACCTACGTTTCGCCAATTATGTTAGGTCCCATGTAATAGGTGGCAAGTCTATTACCATTTATCGGGCACAAACGTCGCACTATTGTGGCTATTATTATTGGTTGAAAGGGAGACGCAGCGTTGGTAGACCCAAACAAGGTAGACCAACAATCTGCTAAATGTCGCGCTAATTCGAATGTAGGCAGCACAAGGCTTATATCAGTTTAGAGATCGTTAGGAGAGGCCTATGCCCAACAGTGGGCGTCTCTTGGCTGACTGACACCCATCAAAAGGCCTTAGGGGGATCTTTCTTAAAGCAATCACAGTCAAGTTAGCCGCTGCACCATCGAGCCATTTCGATTATGGCATAATTTCTCGCTGAATTCGCTTCGTAGCTAAATTAATTTACTCAATAATTGTTTGGTAATATTGTTGAAACACGCTTTGCACGATGTGCGAATGCATTGCTTAATTACTGGACCCGGCGGGCAAAATTAATAAATATTTTTTTTATCAAACACTAATTTCCATTTCAGCGCTTCCTTCTATGCTGGCCTGGGAGCAAAAAAAATGTTTTTCTCTTTTCTTTGGAATATTTTTTATGATTTTTAAATGGTACAATCAGGTACACAGTATATTGCTATAATAATAATAATAATAAATAATTTATTGCATAAAATATGGTATAAGACATGGACAAATTAAATCGTGTCTCATATTTTACTGTTTTACAGCATGCAATAATTGACTTAAAAATCATCATATTAAAATTTCAAAAATATAAATTACAATTATAATCGAAGTAAATTATAATTAAATTTCAGTTTATACAAGCAATAAAGTTACAAGCAGTAAAGTAAGCAATAAAGTTGTAAGGAATTCCATTGGATAATCTATTCGATTTTAATTTTAACATTATATAAATGTTAGAAAAATTTGTACAAAGATTTTGGTTGTTAGAAAAGAATTTCGGAAAATTATGATCTTGAGGCGGGAATCGAACCCGCGTCCGCTGCTATCCGGGCAGGTGCCAAAAATACAAAAAATATCATTTATGATAATCAGTGTTTTGTGGGTTATTTGTTATTTTATCATGAACACAAAGTATTTGACATGATTATTGTTTTTATTTTACATAAATAGAACCACTACTTTTTTAAGAATCGAGTGTTTTGTACAAAGTGTCCATATATAGTAATAAATGTAAGCCCCAGAATATCTGAAATCTAGGTTTCAATTTCTGGGGTCTTCTCACTCACGTAAACTTCGCTCATTCGGAAATCTCACTCTTGAAGTTCCTATACATTATTCAACTTTTGTCTCGAAATCCTTCACCCTCACTGCTACGCGACTGTGGAATGATCTACCCCTGCATATGCATAGAGCACCTAATGGGCTTGGCTCATGATTTTTATCTAATTTCTCTAAAACTGTCATTTATTTATTTATTTGTAGATATATTGTAGGTAAATTTAAATATATTTTATTTTATAATAGTAATTATTATAACATATCTATGTGTATTTTTAAAATTTGTGGTTGACGTTAATTATTTTTTTTAATTCTCCCTATATTTTAGGGAAGGCAAAGGGTCTAGCCCATACTGCCATGTCTTTAGTTTATATTTTATCTGTAGTCTTATGAAATAATGAGTGGGTGAAATGTATGAATGAAATGAATTTACGTTAAAATATGGGTGTCACATATTTTAACGCATCTAGGGAGTGCTTGGCGCGAGTAAATGGTAACAGAGTTCATGACGGTGACCGATGAGGTGATGAAAACCACTATAAAATTCTCAACGTCAAACACGGCACAACACTTTTATTTCAATGATTTTTCATAATTGAACATCAACACGGATCCTTATGCATCAAAATAATACCACTTTTACTACACAAAATCCACTCTGAAACAATTTTTGAATGATTGAAATAAAAATTTGACTGACGCCACGAAACGCGCCAAACACTCCTCTGACGTTAATTAAGTCCGCTATTTGTAACAATTTGTTTATTGTGCAATAAAGATTAAAATATCTTAATAAATTAATAAAAAATTTAAATAATTTTTCTAAATTTTTTTGTCGATAATTTATGATCGAGCTAGTTTCACCCCCTTGCAAGATTGCACTTTATCACGGGACACACTGTATAAATACAATTTTTAATCGTATAGCAATGTCGTATTATTTTTGTTACAATCTATGGAGAAAACCGTAGGTACTATTACTTACATTACAGCTCTTCTTTCATGTTTTTCTAAGGAGAAAATTTCAGAGCTTGAAATTAATGGTCGCTACAATTTGAAATCCTCTACGCTATTTTATAACACAGAGTTTACAAAAGCTTTATACAGGTTGATTCTTTTTACTGGCTAGATTATTATAGAGTCACGCTGTAATTTTATTACGCTGTAATGAAAAGAGACAGATCAGTGATTTTGTTAAAACTGTTTATTAAAACTGATTTGTTATTATGACTAAGGGGGCAAGAATATTTTTATTTTAAATTAACCCATATGCATCATATCTATCACAAAACATCATAATATTACAATTTGCCACATTCTTTTCAGTTTGCAACATGTTTGCAGAAAAATTCAAAACATATCTAGATTGCATGCCCGAAATGGGCAAACTGTTGTGACTTACTTATGCATTAATACCAGCAATTTGTACACAGTTATAGCAATAAATATCTATTCTATTCTATTCTAAATGCAAAATATGAAAAAGACGTCAAATAATTTTAAAATTTTGTCTTCGTGGCGGGTTTGTCCTAATTATTCCAAAGTAGGAAAATGCTTACATTAAATATTTTTGGCAAACCAGGTTATATGCTATGCCCTTTACAAGCGCTTAATAGCTAATCTGCGGTCCAATTAAGAAAGCATTAATTGTATTCTATTATAAACTCAGCCTTCAACCTTCATAAAAAAATATTGATAAAATAAAATATTGGTAAGTTAAGATGTCATTTTATAATACTAAGTAAACACCCAGCTATAAACACATCTTAAACCCCGTATAATTGATCGATCACGCAGATTTCACAACTGCGAGCCAAAAGGATCATACTGTATAAAATCTTCAAGTAAAGTAATCCGGCTCAGCCTGGACTGCGCTGCTTATTTTAGACACCTGATGGCCGCCATTAAAGTGCAGTGTGTTTTTTTTAAACTTTAAGGCTCTGGCCA
Source organism: Cataclysta lemnata (assembly GCA_963931975.1). Classification (NCBI taxonomy): domain Eukaryota; kingdom Metazoa; phylum Arthropoda; class Insecta; order Lepidoptera; family Crambidae; genus Cataclysta; species Cataclysta lemnata. Next base: position 12,503,595 of record OZ008355.1, read on the forward strand.
GACGTCTTTTATTACAGAAATACGGGCTTAAGTATCCATAAATATGTTATTATTGCATGTTTTATTGCCCGTCCGATGTGATGACAGTCTCAGTTTAATAGGATGGCGTTCAATTCATTCAATGCGATTCAATTATTAAAGTCTGTACCATCTAACTTCTCTTATTTGGTAAACAATCTTGGTAACAACTTTTTTAATAAAGCACCCATTTAGGAATAAAATAATAACAAAGTCAATAATCGATTTCAATAAATCGTTATTATAGACGGAAACTTATTGAATCTAGTTATCAGTTGATTCTGTTGTTTAACAAATAAGACAAGTTAGATGTTACGTCTAGCTCAAAGAGTATTCTACTACAATACAAACGTTTTCCTTAACAGGGCTCAAATTCGAAAACCTATCCGATACAACCTGCTGTACTGACTGTGCCAACCAGGTGCGGACTCGACTGTACTATGTATATTTCCGCTGGCGCTTAGTCCGCTCGATGTGGTCACCGCTTAACGTCAGCGGAATTAGCGGCACTTAAGCCAAGTGGTGCCATGTGCCACGCAACCAATCGCTCTGTTCAATACGGTCAATGGTATTGATTAGTGAAATGAAGGCGTGCTCTAAATTTTACTTGTGAACTGATGACCCGAATAGTTGCGAGCCTTCTGAAGCATCTTTTATACCAAACTTGGTTGAAAAATATCACCATCAAGTAGATAAGTAACTTTTAGTAAGTACTATTTTTCATCTTAATTTGAACATTATTAGGTTAATGCCGTGTGGCATAGGCATCTGCCCGGATCACAGAGGACGCGGGTTCATTTTCCGCATCAAGACAATAAATTTTCTAAATTTTTCCAACCACATATTTCTTTGTACTAATTTTCGTACGAAATTCACATATTTTTTTAACCTTTCGTAATTGTCTGGATCTGAAGGCGTACTGCAAAACGTGTACGGAATTGGCTAGAGATTGCTCCAGATGTAGGGCTACAGGGGAAGCCCAGCAGTGGGATCTCGCAGGCTAATAAAAACAATATTCGGTAGCGACGGTATTATGCAGAAACCCAGAAAGCTCACTTCTCCACTCTGGTATGCGGGAGGGGGAATAATAAATTGGAATAGGACAATATTAAGGAGGGTAGCACTAGAGTTAGGTGATGTTACGAAGATTAGGCACTTTTGTATATGTAAGGTCCAATCAAAAGTCCAGTGGGTACCAAACCAATTTACAAAATTATTTTTTCACGAGACAGCTCGCTTCAAGCAATACTTCGGTTTTGGTTTCGTTTTGAGCTACCTACTCGTCAATCTTCTTCTCCACTACTTCCAACACTCTTGTCCAACCCACCAACACTCCACGGGCGGGCTCTACTCCAGTGGAAACATTTCAAAAATTCAAGATAACAAGGTGGATTTTTTATGAGTTCCTTATTTAATTTACGACTAATTTACGTCCTTAGGGAAAGTTTCATTTGTGGCCAAATTGCTTTAACGATTGCGCTAACTCGGGTCGCCTCTCCCAAGGAAATTAAATGTGGCCGTTTTTTAAGAATTTATTTAGTAGCTGCTACGCGTGGAATTTGTTTTTCGTTAATTACGCCGTTGTTTACCTGCTAGGGGTGGCCGTGGGTGAACTTCATCCATGGGAGGCACTGCGCGACTTTCCGCTACGGCGAATTTTTTTTTGTTAGACAGGGAAGTCACTCAATCGGCTATGGAGAGTGCTAAGCTCGGTGTTTCCCTGCGTAATCATATCAGAAATGGTGAGATCCGCAGCAGAACTAAGGTCACCGACATAGCCCGATGAATTGCGGACCTTAAGTGGCAGTAGACAGGGCACATTGCGAGAAGGACTGACGGCCGTTGGGGCGGAAAGGTCCTCGAATGGCGGCCACGCACCGGGAGACGCAGCGTTGGTAGGCCTCCCACAAGGTGGACCGACGATCTGGTGAAGGTCGCGGGATGCCGCTGGATGCGGGCAGCGCAGGACCGATCGGTTTGGAGATCCTTGAGGGAGGCCTATGCCCAACAGTGGGCGCCTTTCGGCTGAATGATGATGATGAAGACTGGGAATCTCTAGGCCTTCATCTCGCCTGATGGTAAGTGACGATAAGGGCCGAAGATGGACACTCTCAACCACAGAGGGGCTGGCTATCTTATCACGATTGTCAGAATATAATAATGCTGTAAACATACACTGAGTTAAAATATAACTTCTGACAGTTTAAATTGTCAACATTGTGCTGCGAAACTGCTTTAAAAAAAGCAAGGCCAATTGAGACGTCATCTCAGCTCATCAACATTGTTAACAATATTGATGAGCATTTTAATCTATTGTAAAACACAAAATTAAAATTTGTAATACCTATTTCTCAAAGTAGCTAATCGTTTTGATTTTCTAAAATGGATGATGTATTTTAAAATACATCTTTCTTATTTTCAAATGCATTTCGTCGATGAAGAGATAATAATATATCAAAATTGTTTACATTTTTTATCACGTTATATTGGCTAGAGTACATATGAATCTGCAGTCGATATTGTTTACAGTAGGCACAATTCAACTAAAAACTATCCAATTTTACCAATGGCTTAGGAAATTAGGACAATTTACGGTCGGAAATACGTTAGACCATTGATTCCCAAAGTGGTCCAGGTGGACCCCCAGGGATCCACGGTAGACTCGATGGAGGTCTACGTTGGCATGTCTAAAATGGGGGTTCACGATTCGTAAGCGGGGAGTCAATGAAAATGTATCTGGTTTCTACAGTGTTGGGTTGACTTCACCTATCAATGTAGCCAGATAATTAACAAATTTCCATAGTTAGATCTAATCTTCACATTTTTATCTAGCTTTGGGAAAATGGTAGAAATGTGGCTGCAGGGGGTCCACCGGAACCAGCAAAATTTTGAAAGGGGTCTACGAGAAAAAAAAGTTTGGGAACTTCTGCGTTAAACAAAGACAGGTTTGGTTTCACTGATGTGCTGATCACAGTACACAGAGAGACTAGTCCGAAAAGTTTCAAATAGAAACATTTTTGCCAGCAGCCAACCCTGCCCTAATGACTTTTAGTATAAACACAATTCTATGATAAAACATATTTTATACCGAACAGGTTCCGCGAATAAACAAAATTGTTATTTCTCGCTTGAAACATCCAAAATATGGAATATTTAAAACAGAACAGAGAGGGCGGCTTATTAATGAAATGATCAAATTACATGAGTGGGGTTGGGAGAAGTTCTGCATTAAAGATTGACGGAGTAACTTCGTGTATAATAATTATATTTTTGGTTAATGGTGCTTCTACACGATGCAAGTAGCTGGCGCAAGTAAAGACGCGAGCTATTTGCGCAAGCAGCATGCTCAAGTTAGTTGATGTATCGCCTCCGTGGTCTAGTGGTTCGCCCACCGGAATTAAGATCCAGAGGTCCCAGGTTCGATCCCCAGGGGAGTACAAAATTTGTACTCGGTCTGGTTGGTGGTAGGACTTCTTTCAAGCCCGCCTGGCTAGCTACCACCATCTTATGAAAATCTGTCGCCATAATAATAATGTTAAAAGCATTATTGTGTTCCGACAATTGTGACAAGATAGCCAGCCCCTCTGTGGTTGAGGGTTCCAGGTGAAGCTCGATATTCCATCATAAGCCCTTATAGTCACTTACATCAGGTGACATGAAGGGCGAGAGCTTCCCTGTCCAACATAAAAAAAAATCAATGCAAATAAAAACAAAAGCGTGGGCTACTTGCGCAAGTTACTTGGTCAAGCAACATGCGCAAGTTACATGCACCGTGTAGAAGCACCATAAAAATTGACGGAGTAACTTCGTGTATAATTATATTTTTGTTAAGAATAACAGATGAGAGGCTGTATAATTAATTATATTTTTGTTGTGTATTCCAGATGTTGGGTGAATGTTTAGAAGGGCTATTCCAAGCCATTTTGCTGATGGTTTTCGCTCAGGTTATTTACAGCCGGCCGCCTGCCTGGCATCAATTCTCTTTGGTATGCTGTTGTGCTTACGCAATCACACACACACACATCTTCCTATATTCTTCCATCCATACTTAAGGCCCGTGCCCCAGCAGTGGGGACATTAAAGGGCTGATGATGAAGATGATGCTTCTCACAGAAGGTAGATAGCGCAGTGGATTAGCGGTCACAGCCGGGGCCATTCTCCCTATATTCTTTCATCCGTAGGGAAGGGATTTATTTATACCAATAGCACGAATGTAATACAATATAATATATCCAAAACAAAACCAATAATAAAAAAGTAACTACATATAAGTAAACATACATTACAAAAAAGAAAATCGATCTAGACATGTTTTTAACTGACATAAAAGAAATTCCCAATAATATAATTTCCAATCCCGTGAGCTAAACAAATGTCAAAAGGCTACATTACCTACAAAATAACCAAAACGGAATAAATCTCTTTTGATGTTTAACTTCGCATTATTGTGTGCGTGCCCGACGAAATTAAGTCTTGCCTAGGTTTGTTTTGGGTCGTCTTTTATTTGCCGCGGTGGGGCTTTGGGAAGATTTCAGTCAGTCAAAGTAGAAACGCCCACTGTTGGGCATAGGCCTCCACCAAGGATCTCCAAAGCGATCGGTCCTGCGCTGCCCGTATCCAGCGGCTTTCCGCGATTTTCACCAGATCATCGGTCTAACTTGTGGGGGGCCTGCCTACCGCCCCAACGGCCGTCAGTCCTCCTCGCAATGTGCCCTGCCCAAACCACTTAAGGCCCGCAATTCTTCGGGATATGTCGGTGTCATTAGTTCTCCTGCGGATCTCATCATTTCTGATTATGGTCACACAGGGAAACACCAAGCATAGCCCTCTCCGTTGTCCTTTGAGTGACTTTGAGCCTTAGTCTTAAGAAGATTTCGATCAAAGAATATTTGTTCAAGAGTGCATCGAACAATTTTGCATTGGTTGTCAGTCCGTTGTCAGAACAGATTATGCAGTATTCGCTTAGTACAGGTGGCGTACAGGTGGCATGCGCTCACTAGGAGGTAGGAGTTAGGAGGAGTAGGTGAGGAGCTCGCTAGAACAGTGACATAGCCGGTCATTGGATGGGTGACCAAAAATTTACTATCTTGAGTTCTTCCGTGCTTTGGAAGGCATGCTAAGTCGTTGGTTTCGGCTGCATCTGCGGTCGTTAATACCAACCAACCAGCACCACCAGCGTGGTGGGTTATGGCTATCTCCCTGTATTCTTCCATCCGTGCCCAAGCAGTGGGGACATTAAAGGGCTGGTGATGATGATGAGCACCGGAAAGCATCCGTCAAATATACTGGACGGGCTGATATGTGGAATGTGACGAAGGAATAGATGGACGTCAGACAGTTACATTCTCCTCTTGTTATGTTGAATGTTATTTAATGTTAATCTATGTATATATCCTGTAGTGTTTTTGTACCTTATCAATAAAAAAATGCAGAAATGTTATTTCAAGAATGTTATTAAAAATGAAAACAGCCAGCCTACCAACCAACCACCATATTACAATAAAAATAGCTTATTTACTTCAGAATAAAACTCACAAACGTAGAAATAATCCTTGGTTTCAAAGAAACTCACATCAATATATGCCCAATTACAATGCCTTTCTTATACCTGCTCAAAGTGTTCCAGTCTGAGTGTTTTAGTTGATAGACAATAATGCCTTTTGATTGTTGTAAAGTGCTTTTGTATTGCGTTTGTATTTACCAATAAGTGTAGTTAGTGGAAAAGCAAAGAATATAAAATATTCATGTCCTTCTTAAGGAGTCGATTTAAAGACTTTGCTACGTTCTCAGACTTGCTTTCGTTTAGAATGATGGATGAATTTGGATTTCGATTACTGTCATTTAAAAAATGTGAGGTTTTAAATCTAATGTAGGGTGAGTAAGTAGCGACACCAGATAGACTGGGAACAGGACAGGAAAAAGTAGGAGGTTATATTCCTACATACAAATGAGGAAAATAGGTACCAATACTTATATAATGTAAACATCTATGCTAATATTTTAAAGCTGTAGAATTTGTTTGGTTGCACGCACAAATCTCAAGAACTACAGATTCAAATTGAAAAAGTAACCGACAATAACGCGAGCGAGGTTGCGGGCGACCACCTGAATAAATCTAGACATCGGCATCATTAAAAAAATATTAATTCAACTTAATAAAATATTGCATGCTATTCACAAGTCATGATCACAGCAGGGACTTTAATAAAGTAGGTAGGTACGACAAAGACTTTAAGTTCTCTAGTAAGAGCAAGTCGAAAGAGGTGATGCTGACAAAGCATTATTTCGAAACTCCTCCCGAAGACTAGACTAAGTTTAAGATGTGCTACATATTAATGTTCTATCACAGTACCGCTCCAATTTACGATTACTGCACCGTTGTGACAGACGTTATTACCGCTAGCCAAAGATCAGATATTCGCAGAAACTAAAAAACGTGTCAGACTTCAAATAAAACAACTTTATCTGATTTAATTCTTGTATGTTTTAGGTGGTTGGCATCGTTATTATAATTGTTGTCATATTTTTGAAACTGTACTACATTTGCGAATTTTGGAACAAATTTCTTGAAATTGCCAAAATTACATCGTCTTTCAATCTGATTTCTATATGTTATCGGATTTGGGCTCCAAATTATTTGAAGTAAATGTATTATTTTATTTTTCAATTCTAACATAATATAAATTTTGCCGATTTGGAGGAGTTTGATAACAAAACCTGTTTATATATTATATTTGCCTACTCTTTCTTATCCTAAACATAGCAGGATTTGTTCCATGCCTAACGATTTGTGGGCTCAAGACTCCACTACTACTCAACCCCTTCGTGAGATGGTGCTAAAGCAAGTCACACACAGCGAATACAATATAAAAATTTAGCGTCTAATAAAAAGTTATATTATCTTAAACGACCCCACATAAGTAAGAAACTATAATACATATATCGCAACTATCAGAAACCGTCTTGCGAGTCGCCTGATTCGTTCCTATCTTAACATATATTTCGACATCTTAAGATGTCGTTGGCATGTTAAGATGTCTCTCGCATACCGGCCGGTATCTTAATATACTGTAAGGTAAAATATATAAATATATTCATTGTGTGTGGTGTTCTGTTAAATAGTATAGTGAGCACTACGTAGAAGACAAGATATACTTTATAGTATCCTCGATAGACGGTGAAGCGGTTTCTCAATCAACTCGCCGGTGGACGCACAAAAGCGACTTTGTTAACACTATCTTCGTTGTTCCCGAAGAATGTAGCGTGAACTTTTCCAATTTCACGGCCGGCCTGCCAGATCGGTCAGTGACCTTCGCAGCTCTAATCCCTGGCGACTTCTGGTCATTTACACACGTTGCGTTGGTGTTAGTTAGATAGGTTCTTGGTTTGTTTATCTTAAAAGCAATCAGTGTTATTAATGGGGACACTTGTAGACTAACCACAGCAAGTAACAGTTACATATTTATAATTATTATAATAAATAAAGACTTCCAAGTTAGATGGGCAGGTACAATATAGTCGGTCGAATGGATTGCGAAGACACGATTCTATTGCCATCTATCAGCCACGAAAATCGCAATCTGCCCGTTACTCATCGCTGTTTTTATCCTAGTATTAATAGGATTAAAATTGTACATTAGAATTTATACACAATTTAATTCTTAATGTTAGTAAAGATATTATTTAAAATTGAATTGTCTTTACCCTTAGTCACCTTGTAAGACACCCGCGGAAGAGATGGTGATGGTGACTTTGTATTGTATTCTGCTCCGCCGTCAGTCACCACACGGCAATTTATTTAGGCGAAACTCGTTAAAAATATATCAACGGCAAACTTTGTCACAACAAACCAACTCTGGCCCAACTTCGTCACGGCGGCATCGGCGCGGGGGTTGTCGCAAAAAGACAAACGAAATCAAGAGTTGAACAATTAAGGATGCATTACGCTAGACCGTGGCGGGCGCGAGCCGTGTCCCGTGCGAGGCACGGACGAGATACGGATTCAAAATTTCACGAGCATTTTATTTGATACTGCTCTAGGACTACTTACTGTACTAGGAGCTCGCTAGTACAGTGACACAGCGCGCTTGGCCTGCGATTGCTCAAACTAAGCAATATTCCGTAAGGCCGGTCATTAGATGGGTGACAAAAAATTCCCTATATTCTTCTATCCATAGGGGATGGCCCGTGCCTCATTTTTTTATTAAAGCTTTATAATAATAAATTATTAAAACATTGTGTACACATTATGCCGTGTGGTGACGGCACAGAATACAATATCACCACGCCCATCTCTCCCGCGGGTGACGTACAAGGCGACTAAGGGTTAAAACAGCAATGATTAATGGGCAGCAGCGTTCCTCTTATGCCACCTAGCAATCTAGTGCGATTTCCGTGCGCGATGGATGGCAGTAGGCTCGCCACATGGGACCTAGCTTAATTGGCGAATAGTGGGTGTTTTATTTACCTTTTTTTTTTGCCAGGGGTAAACTGTAGTTACGCATTCCTTCGCCGCGACGGGAACGCCGCCTTGAAGGATATGTGGGACTCGAGGGAAGAGGTTCCCTCCATACGCCACTAAACATCCCCTGGGTGATACACCTCAACGCGTTGATGGGGGCCTAGGACATGACAAGAAGTCTCCCATCCATTCACCCCCATCGCGTTGCCCGCAATGGCGGGCTCTCCTCTACCTAGTGCCGCAGCCCCCGTATCACAGGGCGCCGCAGCTCTCCCCAGGAGTTCCCCCGTCGGGCTAATGTTCCCGGCTCGGCGAAAGAACCCCTCCTGCTGCAAACGGGCAAGCCCGGAGCTAAGCCCTCCCCACCTATGCACACAGCCGCCGGACAAACGCCCCGACACGGCTCCACACACGTCTCCAACAGTGGCGCCAGAAGGGTAAGCACCCTTCCGGTGCCACGATTGGGGACAGCCACTAGTTGGCCCTGAAAACAGCCGTTTCACGGGCCTACAACCCCGCCCTCTGGTAACAGAGGGACGGGAGGCGGCCTTCCCCCCTCCTGCAGGCCTCACAAGAGGCCTCGTCCCTCACACGCCGCCGGACAAACGCCCCGACGCGCCCCCACACACGTCTCCAACAGTGGTGTCAAAAGGGGCCCGGATGGAACTCAGCGTCAAATTATGGCTGTGGTCTACGCATTGCCCCCCCTCCGAAGGCCGTAGCCATCCCGTGGCCGAAGCGCAAATGGGCCGCTACCCCCACGTCTTAGGTGGGAGGTCCAACGCACCAGTGAGGGCACCAGGGTCTGCATCGACCAGCCAACGCTGCCTCTTCCGGCACCACCATTGGAGATCACTACGACCAAAGGCCGTACCTCCTCTGTTCCGAAGCTAGCCGTCTGGTTGATGGTTCGACGCGGCAGGCGTCGATCCATCAACCAGCCGTTGCCCAGGGTGCACCACGTGTTTTATTTACCTCTGCCAACCCATTCGGGGTTTTTATGTATTATTTTTTTTTCTGAAATTTCCTCGTCCGTATCTCGGACGGGACACGGCTCGCGCCCACCACGGTCTAGCATAAATCGTCCTTTACCGGCGAAGGTCGCCCAACTCGGCGCGCCGCTCCGAATTGTGTCCGCGGGAGTTCTTGTTAACAAGGCCCAGTTGTAAACTACCTACCTACCCACCAACTAAACTTCTGGGACAGCAGAGAAGTTAACAATTAAGCGTCTTTCTTCTGTCCCCCGCGGTTTTGATTTCCGGCCGCGTAATTGTCCGTAATTGTCACTGTTATTCCCGTGCTTGCACGCGCTCGAACAAGAACTCGTAGGAGAGGGTAGTTTGCGAAACTTCTGACGCTCGTTTGTTTAAGAATGATTTTGCGCTTGGACGATCACTCGTGTCTATATTTCAACTGAACACAATGGCAGGCATCATCATCTTCTTGAGCCCTTTATTTTGCCTTGCCTATTCATGTATTAATATTATAGCGCGTATTAACATCCTGGTTGGCCGAGTGGTATAAGCATCTGTCCGGATTGCAGAGAAGGACAAATCGTTTATACTTACGTCGAAATTACCTGCATACTTGCTACGTCGTACGTACAAACTAGCGTACATCTTTCTCGTATATTTTAGATACCTATGTCAAAAAGTTACATACATACATACATACATAATTCACGCCTATATCCCCGAAGGGGTAGACAGAGGTGAACTAGCACCCACGCTTCGCCAATTATGCTAGGTCCCATGTAATATGTGGCGAGCCTATTGCCATTTATCGGGCACAAAAGTCGCAGTACTTTGCAAGGTGGTAGGTATAAGAGGAACGCTGCTGCCCATTCCTCATCACTGATTTATCCTGAGTCGCCTTGTACGACACCCACGGGAGAGATTTGGAGTGGTGACAATTGTATTCTACTATGCCGTCACCACACGGCCTCGAACAGTAGGCATAATACTACACACGACGCCAGAACATACCTTATTCTTTGGTATCAGTTATGAATGTTTCATGGGGCGGCAGAGAACCCATGTGCTACGCGGTAATGCGCCCTCCGTTGTTTTTGGACACACGAGTGCTCAGCCACTGGGGTATTCTTGATGCGGTTACAGCGTTCGATGCTCACTGTTTTTCAATTTTGGTTTAACCGTCATGAAAATAAGTTCTTAAGTTTCTTCGGAGAATTACAACTGCAGAATTATAGATATTAGTTATCGATGTTTTTTATAATATTTTGAAGATAAATGTTAATCAATGTTAGAAAAATTATGATACAAAGAAAAATTAAAGAATACGTACATAAAAGGCAGAGGTGCTCAACACCCACGTTTCGCGCCTATTGCTATCTATCGGGCACGTATTTTGCAGTGTATTACTAGGTGGTTTAAGAATTAAAGAATGAATTATTGACATTTTTGTGACCTCTTTTTTAGAGAAAATTTTATCAATTTTTCAATGATTCGATGATGACAATTGCACAATTTACGCAGCTGTGTCCAATGCTGGTTCAGTGCTAGTTCACCTCTCGGGGATATAGGCATGATTTATGTAAATGTACCTATGTATGTAAGTGTCCAATACGCCAACCTCGCTGGGAGTACCGACGGGAGGCAACACGTGAACGCCAGTTGGCAATATGAAGTTTATAATTGCAACGTTCCGATTTTTCGCCGAATCACGATTTTCGGCCGGACTCCGCTGCCGCTGACAATTTAATTATGTTCCAAGTATTGTTATTATTAATTAAATAATCACGTCGATTCACTTCACATATCGACCTAGAAGTGCCAATACCTTCTATCTGACATGACCAGCATTTAACAAACAGACATACATCACGCCTATATCCCCGTATATATATAGGTGACTACGTTTCGCTAATTAGGTCCCATGTAATAGGCGGCGACCCTATTGCCATTTATCGAGCACGGAAATCGCAGTACCTACATTGCTAGGTGATCTAGTAGTTTAGTATAAAACTTGGGATGCGTATCGTTACTTGCGAACACTTTCTTAGTTAAATCAATTTTTACTACTTTTCTTACTACTCGCTAATCCCGCATTAATTAGACGATGTCTTTCTTTTAACTCCACTCGCACACAACATTACAAGGCTACCACATCCGCATGTTCCATTTACATGACAATAAGGTCCACGCCTCGCAAAACCGTTTGTACCGAACAGATCCCGAGCACAAAGCCAGACCCGGTTTTTATCGACATAAAAACCGATTCCCCATTCATATCGATGAACGCACACCATTCAATTAACTCGAATGTAAATTAGCTATCTGCTACCCAGCCGTCTCCGTGAAGATACAATACAGGGCTTATCTGTCCCACACACCCTTGTTGCCCTGAACAAAGGGGATTTGAGTACCTACGCTAGTGTTGTGGCTGATATCGATTTGAAAAATGCGAGGGACGCGCTGGGACAGTGCTTTACTCAGAGTGCGACACTACGATGTGTCCCACTTTAAAAAAAATGTGGGTTATTTATGGAGAAACTGCTGTCAGATCTATAGAATCGATACCTGTGACAGAAGTCCAAGTTACTCTGCCAGTTTCTTTTGAGTTGTGATTCTTTTACCGTTATTGTAACAATCGTATCTCAGTATCATTGATTTTGACACAGTTCTTATATTTTCTTTTAATAGCAGCAGCTGTGTCAAAATTAAACAATACCTTGCATCTAAGTAAACGTGCGGACCAAGTATATAATAACAATAACAAAACTTCGTAACAAATAGATACTTTTGGCAAATATCTACCTACATTCAAAGATCTAGTCTGAATTTAATGTAACAGTATTAATGATTTCAATAAAAAATATAATCCAAATCTCATTTACTTATCTGTACCTTACTGGCTTTTTAATTACATTTTATGAAAGGAAATTAAAAGGTCTAACTGTAAGCAGTATCTAGATATTCGCGTTCAAAATCGTAAGAATCTTTCATAAAGTAAATGCTCCTCAAATTAGTAAACCTACATACATACATACATAAATCACGCCTATATCCACGAAGGGGTAGGCAGAGGTGAACTAGCACCCACGTTTCGCCAATTATGTTAGGTCCCATGTAATAGGTGGCGAGCCATTTATCGGGCACAAAAGTCGCAGTGCATTCATCACTGATTTATCCTTAGTCGCCTTGTACGACACCCACGTGAGAGATTTGGGGCGGTGACAATTGTATTCTACTCTGCGGTCACCACACGGTAGTAAACCTACTTTTTACTATTACGATACTATTACCTACAAAGAATATTGTGGTAAGAAAAAGTTCGAAAAATTATAGTCTTGACATGCGGGACACCAAGACGTCTTGGTTGGCCGATTAGTGGCATCTGCACTCCAGAAGACGCAGGTTCGATTCCCGCATCATGACTCTAATTTTTCAACCTTTTTCTAACCACAATATTATTTGTGAACATTATTTATTTCTAAGGATAAATCAGTAAATGAGGAATGGGCAGCAGCGTTCCTCTTATACTACCGTCCTGACAATGTACTGCGACTTTTGTGCCCGATAAATGGCAATAGGCTCGCCACCTATTACATGGGACTTAACATAATTGGCGAAACGGGGGTGAGAATTCACCTCTGCCTACCCCTTCGGGGATATGGGCGTGATTTATGTATGTATTTATTTTTATTTTTGGTGTCCCGTTTGTAGTCTCCCGCCTGTAGTGTCCCGTCGACGGACCATCACTAACGCTCTCAATAGTTCACAGTGTCACAACAAACTTGCAGATAAGTGTGTACACCCCATAGACGGCACGTGACGATGGGGCGCGCTTAATTAAGGCAGGTGGCTTCGGGGCCTCGGAGTGAAGGTTACGATTGTGGGAGATTGATGATTGCGTAGTGATGTCATAAAGTTTGAGATGTGTCATGTGAATAATCAGAACAGTACTGTTATGTATGCTGTATAAGCAAATGTACAAATGTTAATAGTAATTCAGGCGGTGCCGTGTGGTAACGGCAGAGTAGAGTACAATGAATCAATAAACGAGCAGCGAGCTAACGTGCAATCACCTTGTACATGCGCGATCCCACCGAACCCTTATGCTACCGTATTTTATGTCAATGTGTGCGTCACAGTGCGTTCCTACAGTACGTAAGCACACATTCTAATGGGCACCGGCCAGTTTGTATGAAGACGTATCACTGTTCTGGGTATACTGTGGTATAGATAACAGCAGTAACCTCATAAACTTAGCATACTTATATCCGGCACGTCAAGGAGCTAGCTGGTCCCGCTAAAAATGTATCCCGGCTAAAAGGCAGCGACTCGACGGCCGGTTGTTTCGCAGAGAAGATGAATGTACGTGCGGCGACTGTACAGGTGCCGGGAACGTCCGCCGCCTTATTGGAGTGCGAGTAGCTGGCAGGGCGTCGCCACACTGGGCCGCTAGGCTCTATGGGTACATACATCATCATCCTCTAGCCCATTGATTCCCAAAGTGGTCCAGGTGAACCCCCAGGGGTCCACAGCAGACTGGACGAGGGTCTACGTGGGTATGATATAAAAATGGGGGTTCACGATTCTATAATATTGGTTTTTCTTCACCTATCAAATGTAGGCTATATTTAAAAAAGCTCAACGACTGTTACTCGTAAAGACTTGCAATTATTCACTCACAACACCATAATCAATTAATTAATTAACCAATCAATGCTCACTTTTTTTTCGACAAATTTATTTTTGCCGATTTTTGAAAAATATGGTAGAAATGTACCTAGTAGCAAGGGCGGTCCACCGGAACCAGCAAAACTTTTAAAGTGGTCAATGAGAACAAAAAGTTTAGGAAGCTCTGCGGCGGACGCGGGTTCGATTCCCGCCTCAAGATCATAATTTTTCGAAATTCTTTTTCTAACCACCAAAATCTGTGTACTAATTTAAATAGGGCTTTTAGGAGCAGGCTCCCACTTCACAAAACCGTCCCAGTGAGTCAGTGCACCAACCGGTATAAGTGACGGGCCGCTCCGTAGATATTTCACGGCGCTTGTTCGACACAAAAGCTTGCTCCGAATATCGAAGCACTATGTGTCGTGTGTCGACACCGCGCCGCGTGCCTGTGTACGTACGCTAAGTACTTTATTGGGACTAGACTTTACAGACGTGTACGTTTGCCCTCTTTACGTAACTGCCTAATGGATTCTGGAAGAGTCGGTTGCTACTTGGTGTTCTAAATACTCTCGTCTTCCTGTCCTGTTCCCAATTTATCTGGGGTCGGCGCAGTAGGTATGTTGCCTCTTCCATTCATATCGGTCAGACGTCATGAAACCACCCACTCCCTTTTGATTCATACAAAAATACAAAAATCTTTATTGCATAACTCATAGTCTATATACAATTTATTGTGGCTGGAGCTTCCTTTTAAGCAAGGAATTTGCTTGTGCTAGGAAGCACCGCTCTTCCATAACAGGGTATAACATAAAAGACTTAAGCGAATAGCAATTTAATTCATATCATCCATCACACCGTAAAGGTGCTAGTAATGAATTATTACATACATAAATCACGCCTATATCCCCGAAGGGGTAGGCAGAAGTGAACTAGCACCCACGTTTCGCCAATCATGTTAGGTCCCATGTAATAGGTGGCGAGCCTATTGCCATATATCGGGCACAAAAGTCGCAGTACATTGCTATTGCTAGGTGGTATTAGAGGAACTTTGCTGCCCATTCCTCATCATTGATTTATCCTTAATTAAATTAAAATTAATGTATAGAAAAAAGACGAAAAGGACCATGACGAGAGGCCGAAGAACGGAGAGAGTGATTGGGATAGAAACATTCCAATCCATACTGCTTAAGGTTTCGGCTTAGGTTTTATAGCCGGCCGCCTGCCTGACACCAACGCTCTTTGGGTATGCTGTTGTTGGTGGTTTGCCCTCCACCATTCGGGTGCCCTGAGGTGTTTATTGGTCTACACCGGGCAATCTCCCTTAGTCGACTTTTACGACTGTTGCTACATGGTGTTCTACATACATAAATCGCCTATTTCTCCCCAAAGGTTTAAGCAGAGGTTTATTAGCACCCATGTTTCGCCAATTTATTATGTAAGGTCGAATTGTCATCAAATTATGGTCGACGACGACGATCAGTGACCAAAATAACGTATATTATATAGAGATGTTCTGACTATAGGGTAAAGCCGACTAATCGGCTTTACCCTATAGCAAGAAGCCACTTTTGTAGTCGGCGAATAGTCGGCGACTAGTCGGCAAAAAGCGCCGACTATCCGGCTTCGTACTTTCTATGTATTTCTCAATAAAATGTATACAGAATTAGTAAAACACCAGCAACCTCGCAGGGCTGGATATAGTATAGCTATATCATAAACGACATAGTTTGTTCTACGACTTTTATTATTCGTTAGAAATTCGTTGAAAACTCTAAACCCAAAAAAAAATCTAAATCATAAACCGGGACTTTATTAACATTTCTTAGGAAATTATATTAACTTTATAAACATAATTACGATGACAATGTATTAAATTATTTTAAAATAAAAATAATCAACTTGAATTTTATTTTTATCATCTAAAATTAAAGAAATATTTCTTGCAAATAATAAATTATATTATGAAATGAAAATGAAAATGAAAATATGGTTTATTCATATAAGGTATGATTACATACACTCATGAATCGTCAAAGAAATAACGTTAAACACTGGAAACGAAAAGAAAAACAGTTTCCAATATTTAACGTTATAAGCTACACCATCCGTTCGTAAACCACCAGGAGGCCTTGTTCTGAGAAGAACGGGCAAGAAACTCAGCAAGTTTGTTCCTCCATTAATGAAAGATGTCATAAAATGTTTTTAATATATCCTATTATATTCTATCTTATCATATTAGTTATCATATTATGCTCGACTTCGAGCTCAAGAACTTGCGAATTGATTTGCTTCGCGCATCTCTTCAATTTCATTCTTCTTTGTTTCGCCGCCTTGTCGTACCAAATCGCTTCGCATCACTTTAAGTTGTGGTTTTATGCATTGCGAATTCGCACAAAACGCATTTTTTTTTGTACAGCCTTATTAACGGTTTCCGTGACTCTTGTTTTTTGATATTTGGAATGCGAATGTTTTTGTCGACTGATTGATTATTTGATTTTTTGCGTAAAATTTTTAGGCGATTTGAATTGCGTAGAAAAAATTAATTTTCGAAACTGTAGAGCTGTCAAACATCGCGAAGGTCATGGAAACCGTTCGTGATAAAATTCGGAAATTTCTGAATATTCCCAATAACCATGATCGGCTTGGCCGACTAGTCGGCCGATTAGTCGGCCTTTTTACCACCGACTAATCGGCTAGTCGGCTAGTCGGCCAAAGTCATAGTCGGCACATCTCTAATATTATACTATACAACTCAATTGAATGCCGACAAAAGCGGTATTTCATTTTCAGTATCGAGGAACATAAGCAGGTTTTAGAACCGCATCGGCCCGAAGGGTTACGTAACGAATTTAAGGATCCATTTACCACTTTCCATTTTGAAAACCCATCGGAGGAAATTAAATTCGTAATTGATATGGACTTTCAGTTTAGGGGGCATTACATTCATTTGTGCGACATGGTAAGGTCCTGGTGGAATATAATGGAATGTACTGTTTGATCCTGGTGAAATCTCTGGTCCCAGAACAACAAAAGTGATTAGCTATTGGACAAGAGGTCCCGGATTCGAATCCTTGTAATAAACACATGTATTTGTACTCGAGTCACAATTGTATAATTGCAAGAAATATTTTTATGATGACCTATGACCATAAAGGGAACTTCTCCGCCCGCTACGCGTTCGGAAAATCTCATGTCCTGGTCCTAGGGTGACACCAAACTTTGATCTTACCTCGGGAGATAATAAAGAAAGCCTCAGATCGCATATGTATCGTCAAATAACGTGCGATCTGAGACATTTTTTCTTTTATCCCCTTGGTATATATGATCTACGTTTACTTACTTAGATATGCTATGTCTTCTCTTTGGGTACCTAATAAATAGGTATGAGTGCCACAAATATTATTATCTTTTTAACTGAGACGTTATGTCTGAATATTTTCTCATGTTTTGAACATTTCAGTGTTAACGAGATCAGATAATGCAATGCGGAGCGTCGGTACGGACCGTATTCTACCATTACCGGTCGGCTGTGCCCGCGGCTAATGAAGAGACATTAATAATAGCCCTACTTGATACATCATTGCCGCAAAGGTACGTGTTCAGGGGGTCTCTTCAATATTATACAATTTTAGACATTAACAACAGCAGGTCTATCATTTATGTCTAAAAATGTATACATCATTGGCGTACTGGTACGTATCCAGGGGTTTCATCGCTTCTTATACTTTATTTCCTCTCCGATATCATAGAATTTTTAGACATGAATGATAGCATTATCACCACCCCTTAAATTTCCACACTGCTGGGGCACGGGCCTTCCATATGGATGAAAGAATATAGGCAGATTGGGCCATAACCAACCAAGCTGGCCAAGTGCGGGATGGTGGGTATTAACGACTGCCGATCCAGCCGGGACCTTGACGTGCCTTCCGAAGCACGGAGGAACTCGAGAAAATAGATTTTTAGGTCACCCATCCAATGACCGGCCTTAGCCAAGATAGCTTAGTTTCCGCAATCGCAGGCCAAGCGTACCTACTATGCCACTGCGCTAGCGAGCTTCTCTAATGATAGCAGGTCTATCATTAATGTATAAAAATGTATACATCATTGGCGTACTGGTACGTATCCGGGGGTTTCATCGCTTCTTCTTCTTATTTCATTTGGACATACATACATACATAATTCACGCCTATATTCCCGAAGGGGTAGGCACAGGTGAACTAGGACCCACTCTTCACCAATGATGCTAGGTCCCATGTAGTAGGTGGCGAGCCTATTTCCATTTATCGGGCACAAAAGTCGCAGTACTTTGCTAGGTGGTAGGTATAAGAGGACGCTGCTGCCAATTCCTCATCACTCATTTATACTTAGTCGCCTTGTACGACACCCACGGGAGAGATTTGCGGTGGTGACAATTGTATTACAAAGAAAAAGAGGTGTGAAAAAATTCGAAAAATGTGTCCCGTTGCGGGAATCGTCCTCCGCAATCCATTCGGCCAACGAAGACGAGTCCCTTTTCTGAATAATATATTATATTTAACATGTATATTAAAATCTAAGTAATAATTATATCGGCTTTTCAATCATGTGCCTGAATACGTCCGCCGGAAATAGCCTATAGCTATATGATAGCCACAATGTAATGTAATTGTCATAATCACAGTCTACTGGAGGCGTGGTTATTATACACTTGCATATAATAAGTTTGTGACTAGGTACAGTGAACCACGCGACAAATTATACAAAACTGCAAATTATTCCTATTCCTTTTCAGACAACATTACCAGCAGGACTTATCCCTATGGATGGAAGAATATAGGGAGAATGGGCCATCACCCACCGCGCTGGCCCATTGCGAATTGGCGGGTATTAACGTCTATACAACCGGGACCAACGGCAAGCACGGAGGAACACGAGATAACATATTTTTGTTCACCCATCTAACGACCGGCGTTAGCGTACATTGCTTAGTTTATGCAATCCCAGGCCGAGAGCGCTGAGCCAATGCGCTACCGAGCTCCTCTTTTATAACAAAAAAGAGACTTTTAATTTAAGTATAATTTAATTAATATGAAATAACATTGCCGTGTAGTGACGGCAGAGTAGAATACAATTGGCGACTAAGGGTAAATCAGTGATGAGGAATGGGCAGCAGCGTTCCTCTTATACCACCTAGCAATGTACCTACTGCGACTTTTGTGCCCGATAAATGGCAATAGGCTCGCCACCTATTACATGGGACCTAACATAATTGGCAAAACGCGGGTGCTAGTTCACCTCTGCCTACCCCTTCGGGGATATAGGCGTGATTTGTGTATGTATGAAATAACTTCTTCTTCCTTTCCTGTTTGTATGTTTATTTGTTTGTTCAGTATGTTTCCTCGTCCATTTATATCGGTCAGACGCCATCAAGCCATCCACTCCCTTTTGATTCACATCATCCATCCGTCCAATTATTATGAAATAACGTGGGGCCTTTTTGAGGGCGTCGGAATCCAGTCCTTTTTTAAGAAGAAAGCTCCCTTTTTTCTCTCACAACCTCTTGGTATAGCGTTTAAAGGAATCTAGAAAGCCTGTGATTTTGGCTACCAGTCGACTGTGCTCGGCTTTATCTAGCCAACCGATAACGCTAGGACGTAAGCGGCCCTTTGATGTTGTTCGCACTACGGTCACGGAGACAAAAGGACATCCTTTGTGACTGCTATGTTTGCTGACCATTACGGGCGCGTGAACGCTGAAGACAATACTGGAATTGTTTACGTCTCCGATCTGGTAAAAGAGGGCCTAAGGGTGCTTTCCCACCGGAGATGTACGAGGAAAATGTGACGTGCGAAGATGATCATTATCGAATGGCCAATATCCAACATATTGATTTTTGACGGACATTTGTTCTCGAGTCATTGTTGCTTATAAGGGCCGGCGCAGATTGGCGGCACGGCATGGCAGGGTATTTTTTGGCGATGAATATAACTAAAAGGTATGAAAATAAAGTTGAAAGTTTTATGTTGAAGGTCGCAGGTACAAAAGCAATGCCGTGAGATGCTTAGACATGCTTTGACGGCAGCCTTCGGAACACCTTGGCGTCCCACGGAACGCATTGGCAGTCTTCGGGATACCGAGAGATACCGCGACAAGACAAGACCTAAGAAGACTCATATCATACCACGGCATTGCTACCGCCAGTTTGCGCTTACATGTAGGCATGCCGTAGGATCCCTTGTCGTGCCGTGCCGCCAATGTGAGACGATAACTTTTAGCATTCTATAGATTCACAGTCACACCTTCACAATGTGTCAACTGATTTAAAAATAATTATGTATGTAACGTATTAAAAATGTATCTGTCATCTAGTAATATTAACACAAGTGCTTAAGCTACTTACTTTGGGCTAGAAGATAGGTGTGAGTCTTCTTCTCCCTGTCCTGTTCCCAGTCTATATGGGGTCGGCGCAGTATGTTTCCTCTTCCATTCATATCGGTCAGACGTCATCAAGCCATCCACCCCCTTTTGATTCATATCATCCATCACACCGTAAAGGTGCTAGTGTTGAATGAATGTATAAAAAAGAGACGGAACGGACCATGACGAGAGACCGATGAACGGAAAGAGTGATTGGAATGACAACATTCCAATTCATACTGCTCAAAGTTTTGGCTTAGGTTTTACAGCCGACCGCCTGCCTGACACTAACCCACTTTGGGTATGCTGCTGTTGGTGGTTTGCCCTCCACAATTCGGGTGCCCAAGGTGCTTATTGGTCTACACCGGGCAATCTCCCTTAGTCGACTTTTACGACACCCATAGGATGAGTCGGGGTTGGCCTATTCTACGTTATTTGTTCGCTCCCAGGCCAGCATAGAAGATGATGATAAGTGTGAGTGTAAGACTTAATCAAGGGCTGGTGGTGTGACGTGAATAACTACGCTGGAGGGAAAACAAATTAAGTTTCACTCCGTCCCTAAACAAAAAACCTCCGCAAACGTACTAATTTTATTTTCATTTCTATTCGTGCCGCCATTGATCCCTACGCAATCACGGCTCAGTGTCCAATAAATATTATAAGCAGACAGCTTTACAGCCGGCCGGCAGCCCGGCCAAATTAAAACTTACCCTCATTACCAATAAATCAGAACCTAAATCGACCTTTGTTTCACGTGGAGCGGTAATTTTTAATGTATAACGCGAGGTTTGATATGGGTGTGCTAAACTGTTTTGTTCCGGAGAGGCCCTGTCGAGATAAGTGGGCATTAGAGGCTGGGAAGCTCCAGGCTTAATATCTAGAATTGATAACATCAAAAAAAAAAGTAAATTAGGCACCTGCGTCGCGTTTGCTGACTCAAAAAAAATACATAGGTACATACATACATAAAGTTTTATTTAATGCATGTGAGAATTTGAATTTAGATTCTAATTATTATTATTATTTAAGGAAATTTACGAATTTATAATAAGTCCCCTCATGTTTGCTGTGCCCTTTTTTTTTTTTTTTTTTTACGGAGTGGACCACATTTACGCACCATATCAGCCGCTAGCTAAGCGGCTGACGTGTGTGGGACTCGCCCGACTCTTTCAAGTCGGGAATACCCACTAAACCACTCCGGTGTTCCCCTAGCCCTTCAAGCGGGGAGAGTCTGGGAAAAAAGTTTTGCCCGTCTGGGGTTTGATCTGGTGCCCTCTCGACCACTTAGTAGTGTTTTGAGTATTAGGCCAACTGCCACACAAGTTGTTTGCTGTGCCCTAGCAGGGCGTCACTTGTACTGTAACAAAAACTCTGCAACACCTTTTTTTAAACATGTGACTTGCAATGTACGAATAAATAAATAAATCACGCCTCTATCCCAGAAAGGGAAGGCCGAAGTTATCGCAATTTATCGGGCACGAAAGTTGCAGTATCTTCATTGACAGGTGGTATTAGAGGAAGTCGACTGACTTCCTCTCATACCACAGTCCTCTTATACCATAAAACAGTGACGAGCAATGGGCAGAAAGAAGTGCTGCCCATTCCTCGTCACTGTTTTAACACTTAGTCGCCTTGTACGACACCCACGGGAGAGATGGCCCGCCTGACAGCTAGCAGCATCTTATCAAAATCTGTCGCCATAATAATAATGTTAATAGCAGTATTGTATTCCGAAAATTTTATAAAATTGGTTGAGGGTACCAGGTGAAGCTCGATTCCATCTTCGTCCCTTATCGTCTCTTACCATCAGGTGAGATGAAGTTTAAGAGCTTCCATATCTAGAAAATTAGGAATTTAAGAAAATCATCCACCCAGAAGTCAACCTTATTATTATTTTGATTTTTATTTCAACATTAAATAAATGCTAGAAAAATTATCACAAAGAAATTTGTGGTTAGAAAAAGTTCGAAAAATTATAGTCTAGATGCGGGAGACGAGATTCTGGGCAGATGCCTCTACCATTCGTCTTCGGATTCTCGCATCAAGATTATAATTTTTCGAACTTTATCTGGCCATTTTCTTTGTTTACATTATTGTTCGAAATTTTCAGTCATCTTTTCGTTAAATGTTCCGATCCAGAATCTTGCTCAAGTGCATACGCAGAGCACACAAGCCATCCCTTTTGAGGGTAAACAGGAAAAAGCGTTCCATTCACCGCCTCTCCTCCGACGAGAAAATAAGTGAGGAGCACATTTTTCGGGGACAACGATCCCCAGTCACATAAACCAAAAGATACTTACAATACATTTCAACGGTAACATAAATCGGCTTGGGGCGATATTAAATATTCGTTAAGTCGCCCCAGCGCTTCAGTGTGTCATTAATAATAATATTGGATACATTCGCCGTTTGTGGTAACCGCTTTTACCTGGCGTAGTGATGGGATAACTTATATTTATTTATTTTATTTTATTTATTATTGTCTATTTAATTTTTCGCCGTGTGGTGACAGACAGCAAAGCAGAATACAAAACTACCCTGAATCTTACTCGCGGGTGTCGTACAAGGCGACCAAGGGTTAAGACAGCGATGAGTAATTAGGCAGGGCAGCGGCATTACTTTTGTACCACCTAGCAATATACTGAGCAATGGGCAGCAGCGTCCCTCTTATACCACCTAGCAATGTACTGCGATTTCCGTGCCCGATATATGGCAATAGGCTCGCCTTTTGTCCACATAGCACCGAACATAATTGGCGAAACGTGGGTGTTAATTCATCTCTACCTAATCCTTCGAGGGCAGAATGGATTGGAATGTTGTCATTCCGATCACTCTCTCCGTTCATCGGTTTCTTGACATGGTCTGTTCCGTCTCTTTGTACATTCTTTCATCGTTAGCACCTTTCCGGTGTGATGGATGATATGAATCAAAAGAAGTGAATGGCTTGATGACGTCCGACTGATATGAATATAAAGGAAACATACTGCGCCGACCCTAGAAAGACTACGAACAGGGCAAAGAGTAGAAGTATTTGTGCAGCTACAAGACATTCTCTTATAATCTTCTTTTAAATGCATGTATAAAAATGAATTGCTATGCGTTTGTCTCGCTAAAACTAGAGAACGGCTAAGCCGATTTAGCTGATATTGGTTTCGAAATGATTGTCTTGGGCCAGGCAAGGCAGGACAATATGGAAAAATTGCAAGAAAAATAGACAATTTATTTTCCCACATAAACTGCTTTCCTGTCAAACATTTGACGTAACCATGGCAAGCAAATCGTAATCGTGGCTAATAAAGCCTGCACCGAGCATAGTCCAAACGGGTCGTGTCCCATCCCTAGCGCGATATTAAGTAGTCATAAATTCCACAGACGTCTGTCGGGATGATTCCGACCGTTTCACTTTTAACCTTTTACGAATTATTTTCAGGTTTCGCCGCGAAACCTTCGATATATGGCTTCGGCGGTTGAAACCGACGCCTGTATCTAAGGTTTCGATAAAATTTTGGAGGACGTACGAAAGGAATGTAGGGTACGCACTTTTAGAGGCGACTAGAATTTTTTTTAAACAGAAAAAGAGGTCAGATATATTTCGTAAAATTGTGTCTTGATGCGGGAATCGAACCCGCGTCCTACGTAATCTGGGCGGCTGCCTATACCACTCGACCAGCCAGTACTTTACTTGACTTGTCATGAAATGTCTCTAAGGGGACCCTCGCAATACAGAAATATAATTTGGCGAGCCTATTGCCATATACCGGGCACTGCTGCTGCCCATTACTCATGTCACGCTGTCTTTACCCTTAGTCGCCTTATACGACACCCGCGGGAGAGATGGAGGTGGTGACAATTGTATTCTTTTCTGCCGTCACCACACGGCTCTCCGTTACAAGTATCAAGTAATTATAACGCCGTGCCAGACTGAGTCCCACGGGCTGTCCAAAAAGCGACCGTACAATAACACAATAGAGTTCACAATCTACCAGAACCGCACGTTCGGTCAATCAGCAAAATAAAACATGAGTGCCACTGACCCGCATCCCAATGCGTTAGAGGCCTATTAATCTTGATACATTGGAATCTTTCCACGGGTGCGGACCAGTTGTTTATATTCTGAAGGCACGCGGGGATAAGTGTGCACGTTTAGCTACGTCTGGATACAAATTGGACAAATAAAATTTGGTATTAGCTACACTAGGGCCGGTGAGCGGGTTTGCTTGCGTTGTGTTTTTAAACGGCCGTGTGGTGACGGCAGGGCGGAATGAAATTGTCACCAACCCCTTTTATTTATTTAATAATTTCTATAGGAATAGTTACTCTTCATCTCTCCCGTGGGTGTCGTATAAGGCGACTAAGGGTAAAGACAGCAATGTTCTCGCCACCTATTACATAGGACCTAACCTAATTGGCGAAACGTGGGTGTTAGTTCACCTCTGCCTACCCCTTCTGCGATATAGGCGTGATTTATGTATGTATGTATCTTTTCCAACCGGCGAAAGGAAATGCACTGAAACACGTGTACGCCTGTTAAATTGGTTAAAACTTTCTGACCTCGGGGGATTAAAAAAAAGCCTCAGATCCCATATTTATTAATTCCTGCGAGACATTCTTTGCTGTATTGCCCTTGGTATATGTCGGCGTCGGTATTTAACTTGCCAGCTGGCGCGCCTTTACAATATCGTCGTACCAGTCGTACCACTCATCGGCT
Source organism: Cataclysta lemnata (assembly GCA_963931975.1). NCBI lineage: Eukaryota > Metazoa > Arthropoda > Insecta > Lepidoptera > Crambidae > Cataclysta > Cataclysta lemnata. The sequence goes on from OZ008355.1 coordinate 12,528,823, forward strand.
CAGGTGACACGTGCACGTGAGTCATAGCTCAGAGGGAAGCGACCGGCCGGGCGGCCGTCTATAAAAGCAAGACGCCGCATGGCGAGACTTCACTTCTGCTAAGGCAACGGACCAGTGCGCACGTCTTAAATGTGACACGGATCACACCTGAATCGAACCCCTTTTTATTAGTTAAAATTAGATTACCTAATTTATTAATCAATCATTTAAATTTATTATTTACTAGAATAAGAGTTTTGTGATTATTTATTGTCTGAATTGTTTTGATTAAGATAATATCTCTTTTATTGTGATTATTCTTGTCAGACTAATTATTTACGTTTTATAATAGTCCCAAATTAAAACTTAATAAAATTATTGTTACACTTTTTATTGTCTCATCTTATAAACAAAAGTAGCTATTTACAATGAGTGATTCAGCTTCACCTATTCTCCAACATAATCACCCTCACTCCGAAATCAGAAGTGGGATTCACTATGTGCTATTTTTAACGTTCGCCATCGTTATGGTTTGTGGGTACAAGTGGAAACCTATCAACGATTTTGTTAAGTTTTAGAGAAATACCGTAAACTGATAGTTCAAATTGAGACGTTAAATTACTCTAGTTGAATTTGTCGAAATGTCTAAGAAATTTATTAGTACACCTCGAAAGCACGTTCTTCCGTTCCGGGTATCGAACACAACAATTTCGAACAATAATTTCTTGTTTGTTGGTGTAGATACTAGGGATCGCATTTAGGTGAGGCGAGCAAGAGCGCTGGTGCTCGTTCGTGTGCAACGCTGCTGCGCCTACGCAGTCGGCGCGTTCACACACGCCGCCCTTGCATATGCCTGCCCTGGCGAGTGAGTTTGCCGCCCTTTTGGGTGCGCGAGGTGAAGTTTGCACGGTAGCGACAGACACAATTTCGTGTGCGCCGAGCGTGAATGTGTCAGCACTCAGCTCGATAAACCCGGTGAGATCCACCTATTATTATGTGTCTGATTTCGACCCTAGTATTTACGATTTCAATGCATGGTGTGAGGAAGTCGTACGCGCTCTTTTACATATCCAGTAGGATGAAAAGGATTGATCAGTCCGTGTGGGCTTATTTCTAAAAAGTCACGTGCGTACTTGATTACGCTAGTGGAGTGGTAACAATAACAGTTGGTCAATTTTAAATCACAATTGAAATCCTTGTTTCCACGACGCATCGACGTTGCAACCCTACCTTTGATGTACCTAATGTGTAACGAATCCGATAAGAACACCATTTATGCAGATTATGTTCCTAAATCGAAATTACAATTAAGTGTCTTGAAAGGATTAAGTGACGATCTGTTATGTAAATAATACGCGGCATAAAAGATTCGCATATTATTATACCGGCAGTCGCCAGTAGTGCTTAAATAATGCCAGAATTCTTATCGATTTCGATAAAACCAAATTGTTCATGTGCAATAGTAAATAAGTCTTTCTCTCTAATGACCAGCTTTGGATACAATCCAAATGTAAAAATGTATTGCTTTAATTGTAATCTACCCGGACATCAAAGCAGATTTTGTACAAAACTATTAAAAATCGAATCTACCATACAGAATGTGAATATAAACATTTCTGTAACTACCTCCGAAGTCACACTGAAAAGGTATGCTTTGCAAAGGGATGTTAACTTTTGTCGAGACGTAGGTACGTCTGCACTAAACGCATCGTTATAGCGACATACGCACAGATGTATTAAATAATAGTGGTTCGAGTATTTCTTTAATATCAAACGATCTTGTCATTCGTTTTTCGTGCCATAATATTTTGGACATACGTACAGATATGGCGTGGTGTAGTGATGTGTTCTGAATTGATTTTTATGTCACATTACCGGCAGAATTTCAGATATCACGTTGGAGGTAGATTTTTATACTGTGTCTTGTAATTATCTCGGTGCTTATTGAAACCGATGTCCTAAATAGGTTTTATAAGAAATAGTCGACTTGTAAATAATATCACGCGATCACGTGTAGTGAATGAATTGTATAACACGATTCGAATCGACGAATTATAAGGGACAATTGTTCTCTGTGTTGAATAAACAACTTTCATCAATGTATATTCGTATTACTAGTCAGGATACCCGATGCGGGTGCTATTTTTTAATGTAAGAATATAAAACATTTACTACTTTAGTTGTGCTCCGTAGATTGTTTAGGTGAATTATTACCATGTGTTGGATATTGTGTTATTGACTAATTTGCGCCAGTTGCTGATGAGTTCAGTAAGGGTGAAGACATGATGGGAGGCCTGGATTGCTTCGGCCTTAGGCATCTACGACCGCTGACTTATAATGCCCGCTGAGGCATTGAGAGGGTTGAATACTTAAAGTGTTTCATTGTTATGTGTCGCATATAACGAAATTTTATTGTGTTAATCGGTTTTTGCTTTGCAAAAATGTGTGTGTAGAAAGGCACGCTGGTCGGGAGGAAGATTCGGTGTAACGTGAGTGCATGCCGTTCGCACCGAGGGACTCGAGTCGGGTGACGCCGCCCCAGCACGGTGCCAGCCGATTGCCCAGCCGGTGCGCGAGCGCACGAGGCGTCACAATCGTCGGCTGAATGGGCGCTCTCCACTACGCGACCACTGTCGCTGCATAAAGAAAAGGCGTCTATGTGGCGTCCCCGCGGCGAGCCGGTGCCGGGTGGGTGTAATGAGCCTGCGTTGGAGCGTGTGGCCAGCAAAGTAAACGCCCCGCGCCGTCTACTCTGTTGCACTCGATGGTAACGGACCGTATTGTAGATGCGATTCGCTCAATCAATACTACGGTAAGGTCTACTTTGTTGCATTCTATAATAACTGATCGTATTGTAGATGCGATTCGCACAATCAATACTACAGTGAGGTCTTCTCTGGTTTGACGGTAGCAGATCGTTTTATGAATAAGAAATCTTTAGATAACTGGACCGACCATGAATGTTTGTCGCAGAGAGGTACCTGCTTAAAAGCTCCTATATAACTCCTATACAACTCCTATACTTAGGTATAACTCCTATATAGCTTTTGATGTTGTTAATATTTTGTAGGACGTGATGTGTACTGGCTCTGATAAATATGCGTCTTACGCTGAATATCCTTATTCGTAGGTTTTTTTCTTAGGTTACGCATAGTTCGTAGACCCAGTGACAAATTGATGGCAGCAATAATTTCATAGTATTCATGGTTCAATCAATCCGCAAATATGAGCGTTAGTTACCAACACTAAAATTAGGTCCAATGAGTTAGTTGAATTTCTTTTAAATTTTGTCAAGCTCAGTACTTCTAAAAGGTGATAGTTAGACCAATCAAAGAAATAAAAATGTCTTTAGTTCATTTTAGAGAAAACTTCGAGTCGTTTCGAGGAAGGCAAACGTATTTTGTGTGGACAGCCGGGCCATAATCAAGCACACTGTTAGTAAGAAATCGAAGGTAGATGTTTGTGCCACCGTCTGTAAAGTACCTACCGACTAACCCAGTCACTTTTTCTTTTTGCAAGAAGATTGGACACAAGGTAAAATCGTGTTGTGCCAAACAGAATTCCGAAACACGTGATATGAACGATGTAAACTTTTGTAGTTGATTTAAATCTATCCACAGTATTGACGTAGTCATAGCAGTAATAGGGTTTCACTATTTTACGTAGGGTACTAGAACTGATTCGGGTTTTCGATCAACCTGTACAAGTGCTTAGTTTTGACTTCCCAAATTAGCCACTTAGGGATTGAGATAATTATGTAAAGGTCAGGTACAGCCGAGTCGTGACAAGGTCAAGGCATTACTGTCAAACAGAAAGCAAGCAACATGGCATTCATCAGCATTTTATAGCTCCAGGAGTAAGCCGCACTAACGGTCAAGTGGAACGCGTTATGGCTGTAGTTAAAAATGGACTAACCATTATACGCAACTATGAAACAAAGGACTGAAAAAAAGGTTTAGACGCCCTTCAATTGGCTATCAACTGCACTAAAAATAAGACGACGAACGTAAGTCCACTGAAAGCCCTCACCGGAAGGCAAGACGCTGTACCAGCAGAATTGATATCGTTGATCGACGAGGCTGAAGGTACCGTGGATCGTAATCAACTTGATAGTTACATGCAAAAGAAAATTGAAATAAGAAGAAAGGAAGACAAAGAGAGATTTAAGAAAGGTAAAGCGAAAGTCAAGAGATTTCAAAAAGGAGAAATAGTATTATTCAAAACAAATCCTCGAAGCCAGATAGGGCTCGAGTTGAAGTATCCAGACGCTTACGAAATCTGGAAAATACTTGCGAATGATCGCTACCAGGTGAAGAAGTTAACTGGAAGAGGTAGGCCTAAAAAAAAGTGGCACACGATCAACTTAGGTTAGCACCAAAACCTGGCGAATGCGTCGAACAAGAGTCCGTGTCGGCGGCACCAAATGATGATACCTTGACAAGAGATGCATCTTCCACTAATGGTGAGTCAGCACAACTTCCAATGTTAGAAGATGCTCATGGAGCTACACTTGAGTAGGTAAGTATGTTGCATATCAATTCATACCAAATAACTTCAGAACATAATTACATATTATTATATTGAGATGAATTTAGCAAGTTGAGGACTGGAGCCTCCTTGTAGTTTGAGTATTTATTAAAAGTCGAGGACAGGGGCCTCCTTTTAATTTGCAAGTTGAGGACAGGGGCCTCCTTGTAATATGAGAATTTGAAAGTTGAGGACAGGGGCCTCCTTCTAATATGAGTATTTGCAAGTTGAGGACAGGGGCCTCCTTGTATTAAGAGTATTTGCTAGTTGAGGACAGGGGCCTCCTTACATGATGATTTAAAGAGTGGTTGATATATTTTTGTGCCACAAGTTTTGTGTCAGTTACAGGTCGAGGGCGACCGTGTTGCAGAATGGCCGTGTCGGCGTCGGTATTTAACTTGCCAGCTGGCGCGCCTTTACAATATCGTCGTACCAGTCGTACCACTCATCGGCTCAGGTGACACGTGCACGTGAGTCATAGCTCAGAGGGAAGCGACCGGCCGGGCGGCCGTCTATAAAAGCAAGACGCCGCATGGCGAGACTTCACTTCTGCTAAGGCAACGGACTAGTGCGCACGTCTTAAATGTGACACGGATCACACCTGAATCGAACCCCTTTTTATTAGTTAAAATTAGATTACCTAATTTATTAATCAATCATTTAAATTTATTATTTACTAGAATAAGAGTTTTGTGATTATTTATTGTCTGAATTGTTTTGATTAAGATAATATCTCTTTTATTGTGATTATTCTTGTCAGACTAATTATTTACGTTTTATAATAGTCCCAAATTAAAACTTAATAAAATTATTGTTACACTTTTTATTGTCTCATCTTATAAACAAAAGTAGCTATTTACAATGAGTGATTCAGCTTCACCTATTCTCCAACATAATCACCCTCACTCCGAAATATATAATCTACTATTATGTCCTGATGCGGGAATCGAAACGTCCTGGTTAGCCGAGTGGTATAGGCATCTGCCAGAACCGCAGAGGAAACAAAAAAAAAATTCTTTACAAGTAACAATTTTTCTTATACTTATACAATGTCCAAATAAAAATCAAATCACCATGTCCAAATAAAAATCAAATCACAATAGGTACTCCCACTTTCTCGCGAATCTCCCCCACTCTTCGGCGCTTTACAGCGAAAAATCTGTCTTTGCGAAAAAAACTCGATTACGCTAATGGTAGGATTCATAATTCACGAGTGTATTTCAACAGAGTTTCTTAACGGTAAATCAAAGAGCGAGCCCACCTGGTCAATGACAAACATTTCTGAACTAAACAAGTGCCATTAATCCAAGACCATTTCGAGAGGCAGGAGTTATGGCTGCAGGGGCGCCTAAAATGCCGCTTTATCGCAAAGGAGCTGAGGACACGTGACGTAAATGCATACATTCATACATAAATCACGCCTATATCCCCGAAGGGCTAGGCACAGGTGAATTAACACACACGTTTCGCCAATTAGCTCAGGCCCCGTGTAATAGGTGACTAGCCTATTGCCATCTATCGGGCACATAAATCGCAGTATTCTCGTATTGCTCGGTGGTATAAGAGGAACGAACGCTGCTTCGGGGCTGCTACCCATTACTCATAGCTGTCTTAACCATAAGTCGCCTTGCACCCACGGGAGAGATAGATGTGGTGACCACACGGCTAATGTTTATGTCACCGTGAAATTGGAAATTGCGCTAATCCTTTAGGTATTCTTACATCCATAGGGGTGTGCCAGCATTGTTGGCTGGGCTAGTGATGATGATTAATGTAATAATTTTGATCACCAAATATCTAGGACATAAATATAAAACCGATCAACAAGATTTTGAAGAAAAATAAGCTGCTGGCCGTGTGGTGACGGCAGAGTAGAATACAATTGTCACCACCCGAAATCTCTCCCGTGGGTGTCGTACAAGGCGACTAAGGATAAATCAGTGATGAGGAATGGGCTGGGCAGCAGCGTTCCTCTTATACCATCTAGCTATGTACCGCGACTTTTGTGCCCGATAAATGGCAATAGGCTCGCCACCTATTACATGGGACCTAACATAACTGGCGAAACGTGGGTGCTAGTTCACCTCTGCCTACCCCTTCGGGGATATAGGCGTGATTTATGTATGTATGTATAAGCTTGCTTTATTGCTAATTTTCTTACTGTAACATGTATTATAGTCGTCCTATCGTAAAACATATCGGCATTTTAAGCCCCCAACATTCACTCACCCTAAAAGGCACAGAATGGCACTCTCTCTGGAACAGCGGCGCACCTACGCCGGACGCTCTCAATGGCTCTCTCCCTACTTCGCTCCTTTTTAACTTCTTAACTTGATCGTTGCATTGTACACACATACATACATAAGTCACACCTCTTTACTGGGTGTAACAGAGAGGTGTAGTCATATTTGAAGGGATTATTCAGGCCATCAAACTGAACTAAGGATAAATCAGTGATGAGGAATGGGCAGCAGCGTTCCTCTTATACCATCTAGCTATGTACCTACTGCGACTTTTGTGCCCGATAAATGGCAATAGGCTCGCCACCTATTACATGGGACCTAACATAACTGGCGAGACGTGGGTGCTAGTTCACCTCTGCCTACCTGATTTATGTATGTATGTATCAAACTGAACACCTTTCGCTAAGAGACCAAAATCGAAATGTCAGAAAAAAAATTACTTCCCCATACTTAACCGAGAACCAGATGACATCAGTTTATTTATATGTGGGAGTGTTTATTAGTCCCTTAGCGAAAGTTGTTCAGTTTGATGGCTTGAATAATCCGTTTCAATACGACTACACCTTCCTGTTACACCTTGTATAATTATTAGGGGTATCTATTAGGGGTAGGCAGAGGTCAAACAACACCCATGTTTCGCCAATTATGTTCAGTACCACGTGATAGAAAGCGAGCCTCTTGCTATCTATCAGGCACTTAAATCGCAATACACCAATCGCTATGTGGTGTAAAAGTAACGCTAGTGCCCATTAATCATCGCCATCTTAACCCTAGGTCGCCTTGTACATTTTCTTCAATCGATTATCAACCACAACTTGGTAATAATAGAGCACAAAATCGATTGAGAAATTTTGCCATTTTGTGGTAGTCTGACGAGCTGTAGACTGTACAACACCCGCGGGATAGATGGGTATGGCAACAATTATTATTATTTTGTGCTCTGCCGTCACCACACGGCACAGCTGTTTTAATTAATCTTTTTCTTTCTGCCCAATAGGCCTATTCCCTTATCCATTACTACTTTACTATAATGCTATCATGACACTTGTCCTGTGATAACAGCAATGTATTAGTAAATAGTTCGGTGATCATCACTCAAACTATCAAAAAAAGTTAGGGTTAGTTAAAATTTAGTTAAGTTACTATTCCCAGTCTATCGGTCAGACGTCATCAAGCCATCCACTCCCTTTTGTTTCATATCATGCATCACACCGGAAAGGTGCTAGTGATGAATGTATAGAAAGGAGAAAGTCGAAACATCGATGAACGGAGAGGGTGACTATGTTGACAACGTTGCAATCCATACTGCTCAAGGTTTTGGCTTAGGTTTTACAGCCGGCCGCCTGCCTGACACCAACCCTCTTTATGTATGCTGTTGTTGCTGCTTTGCCCGTCACCATTCGAATGCCCTGAGGTGCCGGCCAATCTCCCTTAGTCGACTTTTACGACACTCATGGGATGAGTCGGTGCAGGCACATTCTACGATCCTATTTTTGATTTTAATTTTTACATTTTATAAATGTTAAAAAATGTTGTAGAATGGATATTGTAGTTAGAAAAAGTTCAAAGAAATCGAACCCGCGTCCACTGCAGTCTGGGCAGGTACCTAAACCGCTCGGCCAACCAAGACATTGCACCTATTCTTTCTACATTCTACGTTTTTTTTTCGCTGGCAGGCAAGTTTTTTAACCGTGAAGTACAAAAAAGGAGGAGGATCTCAATTCGTCTGTATTTTTTTATCAATCTATGAATATCATTTTTCAACTCCCTAAAGTTATCGACTGTTGCCGGAAACCGGCCTCAAAGAAGTAACTGCCGCACTCAGAGACGTCAAATAACTTTATTGAGTATTTAATGTCAAAAATTTTCATTCAAATCTAGACCATAGACCCGGCAAGAATAGCGACTAGTTTTGAATTGTCATTTTTGACGTTAAGTACTCATTAACGTTATTTGACGTCTCTGAGTGCGGCAGTAAGTTCCCAACACAGTCCGCCACATTGGACGTAACACAATGTCAACTTGCAAAATAAACTTTGTTCGGCTGCGGCCGAATATTGGTTGCTAATGCCACGGTCACACTATCGCGACCACGCGAAGATTTGCGTTTATTAGGTACATACATACATACATAAATCACGCCTATATCCACGAAGGCGTAGGCAGAGGTGTATTAAACACCCACTTTTCGTCAGATAATTTAGGTCCCATGTAATAGGTGGCGAGCCTATTGCCATCAATCGGGCACATCAATCGCAATATATATCTACGTGGTAAAAGAGGAATGCTGCTGCCCATCACTCATCCCTGTGTTAACCCTTTTTTTTATTGTGAAAACCAACAGCGTTACCTATTAATAAAACAAGTTTACATGATACATGTTATAGTAAGGCCAATTAAAGTTTTCCCTGAAACTACTTAAATAATAGGTACATAACATTGAAACATAACACAGAAGATACAAAACCCTTTAACTCGTTAATTGCTATAAGTAATGTATTTCTATCCTATGTTAATTATTTCAATGAAATCGAAATTATTTCGTCTCGAAACGGTACGGAAAAGTACACTTAACAAAGTCCATTTAATTAAAGTTTATTTTAAATTTTTTTTTTTAGAGTGAGTTCAATTTTCGGTAATCAAAACAGTATCAAAAATGCTATCTGTAGGTACATACCTCAAAGGTAAGTATTATTAAACAATTTAAGAATTATATTGATTTTATATAGGTATATAGATGAAGATGTAACAGAAAATAACAAATCCCTAGGAGAGCAGACAAAGTGAAATACTGCCTACGATCACTAAAAACAAGAAACACAACCGTAACCTGGGGGCTTACCGCCTAACTCGATTGCTAAAGCAAAAGCTATAGTTTATGACGTCATGCTGTCATTTCGCACCAAATGCACCTAAACTATTAGCGATAGCTTTGAACGAATGATCACCGAATGATTTTGTATGAATTTGGCACAAAATCCGTGCCGCCTAAAATTCAGGATGGCTGCTATAGCCGTAAGCAGTGCATTGCAATATAGCTATCATCAGCAATCGAGTTAGGCGGTAGCCCCCTGGCCCAAGCAGTGGCTTGTGCGGCGGCGCGTAACTGTTCATAGTATGAGATTATTACACTAAAACATACCTCATAATTAAGTATTATTTACTCATATTTAGAGTTAGAAGACGACTTGCTATTTTGGATTTAAATTTCTGTTTACTCTTAGAGAACAAATCGATTGTCTTGAAGAATTTATTATAATTACATGGCTAGGTACCCTTAGTCGCCTTGTACGACACCCACGGGAGAGATGGGGGTGGTGACAATTGTATTCTGCTGTGGGGTTACCACACGGATTAGTTCGTTAATTAGATACTCGTTGATTAGATTTGCGTTAACCCCCTTCGGGGTCTAGTAGTTCGCCCACCAGTTAAGATCCAGAGGTCTGGGTTCGATCCCCAGGGGAGTACAAATTTGTACACGGTTTGGTTGGTAGTAGGACTTTTTTCAAGTCCGCCTGGCTAGCTACCACCATCTTATAAGAATCTGTCGCCATAATAATAATGTTAACAGCATTATGGTGTTCTACCAATATGTCATTAGATAGCCATCCCGTCTGTGGTTGAGGGTTTCAGGTGAAGCTCGTTTCCATCTTCGGCCCTTATCCTCACTTACCGTCGGTTGAGATGAAGCCCAAGAGCTTCCCTGTCTAGTTAAAAAAAAGTTCGTGCGGTTGGCTAAACTTTACACGCTAATAGTTGACTACGACATTCTAGAATTCTAGATTATCGCGACGTAGCGAAGTTTTTTGGTGCGGCCAAGCACTTCGTCATAAATCGGACCCGAAGTTTTATTGTGGCAACCCGGACACGACTTTTCGTCAAGCTTCTACTCGGGCGCCCTGTGAGGCTCTCCGCGGCAGTATATCTCCCTGGGGAGATGCCGTCCCCTCAGGGGTGACGCCTACTGAAGAGGTACCCTCACGGGATATGCTCGACTGCAAGGCTTGAGGACAAGCCTTCCCCAAAAAACCCGGTAGATGCTGAAAAGGCCTCTTGGCCCAGCTGAAAAAAATGTATGGCCGTAGCGTAATCCCCTACTGCTACGATATAACATCGTGTTCTACGAAGTTCGTAGCAAGTAGCGTTATGCCATCTCCGAAGAAGTATTTAGCTACATAAAAGAACTGGGTGCCTAGACAAAGTAACATACAGACAAAGGTAACGAAGATTTTAGTGGTTAGAAAAAGAATTCCCACCTCAAGATCATAATTATTCGAAATTCTTTTTCTAACCACTAAAATCTTTGTACTAATTTTTCTAACATTTATATAATGTTAAAATTAAAATCGAAAAGGTAACAAAGTTCGATAAAGCAAAATGTATGGGATTTGACGTAAGTCGTCGTGAAATCACGTGACCAAAACCGTCTTCGTAAGTTCCTAGTTATGTTGGTAGCGCAAGGTAAGACGCTGTCGATACCAAAGTAATATGGCCGATCGTGACGAACTTCGACACGTTATCGTTATGAAACGATTGCCACTTGGCTACGGGCTCTGCTACTATAATGTAACATCGTGTTCTACGAAGTTTTATCGTAGCAGTAGGGCAATCTACGAAGAAGTACTTGGCTACATAAAAAAATATTCGCTACATCGCGATTGACAATTACAATTTATCATTAATATAATTGTCCACCCACGGGGAAGGCAATCGTATTCGCGATAGGACGAATTTGTCACACAGGCGTGTCGCGACAACGCAAATAAGCTTAGCGTTGTCGCGACAGTGTAGTCATGGTCATGTCATGGTGAACATAGTCCGTTCCGTCTCTTTTCTGTGCAGTCATTCATCACTAGCACCTTTACGGTGTGATGGACGATATGAATCAAAAGGGAGTGGATGGCTTGATGACGTCTGACCAATATGAATGGAAGAGGAAACATACTGCGCCGACCCCAGATAGACTGAGAACAGGGCAGGGAGAAAAAAATGGCGACAGTGTGACAGTAGCTTTACAACAGCCTGAGCGGGCGGAACCACTCGTGCGTGCGTGTGTGCACACGTGAACCGTCACGCACGGAATACACATAGACACACTACACGGTACCACGCGTCTGTGTCGAGAGAGACACATTGCTCCATAACATAAAGGTTGATAGCGCAGTGACTTAGCGCGCTCGACCTGCGATTGCGTAAACTAAGCAATGTGTGCTAAGGCCGGTCATTGGATGGGTGACCAAATATTTATTTATTATCATACACCATCGACAATATCAATAAACATTTTATATAACAAACATAGGTAGATATTATGAGAACAAAGATATGATGTCATTACAGGCATAAAATATATGTATATTATCTCGAGTTCCTCTGTACTCGAAATATTGCTTAGTTTACGCAATCGCAGTCCGAACGCACTGAGTCTAATTTATTTTCTCTTCTTACCCGAATCTCTGACACCTAAGATTGCGTGTAAAATATTGCTTTACTTCAATGAGGCCGCAATAATGTACTCTGTAGAATATATTCTTTGTATAATCTCTGATGTGTCCCATGAAGATTTTTTTTTCTGCTATAATTATTACCTTATACGCGTAGTGCATTATGGCCTATTGTCCCTATATTAGACCCAGCACTGGAAAAGCCTATGATGTATGCTTATCAATTACGGAAAACAAGTTCTAACTAATGCCTTCTCAAATAAAATCAGTACATGTAAACACCAATAAAACCTGACCCCTCATTTCCTAATCCATTACCGACCTCAAAGTCCAAGCAAAGTTGGAAATGTCCAATGTAAAATCAAGCTAACAGTAAAAGTTTTGAGCCTTCAAGCCGTATACAGTAATAACGACCTTAATTACTATGGAGTAGGGTGGAATGCTCTCGGGTGTTATAGTCTGGTCGTGGTGCATTGCTTAAGACCTGGATTAGGTAGCTCCAGATGGGCTTAGCTCGCCGGGACTAACTTAGTTCTGATGCGGAACTAACTGAAAACTTCAAAGCAATTATATAAATTTTATACTTACGTTACTCTCTCAAGAGATTTTTGTTTTTAATTTTTTATGCAAGACAGGGAAGAAGAGGAATGGAATAGAGCTTCATCTGGAAGCTGGAACCCTCAATCACAGAGGGACTGGCTATTCTATCACATATTGTCGGAAGACAATAATGCTGTTCACATTATTATTATGGCGACAGTTTCGCCAGATGACTCTAGGTCGGAGTGGTGACGGCAGAGTAGAATACAATTGTCACCACCCCAAATCTCTACCGTGGGTGTCGTACAAGGCGACTAAGGATAAATCAGTGATGAGGAATGGGCAGCAGCGTTCTTCTTATACCTACCACCTAGCAAAGTACTGCGACTTTTGTGCCCGATAAATGGCAATAGGCTCGCCACCTATTACATGGGACTTAACATAATTGGCGAAACGTGGGTGCTAGTTCACCTCTGCCTACCCCTTCGGGGATATATGCGTGATTTATGTATGTATGTACTCTAGGTCCCTTGTAATAGGGGGCAAGCTTATTGCCATTAGATAAGATCCCGTGGGTGTCGTACAAGTTGACTAAGGGAACACAGCGATGAGAAATGGCAAAAGGCTCGCTACCTATTATTTATTACATGGGACCTATATTAACTAGCGAAAAGTGGGTGCTTGATACACCATTATAATATACATAAATCACACCTATACCCCTTCGGCGATATAGGTGTGATTTATGTATGTAGAACTTCAATTGCAGTAATTTGCTAGATGGTGAACATTCCTCGTCATATTTTATTTGATTTTATTGATTTTGTTTAAATTTTGCCAATCGATTTCCGTTGCTGACCGTACAAACTCGGCCCGAACAGTTAACGGCCGAGGCCGCCTGTCATGGCGGTCCATAAATCGTGGCTGTCACATGTACACGGAATATATATCTAAATAATTTTGTTTGAAGCCCAAACCGATCGGGAAAATGGAAGCCGGTGACATGTGTGCGCCGCGCCATAAATAATAAATGTTAATATCGATGACTTTGAGGTGAAATTTTACTGGATAACGGTTTCCGCATTAAGGCTGCCTTTCCACCGGATGCGTTGAGAGGGATGTGTTTGAGGAAAATTAATAGAATCATTCCATTTTCCTAGGCTCGCTCAACACAGCTTTGGTGGAAAAGGGCTTAAGGCCGGTTTTTCATGTAACTGCATCAAAAAATGGCCTAACTCAACCAATTGTTAAAAATTGAAAAAAAATATTGGTTCAGAATGTATTCATCAGTAATTTGGCGTGATTTGCAAAAACAACGACAAAATAATAAATTACTTACCTAGATTTACCAAGATTTTTTTATGTGTTAACATTGTGGTGACGGCAGAGTAGAATATAATTGTCACCACCCCAAATCTCTCCCGTGGGTGTCGTACAAGACGACTAAGGATAAATCAGTGATGAGGAATGGGCAGCAGCGTTCCTCTTATACCATCTAGCTATATACCTACTGCGACTTTTGTGCCCGATAAATGGCAATAGGCTCGACACCTATTACATGGGACCTAACATAACTGGCGAAACGTGGGTGCTAATTCACCTCTGCCTACCCCTTCAGGGACATAGGCGTGATTTATGTATGTATTAACATTATGAGTTAACCCAAAAAAAATTCAATTTAAATCATTAGGTCCTTAGCGCGTTCAACCAAACAATCAAACAAACTCTTTATAATATTAGTATAGATGTGATATTGGAATTATATGCGAACCAAGCAGGTAAACTATTCCTCGATCTAACTTGGAGTTGACTTACGCTTGGGGAACATTGAAGATTTTAAACTATCGTTAAGTAAGGCGCCAACTTTCTCAATAAACCAGCGTTTATCATCCGACTTCAGGAATATTGTCATGTCGGGCCCAATAAGTAGGTGTAGGCCGAACAAGGCCTATTTATTATAAATAGCTCTCTTATTATAATATATTTGTATGGTCTCTCTTCTTATGCCTGCGCTGTTCCCAGTATTTCTGGAGTCGGCGCAGTTTGTTTCCTCTTCCATTCATATCGGTCAGACCTCATCAAGCCATTAACTTTCTTTTGATTCAAATCATCCATCACACCGTAAAGGTGCTAGTGATGAAAGAATGTTTAGAAAAGAGACGGGACGGACCATGTTGAGAGACCGTTGAACGGAGAGTGATTGGAATGACGACATTCCAATTCATATACCGCTCAAGGTTTTGACTTAGGCTATACAGCCGGCCGTCTGATACCAACCCTCTTTGCGTATTCTGTTGTTGGTGGTTTGCCCTCCACCATTAGGGTGCCCCACTGTGCATATTGATCCACACCGGGCAATCTCCCTTACTCGACTTGTACGCTATGGGCTGGCCTATTCTACGTTATTTGTACGCTCCCAGCGTAGGAGACCACGTTTTAAAGCAATAAAGAGTATAATATAATTTACAACAACTGTAACTAAAACCAGCCAAATCCACAATACGAGCCCAAACCAAGACAGCCCTCCCTATTTCGTGTCGTCAGTTGCCCGATATCTGCTATATGTAATTGATGGATGTTTTGCGGGTAGAGACAAATTGCGCTGACCGCGCGCGACCCTCGTCACAGCGTGACTCGAATCTACCCGCGTTCACCGCCGAGTTTTATTTATCAAACTTTTTTTAAAGGACACACCGTCATATTCGGGACAATGGCCTCAAGGTTAATTACGGACACCTACATTGGATGGATAAAATAATATTATTTTTCCTAGCCACTGTACCTACATTTTATTATTTGAACGCCGCCTCCGTGCGGTGAAAGTAAATGTCATTTGAAACTTACCATCTCTCCATCCCTCTAGCATTGTAAATTATCATCATTATCTGGGGTCGGCATAGTATCTTTCCTCTTCCTATTCGATTTTTAATTTTAACATTATATAAATGTTAGAAAAATTAGTAGAAAGATTTTGGTGGTTAGAAAAAGAATTTCGAAAAATTATGATCTTGAGGCGGGAATCGAACCCACATTTGTGACCAGAAAGTGGCATTTTCCGTCGACTATGCGTACAGCGTCAGGTGTGATACAAACATTGTTATAATGGCGACAGATTTTGATAAGATGGTGGTAGTGGTAGCAAGCCGCAAGTCCAAACCAAACCGACTAGAAATATGTACTTCCCTGGGGGATCGAGCCCACCGGAATCAAATCCCCGAGGTTTGTGTCACACCGGACGCTGCACGTGTAGTGGACGGAAAATGCCACTTTCTGGTCACAAATGTCACTTCAGTTGATGGCTTGATGACATAACTATGACCGATATTAATGGAAGAGGAAAGATACTATGCTGACACCAGATATTCATGATGGTGATGATAATTTACAATGCTAGAGGAATGGAGAGATTGTAAGTTTCAAATGATATTTACTTTCACTGCTTAAGAAACTTTTAACCAACATAAAACAAAACATACCATGTTTGAAGGAACCATACCCGATGATCAACACCTTATTAAGACTCCAGTATTGAATAATGAAAACTATAATTTACTTTAGCCGATGGTTGTATTAAGATTGACGAGGGAGCCGCCACCGTAATGAGTAGTAATGGCCCCGTAGCTCAATGGTAAACCATCAATTATGGTTCTGTGGAACTTTCTTTGATACGCACTAACGTTTTATTTGTACAGTCAAAAGCAAGAAGCAATTTTTTTTTTAAATATCAATCACAAGGATAATCTGAGAAGAAGTGATTTGTATCGAATCCTTAATAATTCAAATTAATATATAACAAAATATTCTTGAGTGTATTTAACCTTATATTTATGACAAAGATTTTGGTGGTTAGAAAAGAATTTCGAAAAATTATGATCTTGAGGCGGGAATCGAACCCGCGTCCGCTGCTATCCGGGCAGGTGCCTGACGGCTCGGCCACCCAAGACACTAATTAACTTGCCGAAATTCTTCTAACCTTTACACTTCACGTTGTAAGCCAACGGGTACCCTCGCAATGCAGAAATATACAGATCATAATTTTTCAAAATTCTTTTTCTAACCACCAAAATCATTGTACTAATTTTTCTAACATTTATATAATGTTAAAATTAAAATCGAATAGTTTATATTTATGAATTAACCATATTTTCATTTTCATTATTTCAGTGATTCTTTGTTAGTGCCATCATCCCTATTGTCACCACCACCAATCTCTCCTGTAGGTGTCGTACAAGGCGAGGCTAGTAGGGGTTTATGTCGTCAAAGTAATAACGAAGGCCTACACACTTTCTGTGCGCGTATTGAATACCTGGCTAAATGGCTAGCCGTGGGCAAAAATTAATGTTGGTCACAAAAACGTGCCTTTCCTATACAACGTTTAGTCCCCGATAAAATCTGCAATTAAGAAGACAAAAGAGGGCCATTATTCAAATGTGCGGCTGACCGCTGTCTTTTGTCCATATTATCTATTTAATTTAAAGCCGGCGTCAATCTTACGCAGGAACAGTAATTGAGTCGTCAACATAATTACAGCAGCTTTACTACAACATGTAGGTAAAGCCGTGTGGTGACGGCAGAGTAGAATACAATTGTCACCACCCCAAATCTCTCCCTCGGGTGTCGCAGAAGGCGACTAAGGATAAATCAGTGATGAGGAATGGGCAGCAGCGTTCCTCTTGTACCACCAGCAATAGCAATATACTGCGACTTTTGTGCCCGATAAATGGCAATAGGCTCGCCACCTATTGCATGGGACCTAACATAATTGGCGAAACGTGGGTGCTAGTTCACCTCTGCCTACCCCTTCGGGGATATAGGCGTGATTTATGTATGTATGTATGTAGGTAACAGATATACAACCTGAATGAAAACTACCCTTGCTAACTTACTGCCGCACTCAGAGACGTCAATTAACGTTAATGAGATATTGTGCTTAGAAAAAGTTCGAAAAATTAAAGTCTCGATGCGGGAACTTAATGAGGTACTTAATGTCAAAAAATTCATTTAAATTAAATACATAAAAATGTCTATCAAAACTAGACCCGGCAAGAATATCGACTAGTTTAGAATTGCCATTTTTTGTGTTGAGTACTCATTAACGTTAATTGACGCCTCTGAGGACGGCTGTTAGTCAAAAAATTCAGAATTATAAAATAATTTTTCGAATTTTTCATACATTATGCTTTACTGACCAAACAATTTGTATGGGAGAAGAATCAAAAAAAAGGCAACGTACTCGATGTTTTAATAACGCAATACCATTTGTTCGTAAGACCCCCGAATACAGAAACGCTAATCAAATTTGGGGCACTGCTTAAAAACTTAAGTGGACGGAAATTACCTTTTGAAATAAAACAACTTTTACGGATAAGACTCGCGTATAATTTGGTGTTTGGCATATTAATTATTTAACCCGACGTTTCGATCACTTTACAGTGGCCGTGGTCACGGGGGGACTAAAGATGACAGGTGTCCTCACAATAAAGTAATAATTAACTACCGTCATAATATTTGATATTTTAGGTGTTCCGATTTACACAAACAGAGCTTACAGTATCATTGTTTTTGGCAGTATGAGGACGGTGTTGGGATTTAATTATTCTAATAATTGGGTCCCAAGCAGGTGGTATGTTCCAACCATTATCTCTATTGAAGTTTGGATGTTTCTTGATTTCAATAGCTTCACGTATCATTCTAGGTATATATCGTTTCTCTTTTGCTAGAATTTGCGGTTTATCAAATCTTAAATAATGGTTGGGTCCGTCTAAGGCATGTTCACATACTGCAGATTTTGTTTCGCGCCTATGTTTCACATCAGCTATGTGTTCTTTTACCCGGGTCCCTATACTTCTTTTTGTTTGGCCTATATAGGAGAGTCCACAGTCACAATAGTGTAGTGCTCGTGCAAATATAAGAAAACATTACGGAAATTACCTGTCAGAATTTATATGGAAAAACGTCAATTTTGACAATATTTAAATGTTAAGCTAGACTCAAACTTTGATTAGCGTTTCTGTATTTGGGGGTATGTTAGCATGGGTATTTTTGCTGACAGTACCATATTATACAATCTACGTACGGTGTATATCCACATAATATCACATTGCATTTCAAAGCCAACCCCGCATCTAGTTTGGTCCTTACGTCTAAGTTTGACTCAATTACCTCTCACTACAACTCGAACTGCAGAGATCTCAAGAGATTTCCTTTAAGGTATCATTGCACGGGAGTTGAGATTGAAGTCCTTTATCGTATCTCAAGTAGGGGAAGGGGGCTTAAAATGGGTACTCTGGTTGCAAACCATTTTGTCGATGGTGTTCGGCACAAATTCGGTACAATTGCCGTGTGGTGACGGCAGAGCAGAACACAATTGTCACCACCCCTAATCTCTTTCGCGGGTGTCGTACAAGGCGACTAAGGATAAGGATGAGTAAGGCAGCAGCGTTCCTCTTATATCACCTATCTATATACTGCGATTTACGTGCCCGGTACATGGCAATAGGCTCGCTATCTACATCTGACCTAAGATTTGGTGAAACATGGGTGTTAATTCACGTCTGCCTACTTATGCCTATTTATGTATATATAAGGTACAAACAGCATTTCAAAACCGACAGACAGTATTAAAAATAGTTTTTATTAGTAACCCTAGTAGGTATTTGGGACTTAGCGTAGTTCGTAGTTAAACCTGCCTCTTGAAAACAATTTAACTGCCGCACTCAGAGACGTCAATTAACGTTAATGAGTACTTAACGTCAAAAAATGACAATTCAAAACTAGTCGCTATTCTTGCCGGGTCTATGGTCTAGATTTGAATGAAAATTTTTGACATTAAATACTCATTAAAGTTAATTGACGTCTCTGAGTGCGGCAGTAAGTCACATAACTGTTCCAAGGATCACGGTAATAAGGAAAAAGGGATTTCTATTTCGCCGGCTATTTAAGGATTCTTCCATTTTGACCTTACCCTCTTGTTCCCAGTGGGCATATAGAGAAGTTTTGGGTTCATTAAGCACCCTCTCGGGGGGCATGCCCCTCACACTTATCTATTAAGAGTCTGTATCACAATAATTTTATTTACCTCTTACGTAATACGGCTGCTCTACGGCCAGTTGAGCTCTGATTTCGAGCGATTTACACTTCAGCCAAGTGGCATAACTATTCGAACGCATAGAAAACAAAAGTATGATGAAACTGACGTTTTGTTTTTTCTGTAATACGTCAGATTCATACATTTGTATTCTGTTCATCATCATCATCATCACCAGCTATTCAATATCCCCACTGCTGGGGCATAGGCAATAGAAAGATTAGGCCTTAACCCATCTCGCTGGCCCAGTACTGAGTATTACCGACTACAGATGCAGCCGGGACCATCCGCTTAACGTGGCTTCTGAAGCACGGAGGAACTCGAGATAATATTTTTTTTGTCACCCATCCAATGACAGGCCTTAGCGAGCATTGCTTAGTTTACTCAATCCCAGGCCAAGCGCGCTATGCCACTGCGCTAGCGAGCTCCTCTGTATGTACTCTATTCGTTCGAATAGATTGGCTAGTCTAGAGGAATTTAAATAATCAACATAAATCGACCCGTCAGTCGTCTCCGTGCGTTTATATTTTTTACGCTTTTACGCTCTTCTCTGCTGCAAGATGATTAAACTCTTTACGACCTCAGTCCACTGGAACTTTAATATAACGCGCCATATCACAAGTTTATACTATGACATTGTATGCTAAGCATTCACGGTATGAGATTCTCGTGCGGGTCGTAATACAGGAACATTTTTCAGCGATGCCGTGGCGTCGAAGTTATTAAAGTGTACTTAATTTGTGTTCTCATTCTGATACACTTACGCCCGAATACTGAAACGCTATTTAAATTTTGAGCATGCTCATAAAGCTAAGTGGACAATCTTCTTCTTCTTCTCCCTTCCCTGTTCCCTATATCTATCTAGGGTCGGCGCAGTATGTTTCCTCTTCCATTCATATCGGTCAGACGTCATCAAGCCATCGGACAATAACTGTTTCAATTTTGACAATACTTAAATGTTAAGTAGGACTTAAACTTTGAGTAGCGGTTCAGTATTCGGGGGTCACAGTTGGAAATCTCCTGTCCATTAAGTATTACTGCCAATGAAAATTCTCATGCTCACTATCACTTCTTCCTACTGCCCTGCTCCCATTATATCTGGGGTCGACGCAGTATCCTTCCTCTTCCATCCATAGGGATGGCCTGATGATGAGACGTCATCGAGCCCTCCTCCACTCCCTTTTGATTCATATCATCTATCACACCGCAAAGGTGCTAATGATAAATGAATGTATATTATGTATAGAAAAGAAACGGAAATGACCATATCGAGAGACCGATGAACGGATAGAGTGATTGGGATGACAACGTTCCAGTGCATAATGCTCAGGGTTTTGGCTAAGGTTTTACAGCCGGCCGCCTGCCTGACTCTTTGGTTATGGTGTGCTTATTGGTCCATACAAGGCCATCTCGCTTAGTCGACTTTTACGACACCCCTGGAGTGAGTCGGGGCTGGCACATTCTACGTTGTTTTTTCGCTTCCAGGCCAGCATGGAAGACAATTTCACTTATACGAAAATAATTTTAGACATTTACCTTCCCATAACTCACAGAGTGTGCTCATATCATGTTACACGTTGCAACTCAGAGCTTTTTAAAACCTTTATTCGAACTACACCGCTATACGAGTAAGCTCTTAATATTTTTGCTCTAGTACCAACTCGAGCGTACTTAGCACATTAAAACCCATTCACATTTTGTACCGTGTTTTTGTAGTTCAGTTTATGAGAACATGGATTTTGAACTGAATATTTGCCAGTTTATTGTTTGCTATTAGAGCAAAAACTATTCGACAAACATAGTTGCTCCGCAGTTTAAGCTACTGCCGGAATATATTCAAACTGCGAGAGCCGACGCCAACCAGAGGGGACAGGTACGGGAATAGGTGTATCAAATTTGAAAACGATTTGACACTTGGGCTCGAGGCCACCAAAACGTCTCAAATGATTTAAAAAATAACTGTTAGTTTTTGACAGTTCTTCCTAATGTTAAAAACCGACAGTTAAATAATAATCGCTTGTTTACGTTTTAGTGAACTCGAGCCTAAAATGATGCCTGTTTAAGTGTTCCCGCTTTGGGCTATCTTCTCCTAAGCGCTGGTAATTTTATATTCACGGAAAATAATCGCCTTGCATCGTCTAAAATTCTCTTTCGTATTTAGCATAATTTGGCACATAACTTTACAGAAACAGGTCGCGTTGGCACCCATAATGCCAAGAATGATATACACCACTAAAAACTCACTTCAGCCGAAAAAGAAACCAAAGCATTCCCCTCAAACCCAAACAAGCATTGCGGCAGGTTTCTTATATTTGCCATTGTAAGTAGACTCTTCATCTTTCCGTGGCATAACAAATCCTTGTGCAAACATAAGCCACAATAAAGCCGTGTGCTAAAGGTGAACGCACACTTATCCGAGCCGAACACGCCAAACGCGCCGAAGTCAAGAAATCTTTATATGGAATCATAATTATGAAACCTCGCACACTCCGTCGTCCGAGTCGTCCGATTCGTCCGAATCTGTCAGAAACTTTAGAAATCCTAGAAGAATTCGGGTGACGTCATCGGAATCCTTGCTCATGATGCGGACAAATCTGTCAATTCAGTAGTATAAGTAATCGATTACTTCGGTGCGGATGTTGTATGAAAAAACCCCGTCCTCGTCCCGTCCACGTTACGTATGCAGAGACCTTTAGGCTGGAGTTCACCAACACTTAAACAGGCGATTAAATGAAAACGGACAGTATTTGACATTTTATCGTATGGAAGTACTGTCTAAAACTAACGGTTATCTTTTAATCGTTTGTTTTACGTGTTGGTGAACTCGAGCCTTAGGCTTGGAGGTCACCAACATGTAAAAAGTCGATTATTATTTGACCGGTTCTTTTGGACCTTGGGGTCCAAAACGTGGGTGTTGTACGAGGCGACTAAGGATAAATCAGTGATGAGGAATGGGCAGCAGCGTTCCTCTTATACCACCTAGCAATGTACTGCGACACTTTTGTGCCCGATATACGGCAATAGGCTCGCCACCTATTACATGGGACCTAACATAATTGGCGAAACGTGGGTGCTAGTTCACCTCTGCCTACCCCTTCGGGGATATAGGCGTGATTTATGTATGTATGTATGTTCTTTTGGACATTTCACAGTATGGAAGAAATGTCATAAATTGACGGTAAGCTTTTACTTGCCTGATTTACGTGTTGGTGCACTCGAGCCTTATTAGTGTGCCCTCACCTTATAGGGAAAAGCGAAACTGCTTCGCAGCTAATGCCTAACCGGGGGGGCATTTGTTAATCCAACAACTTCCGAAGCGGGCACGTTCTCACAAAACAGGAAAATAAATTACCGAAACGCGTATGTAAATGCGGAGGGCGAACGGGCAAGCGCCCGGGAGCGTATGGAATTTAATTAATTTGAACAATGCGCTGCTTAATTACAAAAAAAAGTGTGTCGCTAAAGATGCTGGGACTTCCATGCTGGCCTGTGGGCGTATTCGCTAACTTTTTTGACAGTTGAAAGTGATGATCACCGAACTATTTACTTCTCCATTACTGTTTTCACAGGACAAGTGTCACAATAGCGTTATAGTGAAGTAGTAATGGATCAGTAAATAGTTCAGTGATTATCACTCTGAAGTGTCAAAAAAAAGTTAGCGAATAGGCCAGGCCTACTGGGGAGCGAAAAAATAACGTGGAATGTGCCAGCCATGGGTGTCGTGAGAGTCGACTGATGTAGATCAATAAACACCCGAATGGTGCAGGGTAACCACCAACAACAGCATACCCAAAGAGAATTGGTGACAGGCAGGCGGCCGGTAGAATGTGCCAGCCATGGGTGTCGTAAGTAGACTAAGGGAGATTACCCGGTGTAGACCAATGGTCCAATCTTGGGGCACCCGAATGGTGGAGGGCAAACCACCAACAACAGCATACCCAAAGAGGGTTGGTGTCATGCAGGCGGCCGGCTGTAAAACCAAACACCTTGAGCAGTATGTATTGGAATGTAGTCATCCCAATCACTCCCTCCGTTCATCGGTCTCTCGGCATGGTCTGTGGCGTCGACGTGTGATGACGGCAGAGCAGAATACAATTGTCACCACCCCAAATGTCTCCCGAGGGTGTCGTACAAGGCGACTAAGGGTTAAACAGTGATCAGAAATGGGCAGCAACGTCCCTATTGTACCACCTAGCAATATACTGCGAATTAAATCCCCGATGTATAAACATGGCCATGGCCATAGGCCCGCCCCCTATTACATGGGACTGAAAATAGTTAGTTGATTCACCTCTGCCTACCCTTTCAGGGATATATAGGCGAGATTTATGTATGTATGTAATAAATTAATTTGATTTCACTAACGCGTACGCATTGAACTACTATAAATGTCTAGCGTATAACTCAATGCGCGTACTAGTGAATCCTCTCGCTAAAAAGTCATATACAGGATTATTTTTAAAACACCAAAAACCTTGCAGGAGTAGATAGTTAACACCATAAGCAACAATGTTGCTTAACTCGCGTCACAATGAACAGTTTTAGACAAGATCCGGTGGACCGTGTCGCCCACCTCAGCGTTGTGTGGTTTGCCTTATGTTTCAACAAAACGAAACTTTATTGACCCATAGGTAAGCCAAAAAGCGGCTTCTCTTCTCTGATTTCTGTTGCAAGCTTAGTTAATTACCTATAGAACGAGAAGCCACATAGTGTTAACTCTTTTAAAAAGTTCATCCATTCGCATGGTCATTCTCGTCATCAAGCCATCCACTCCCTTTTGATTCACATCCACCGTAAAGGTTATATTGATGAATAAAAATGTATAGAAAATAGACGGGACGGACCATCTTAAGAAACTGGAATGATTGGAGTGATTGGAATGACAACATTCCTGTCCATACTGCTCAAGGTCTTGGCTTAGGTTTTACAGCCGGCCGCCTGCCTGACACCAACCCTCTTTGGGTATGCTGTTGTTGGTGGTTTTCGCTCAACCATTCGGGTGCCCCAAGGTGCTTATTGGTCTACACCGGGCAATCTCCCTTAGTCGCCTTTTACGACACCCTTGGGATGGGTCGGAGCTGGCACATTCTACGTATTTTTTTTCGCTCCCAGGCCAGCACGGAAGACAACTCTTTTAAAAAGTATAGTAAAATATGTCGAAGGCCAGATATTGACAAAATATTGGACTTCGTTTACACAACAGTAGTAATAAAGCGTGTGTATGCGGATCCGCAGAGAGACACATAAGTGTTCAACAGCCGAAATTCGCCGAAGCATCCTGAAAATTTTAATTGCAGCCTGATCCCGGCAGCAGATTCGCAAACCAAGCGACGAGACGGTTTGGAAACCGTAAAAACCCGGCAATATTGTGTAACACCCGCTTTCAATGACTGACACAGACGGGTGAGGCCCGTAATTTTCCTGCAATGTTTTATCTAGACCGAGAACAATGGAACTCATTTTGGGGCACAATGAATTTCATTTCGGACGCGATCTGCCGAAATACGCGCCATTAAAATCGCTGCTGTGGCATCGCGGTGTTATAAGGGTTAGACTAGAGCCCGCTAGTTGAAGAACACAATAGGGATGATGGCAGTAACAAAGAATCGCTGAAATAATGATTTATAACAATAATCTAGGATAACGAGAGTCGATCAAAATCACTTGTTCTCACATTTTACTTGTGATTGATATTTATTTTATAAAAATAAAAATTCAAAACTTAGCTATCCGCCATATTTCGCCAAACGTAGCACTTGACAGTTTCTTTAATAAACATGGGGATTATTATACAATAAAATGTTAAGACGGTTTTAACGAAATCCTGACGTCACACAGACGCCATTGCTGTTTTGGTGGGAAATTTTCACATTATCCAAAACATTTACTTGTGTGTGTTCGTTCCACTCTCTATCTCTCAGTAAGAGCAGTTTAAAAATTTTCACGTTAACAAAAAAAATAATTTTTTAACAAAAATACAATGACAATAAAATTGCTTACACTGATCCCAGGAAATCTGTAAACAGCAAGTTGATCATAATTTATAAATGATTTTCCTGTATCTAATACGTCCCTTGTGACTTGAGACTTGTGTGCTCATTGGTTTGAAGCGATAATGGCTGTCTACTAGCCCCTTATTCTTGGACAGTTTTCGGATTTGTTACGTCTGTTATTGTCGTAAATAAGGCAAAGAAAGGTCACAACACAATACAATACAAATTCTTTATTGCACACTCAAAAAAGCAGAGTTAAGTTACAGAAAATATTATGCTCTGTGTTCTTTACACACAGGACAGAACTATAAGCTACTACTTTATTCCTAAGCAGCAATACCTTCCAGCCCCTGAAGCTAGAGGCCGTGGAGAAAATCTCCCCGGGGAAATGAAAATATTTTCCTCTCCCTCCAACTCTCACTAAACCCCGAGACAGAACACTGTCAGTGGTGGAGAGAGATTTTAAGGCTGAAACTCCTACACCGACGAATCGGCCGACTGGTACCATTGCTGTTTAAGTTCACCGTCGTTCTAATAGACCCATAGATTAGCGGCAATGAATATTAGTTACTACGCTAATGACCACCTAAGAGACTTTCGGAGGTTGGTTTCTTTCTTTCTTTCTTTCTTTCCATGTTACATAGAGGAGGTCGATAGCCTCCATAGGATTAACGCGCTCGGTCTGCGATTGCTGAAACTAAGCAGTGTTCGCTAAGGCCAGTTGGATGGGTGACCAAAAATTAACCATCTCGAGCTTATCCGTGTTTCTGCAGGCACGTTAAGCCGTTGGTCCCGGGTGCATCTGCAGTCGTTAATACCCACCACCCCGCACTGGGCTACCGTGGTGGGTTATATACGGCACATTTGCTCTAATATATATTCTTCCTACCACGGGTAAGTCCTGTGCCTCGGCAATGGGGACGTTAAAGAGCTGGTGATGATGATGATGATAATGGAGGTTCCATTTCCGACATCTACTTGTATTATCATTGAAGTTAACAAACCACCTCTAAGAAGCCGGGGAGCCTTGTGTGGATAATTAATTATTTTCATTATTAATAATTTATAGTAACCAAAGAACAATGCAGGCATTGTGTAAGTTAATTAAGCCTCTATTAGTTGCCCGCTCGCTCCTAATTCGGCGCACGTAGCAATTAGAACCGTTAGTAAAACCGGAACGCACCACGGACCGGTTACAAGCGGTCCGGTCCGGTCCGATTTGTTGCGTGTCGATTGTTTTTACCCGGAACCGCATTGGTTGAATTGGTAATTGGCTACGAACGCGGCGTTCCGTTACTATGCATATGTACGCATACGTAGGTACATAAATCACTCCTATATCCCCGAAGGTAGGGTATAAAGGCAGAGATGAATTATACACCCTCTTTTCGCCATTTAATTTAGGTCACATGGTGGCGAGCCGATTGCTATATATCGGGCACAGAAATCGCAGTAAATTTCTAGGTGGTACTTAGGTGGTAGGTGGTATAGAAAGATTAAGAACAGTACGGTCTTTTTTTCCACACCGTATTTTATCCGAAGAAGTGACTATACATATCTGTATGTCATCATCATCATCATCATCACCAGCCCTTTAAAGTTCCCACTGCTGGGGCACGGGCCTTCCCTATGGATAGAAGAATATAGGGAGATTGGGCCATAACCCACCACGCTGGCCCAGTGCGGGTTGGTGGGTATTAACGACTGCAGATGCAGCCGGGACCAACGGCTTAACGTGCCTTCCGAACCACGGAGCAGCTCGTGATAATACATTTTCTGGTCACCCATCCAATGACCGGCCTTAGCGAAATTGCTTAGTTTACGCAATCGCAAACCAAGCGCGCTGTGCCACTGCGCTAACGAGCTCCGAAATATCTGCATGTATCTGATAGAAAGCTTTTTTCGGCCCGTGGACGAGCGCGATCGCCATCAAAAATATAAAAAAACGCCCATCATTATCACATATCCTTCCATCAAGGCCGGTTTTTCTTCTCCATAAAGCGCTCTGAAAGCAGCAGATGTCCGTTAAATCTTTACGGTTTCCACCCGGGTTTTTTACCCGGGCAGCGGACCTGACAGCGCACACACGGGCGCGAAATAAAGTCAACACTTTGCGAAATAAAGTCAACATTTTTATTGCATCGCTCTGGATTTCGGGTACACCGTTTTGTGTGCGATTTCAACTGGAGAACATGGGTCAGCGCGGTGACAGAGAGGTGGTAGGAATTATATTACGTGGAAATCTACCAATATATTTCTGTGTTTCTCGTTTTGTTTCAATTCTTAACCCCAAAATTGGGGCACTAGCTTAATTGTATTTGTATAGGCGTGATTTATATGTACATCTGTGTCATTAAACCGATACATACAGACATATAGCCACATAATTGTGTTGTGTAACATTAATAATTTTTCCAGCAAACGTTGCAGAGCGGGCCCCCCAAATGCGCGGGGCCCGTACGTATCATTTGCTACTCTTGCACGTAGTACTAACGAACGAACGTAGGCTAATCCGCCACTGCGCGAAGGGGTAGGCAGAGGTGAATTAGCACCCACGTATCGCCACTCATCAAAGTCAAAATTAATTTATGGTATGATTACAATAAACTTATGAATCGTCAAGATGCTAATACTGAAAACCCGTTTGTCCAAGAAAAATTGAGGAAAAAATAGTGGAATCAAAATAGGGGAAAGAATAGGGGAGTCATTCCAAGTCCAATGGGCGCCACCGCCACCAAGAAATATACTTCGCAGTTTAAGTATTATTTTCTTTTTTATTATATATTATATGAATGTCAGAAAAATTATTACAAAGAAAAGTGGGTTAGAAAAATTATAGTCAAAAATTTGATGACTACCCATGTTGTTCCACTGACCTATATTAAACAAGTACGCTGTTTAATAGACGTCGGTGATGTTGTTTACTATTCTCGCCAGCGGAGTGTCACCAAGCAAAAGGACAACTCTCAGAAAGGCGTGAAATGCCAGATGATCTTAAGAGATTACTTTGCGGTCCGGATTATTTTTGTCCTAGTAGTTTTTTACTGGAGTAACTATAAAGAACATTCTAAATAATATCCGGGTCTTAGATGTCTCGTCGGCCATAGCTGAATCGAACGAAATCAGTACAATTACTCAGAAAAGCATAATTTTTAAACGACAATTTTATAGACGGTCGGTACACAGCGAATCTCCAATCGACCAAGGCGGCCGTCAAACTTGTTTAATAGATGTCAGTGACGGCGGCCTGTACACAGTCAATCATGATCGCCATCCGCGGATCATAGTCAATGATCACGATCCAGATTGTTTGTGTACGGAAGGCGGCTCACGCCAATCTACATCGTTACACAATCAATCTAGATCGTGATCATTGATTATGATCCGCGGATGGCGATCATGATTGACTGTGGCCGCCTTGGTCGAATGCTCAGATTGCTGGGCATTGGCCAAGAGGTCCCGGGTTCGAATCCTGGCAGGGGCAAACTTTGTCATGACCACAAATGTTTGTTCCCGAGTCATGGTTATGTATATGTTTATGTAGTGTATTTTCAACATTTATATACATAATTATATTAAAAATATGTCCGTCATCTAGTATCCATAACACAAGTGCTTAGGCTACTTACTTTGGGCTAGATGATAGGTGTGAGTGTAAAAATATTTATAAAGAATATAAAAAACGTCGGTCCGCTATAAATAGAGGTCAGTGGCCGCCATATCCTTTTTGTCGCGTGGATAAAAAACATGTACGTCACATCTGTCAATTCAAACGTCAAAAAATCATGGGGGTCACGACCTGCAATGCTAAATCTAAATGGCTGTGACATCGAATCTATGAACTAAATAACACGAAAACGGAATGCAAATGACCCATACAATATACGCTTTATAATTCCCAATGAATAATAATAGCTACAAAATTAACAACTTACCTATAACCTCAAACAGCTAGCAGTGACCTTTAGCACATCAACGAATATGGAACTCAATTAACGGTGAGTAGATTGTTTGCATTTTAAAATCCAACGTAGTAATCATACATAGGTAACGACTCGAATCGCCCCTTGGATCTTGCCCCTAATTATCTAAGTGTATTGACTCGCCCCTTTAACAATTAGATGCTAAATCACGCCTATATCCCCGAAGGGGCAGGCAGAGGTGTAATAAACACCCACTTTTCGCCAGTTAAGTTAAGTCCCATGTAATAGGTGGTGAGCCTGTTGCAATTTTATCGGGCACATAAATCGCAGTATATTGCTAGGTAGCACAAGAGGAATGCTGCTGCCATTACTGATAGCTGTGTTTACCCTTAGTGACCTTTTACGACACCCACTGGAGAGATTGGGGTGGTGACAATTGTATTCTGCTCTGCTGAACCACCGAAACACGATATGATATAATCTTTTATCACTTTTAGCCGTGTGGTGACGGCAGAGTAGAATACAATTGTCACCACCCCAATCTCTCCAGTGGGTGTCGTACAAGGTGACTAAGGATAAATCAGCGATGAGGAATGGGCAGCAGCGTTCCTCTTATATCACCTAACAAATAGTACTGCGACTTTTGTGCCCCATAAATGGCAATAGGCTCGCCACCTATTGCATGGGACCTAACATAATTGGCGGAACGTGGCTGCTAGTTCACTTCTGCCTACCCCTTCGGGGATATAGGCGTGATTTATGTACGTATGTATGTATGTGTATTTATCACTTTGAACTGTAAAAAACAGTTTGACAGTTCAAAGCGATAAAATTAAATAGCTATATCTTTATGCTAAAGACTTAAAGGCTATATTATTATGCTGGCATGCATGTATGTAAAAAATACTATATAAAATTCCAGATTTTTTCAGAAAACACCCTGTGTCATCATCATCAATCTATGGAATGGCGGTGGTGCACACCGATAATTGTAGCTGTGGTGATGTTTCTATTGGTGGGCACCATTATTGAAAGGAGAATTGAGGCGACCATCCGAGAAGCCCGTAAGTACGTTGTGAAATCGAATCCGAATGTCTTGGCTCTTTTGATTTACGTACATACATACCTACGTCACGCATTTGTCCCACAGGGGTAGGCAGAGATCACTTCTTTCCACTTGCTACGATCCTTACATACTTCTTTCGCTTCATACATCTCATTAATATACTTATGCATGCTCATCAGTTTCGAGTTAAGCCATCTAATTCAATCCCCAGAATTCTTAAAATCTTCCAAGAAAAATTAACGTAAAATGTGCTAGACCCGACTCATCCCAGGGGTTTCTTAAAAGTCGATTGGGAGATTGCCCGGTATATAAACCAATGAGCACCTTGGGGTGCCCGAATGATGGAGGACAAAACACCAACAACAGCCTTCGAAGGGGTTCAGGCAGGCCCGGCTGAACCTTAGACAAAAGCTTGAGCAGTATGGATTGTAATGTCATTTCAGTCACTGTCTCTGTTGATCGGTCTCTCGACATGGTTTTCTCCTTTTTGCCTTTTTTATATACAATCATTCATCACTAGCACCTTTCCTGTGTGATGGATGACATGAATCAAAAAGGAGTGGATGGCTTGATGAAGTCTGACCGATATGCATGGAAGAGCAAACATACTGCGCCGACCCCAGATAGACTGGGAACAGGGCAGGGAGAAGAAGAAGAGACACAAGTGTATGCGTCATGATAATGATATGTCGGAAATATTTGACATTCATTCTCTTTACAGTCGAACGGAGGCGAGCCCTGCTAGACCAGAACAGAACTCTCAACAACACTCCTGATGGCTGCAGCAACACATCGGCTAACCATAGCCGACCAATCAGCCAGGCGGCCAGTCACCGTTCTGTTATTAAGAAGACCTCATCACTGCGTACCCTGAGGTCATGCAAGACCGAAACGTCAATACAAACACCCAATCAGAATGCTCAATCCCCACGGTGGGAAATAAATCAAATTAGAACGTACGATTGTTGAGATTTTTTATTTATCTAATGTAAAATCGTCCTTTCTTATATATAATTCTACGAAATTATTTTTCTAGGTACCAAAATCTAAGTACTAATATTTCTAACATTTATATAATGTTGAAATTTAAATCGAAATGTTTGTTATTTTTATCATAAAACAAAACGGGGCAAGTTTAACATTTTAATCGAAAGGGGCAAGATCCAAGGGGCGATTCAAGTCGTAACCATCCTGACAATATTAGGTATTTGACATTATCATAATTGGAGTTTGCATTATAAAATGTCTTTTTTATATTGTTACCAATAGAGTCTTCTAAGCTGGCCTGGGAGCGAAAAATAACGTAGAATAGGCCAGCCCCGACTCATCCCATGGGAGTCGTAAAAATCGAGTAAGGGAGATTGCCCGGTGCAGACCAATAAGCACCTTGGAGCACCCGAATGGTGGAGGGCAAACCGCCAACAACAGCATACCCAAAGAGGGTTGATGGCAGGCAGGCGGCCGGCTGCAAAATCTAAGATATTAGAATGTTGTCATTCCATCTCTCGACATGGTCCGTCCCGTATCTTTTCTAAACATTCATTCATCACTAGCACCTTAACGCTGTTGTGATAGATGATATGAATGGAAGAGGAGACATACTGCGCCGACCCCAGATAGACTGGGAACAGGGCAGGGAGAAGCAAGATATTGTTACCAATAGTCGTATGTATATCCACACAAGTCGTCCATCGACATCAGCCCGGCCAGCATGACCACCGAAACACGATATGATAAAGCCATTTATCGCTTTGAACTGTCAAACATTTTGTCAAAAATTAGGCTTTATCAGATTATCATCCTCTTTCTGTTACCAGTATCGTATCTATAAATATTATGATAATCTGTAATGTAATGCGGGAAATAAAATAATGCATTTGTTTTCTGCCTGTTATGGAATGATAAAAATACAAATTTTTATCATTCCCTCTCGTCCCACTAGACGACGACAATTTGGAACTTTACTCGTTTTATTGTTATTTCCGTTCGTTGCTCTGATTATGATGGTGGTAATAAAAGGCAGAAAATAAATGCATTATTTTATTTAGAAAAGAGACGGGACGGGCCATGTCGAGAGATCGATGAACAGAGGGGGTGATTGGAATGATAACATTCCAATATCCATACTACTCAAAGTTTTTGCTTGGATTTTGCAGCCGGCCGGCTGCCTGCCATCAACCCTATTTGGGTATGCTGTTGTTGGCAGTTTGCCCTCCACCATTCGGGTGCTCCAAGGTGCTTATTGGTCTACAC
Source organism: Cataclysta lemnata (assembly GCA_963931975.1). Lineage (NCBI taxonomy): Eukaryota > Metazoa > Arthropoda > Insecta > Lepidoptera > Crambidae > Cataclysta > Cataclysta lemnata. The sequence goes on from OZ008355.1 coordinate 12,561,878, forward strand.
CGGGCAATCTCCCTTACTCCCTTACTAGTTAAAAGAACCACTGAAACGTTCTACCAGCTAAAATCAACACAAAATAACTTTGTACACTATTCTTAACTAAAGTTTATTCAAGGCAATACAAGCACCACACGAAACTCACAGACACAGTCGGAGACACTCTCAGAGGTGCTTAGCTCTCAAACGTGTTCAAACTCACACCTCTCACAATAAATATCTGTCATATTAACGCCCAGAGTGTTCCAAGTCACCACTCAGAGTTGCTAGACACTTTCTCCCTGGACTCGATACATGCAGTATTGGTTTCTGAAAGTTGGTTTAAGCCTTGCCTCGACTCTCTTACTTATTCCTTGCCCGGGTACGTTCTGATCTGAAACGATCGGCTTGCTCAGAGAGGTGGTGGTGTAGCCATCTATCTCCGGAGTAATATAGCCTTTTTGTTGCTTTCAGCTTCCGACCAACTGGTGCATGGTATTGAGTACCTGTTTTTGGAGATCGTAATATCAAAGGTTAAGGCTGTTCTTGAAGTCGTATATTGCCCACCTGCTGTCGACTACATCTCTACTCTCACTTCTGTTTTAGACACCCTCGCTACAGACTACGCACATCACATAATCATGGGTGATTGATTTCAATACAGATCTTCTTAAAGATTCCCGATCTTCTCGTATTTCGCTCCACTATTGATTCGTTTAATCTTTCTTTTTTGAAATTCAATGCCACCCATCGTAACCTCGACACTCATGATACATGGATTGACCACGCCATTGTCTCCTCTCCTAATCTCGTCGAATACCACGGTCAATTCCCTGCTCCTGGATTCTCCCGGCATGATCTACTTTTCCTTGCTTATAATATCAAACCTCCTAAGCGTTCTCCTGAAGTGATTATGTTGAGAGGCTTCGCGAGATTAGACGTGTATAAAGTCTCACGCGATGCTTCTTCCATTGACTGGTCTGGGGTCCTGACAGCCCCCAGTATTGACGACAAGATTGAAACCTTTTCTATAACCTTGCTATCATTTTATAACAAACACGCTCCTTTGCGTAAGGTAAAATTGAAAAGACCACTAGCACCCTGGATTACTCTATTGGTACGCATGGCTATGGGGAAGCGGGACAGAGCTTTCCGCTTCCCCATAGCCATAGACTTTAAACGTCTTAGAACGCCGGAAAACTGGGCCAATTTTAAGACCTGCAGGAATTGTTGCAATCAGATAGTGAGAGCTATTCCGCCTTTTTACACCATTAACGATTGAAATAAATAAAAATAAAACTAATAATATGAAAAACTTCATTGTGCAGAAACCTCGCTTCACATACAATGAGAAAAAACAGCCCATACAAGAAACTGGCTGCGACATGGAATAGCAACTACAGATACCCCTTGCCAATCTCCCAACACGGCCGGTCACCGCGGGAGAGTATGACCAAAACCCTCCAGAGAAAATCACAGCAGCAAGTAAAAAAATTAATAAAAATGAAAAAACGGCTCACCAAATACGGATTGCAACATATAATGTAAGAACCTTTTCGTCATACAACCGCTTATTAGAACTAGAAGAATCAATAAATAAAATTAAATACGACGTCATAGGAATCTCGGAAGTGAGAAGGATTGGTACTAAAATTGAAGAACACGAGAACTTTGTACTATGCTATATAGGCCACACACCAGGCCAATATGGGGTAGGCTTTATAATAAACAAATCACAAAGAAACAGCATAGAGAGCTTCACTGGTATAACGGAACGAGTTGCTGTATTAAACATGAATTTCCAAGGCTTAACAGCAACCATCAGACAAGTATGTGCACCGACAGAGGCAGCAAGCGAGTGTGAAATCGATGAATTTTACAATACGCTCGACAAGGCATTGGAAACAACACACAAGAATATTATACTAATGGGAGACTTTAATGCGAAGATCGGAATGCCTAAGAAGGAAGAACACTTGGTTATGAAACAACACGGATATGGCAGAAGAAACAACAGAGGGCAGAGACTTGTGGACTTCGCACTCGAACGTAAACTGACAATAATAAATACATGTCAGTGGCGGAGCGTCCATATAACCCGATTCCCAACAGCCGTACCAAACGAGCGAGCATAAAAAAATCATTACCATAATTCAAGTACAATACCATTTTATAAGCAAATAAAAAAAATCCATCAATATAATCTTATCATAACAGTATTAAACGCGCGCGAAACAATATGCAACACAGGTACATACAATTCGCTCCCGCTCTCTAGATTCCTTCAACTAACTCGCTAAATATCGAGTTATAGACGCCTGCTATACAGCGCCTGCACGCACACAGACAAGCGTAGTCTTGTCAGGCGCACGCAACGCGAAATAGTACCTAAAATTTGGCTACAAGCCGGCATCAAGCCGGCATTTCGGCAGCCTACGCGCTTATGCATCGATACACTACGACACACGCACACATTAGTAATAAACTCCCACGAAAACAAGTTCCGTCAAAAGTAAATATTTTAGATCTTATTGCAATAGCCATAAAAGCGGAATTTCTTTTGTGAACTGCACTCAATATCGCGGTCGTGCGCCGCTCCTGCAAGCCGCTCCGGACCGGGTTGAATCGTCTTTCTGGCTGTATAAAACAAAGCACAAGCACGCAAAAGTGGCAACGTAGTTCTCCGCTTCGTCACTAGATGGCGTTGAACAGTTGTAGCCGTGTTCTAGCAGGCGGTGTTAAAAGTTAATGCTTAAACCATAAGAGGCTTCATATAGTTGTGGCTTGCCTAACTTGTTCTTTCACGCCACGCCACTGATACATGTTTCAAAAAAAACCCAAACAGAAGATGGACATGGAAATCTCCAAATGGAAAAATCAAAAACGAGATTGACTTTATACTGTCCAACCAGCCGAGATTATTTCAAGACATTGGAACTATGAGTCTGAACTACCCGTCGGACCATAGATTAATCAGAGCAACATTAAAATTAAACAGCCCAAAAATAAGTAGAGTCAAATTTACAAATGTACCAGTTTTCAAACTAAAGAATGAAGAAGAAATGTCAAACTTCAAGGAAATCTTGTCATCTATCCTATCTAATTCATCAGCACAACAGGACCAGGCAAAAACCTCAGTACAATCCTATTACGACAACATAACAAAAGCTATAACGAAAAGCTTGAAAACTGCTCGGCAAAAAAGAGAGGAACATAAATACCATAAAATTTTATCAGTACGCACAGCTGTATTGTTACAAAGAAGACAAGAACTACAGAAAACAAAAAACAAAACGCGATCTATGAAAAACGAACTCACAGCGCTTTATAAAATAGTCAACAAATATATAAAAAGAGATTATGAAAAATATAGACAAGATACTATTGAAAGACATCTGAATCTCACCGGAAGTACAAAAAAAGCCTACAAGGAATTGAGAACAAACAAAAACTGGATAGATGGACTAAAGAAGCTAGACAAAGAATTAAACAAACGAACTGATATTATCACTACAGCAACCGATTTTTATAGAAAACTGTATAGCGATAAGCCTCCAATAACTACTGTTAACATTAACAATATTAGAAACAACAGCAATCAGCTCATCAAAAAAATAGAGGAAACTGAAATTATAGAAGCAATTAAGAAATTAAAACTAGAAAAATCACCAGGGTCAGACAGTATCACCAATGAAGCATTGAAAACAGCACATGAAATATTAGCCACACCACTCGCAGAACTATTTAATATGATATTACAAAAATCTGAAACCCCTACACAATGGTCCGAATCTAATATCATTCTTATATATAAAAAAGGTGACCCAAAGGAAATAGGTAACTATAGACCGATAAGTTTACTACCGAGTATATACAAGCTGTTCTCTAATATTATAAACACAAGAATCAGTCCTGCAATAGAGGCAAAGCAACCGGTAGAACAGGCAGGATTCAGGAAGGGGTTCTCTACAGTCGACCACATACATACTCTTGAGTTAATTATAGAGAAGTATCAAGAACATCAGAGACCCCTATATCTAGCATTTATTGACTATCAAAAAGCTTTCGACACGGTGATACACACAAGCATATGGGAAAGTTTGAAAGAACAAGGGGTTAACGAAATGTATATAAATGTCATCAGAAGTGTATATAAAAATAATTCGGGCAGAATAAAATTAGAAACTCTAGGTCCAACTTTTCCCATAGAGAGGGGTGTAAGACAGGGTGACCCGCTTTCCCCAAAAATATTTATAGCCATTCTGGAAGCTATCATAAGCAAGCTGGACTGGAGTAAACTAGGACTTTATGTACAAGGCGCTTTCATGACTCATTTGAGATTCGCAGATGACTTGGTGTTACTGTCTGAGACAAGCTCGCAGCTGCAGTTCATGGTTGAATCTTTACAACGAGCTAGTACATCGGTAGGCCTGGAAATCAACCTCACTAAGACTATGACAATGACAAATAACCACAAAATACCCATAACAGTTAATGGAAATCCTATAAAATACACAGAAAAATATATATACTTGGGGAAGACAATAAGCTTCGATAGAAAAAACAATGAAATAGAAATAGAAAGAAGAGTACAGCAAACATGGAACAAATACTGGCATCTAAAAGAAATTTTTAAAAGTGACATGCCAATTAGTATGAAAACTAGGATTATGAACTCCTGCCTCCTACCGGTTTTGACATACGGTTGCCAGACATGGAAATCTGCCAGCGAGGACTAGAACGCAGCATGCTCAAGCTAAGAAAATTAAATAAGATGCGACATACTAAAATAAGAAAAATAACAAAAGTTATAGACGCCTTGAGTTATGCACTAAAGCTCAAATGGAGATGGGCAGGTCACGTAGCGAGGCTTACAGACCAGAGATGGACGTTGAAGGCTACCCTATGGAAAGGCCCTAAAGGAAAAAGAGGCAGAGGGAGACCACTAACACGCTGGGAAGACGAAATCAAACTTACGGCTGGTCCAAACTGGGGACAAGTGGCTCAAGATAAAGATAAGTGGGCGTCTTTGGAGGAGGCCTTTACCCAACCTGGGGTTCTTGCATAATTAAATATCTAATAGAAACAAGAATAGGTTTTAATGTAAAATGCAAGAAATAAAAGGCTTTTTTATTTTATTTTTATTTTAACGATTGAAACCAACATTTTTCAGCCAGCTCCGGCGCTAATTTGTTGGACAGGGATAGTGCTATCTAAGATATTTCACTCCTGTGCAATGCAGCCAACCAACAATAGTTTTTCTTTTTCACCAGTTTCAGAGTCTGAAATTTGTAAAACTGTATTGTCCATTAAGTCTAAAGCGATCGGATGTGATGAGATTAGCAGGCAGATGATCATATTGCTTAAATAGCTTTCTCCCGATAATTACCCACCTTACTAACGCATCTCTCGCATCTGGCACATTCCCTTCAGCTTGGCTTGGGGCACATGTACTGCCTCTTTCTAAACGAAATAATCCCACATTACTTACACATTTCAGACCGATTTCAATTCTTCCTTGTATGTCAAAAATTCTCGAAGCGATTGTACATCGTCAACTCTCCGCCTTTCTCTATAGAAACAATGTCCTCTCTGAGTACCAATCTGGTTTCAGACCTGGTCATAGTACGACAACGGCATTGTTAAATGTCACGGAAGACATGCGTGAGGGCATGGAGGGTTCACGGTTGACGGTTTTAGTACTAATTGACTTTTCTAATGCTTTCAATGCCGTTGACCATGACATTCTCCTTGCTATCCTATCTCATTTGCGGGTCTCTCCTCCTGAACTGAACTGGTTTTCTTCTTATCTTCAGGGACGCAAGCAAGCGGTTCGTGCATATGACTCTTTGTCTGAGTGGTGCGATTTAGCGGCTGGCGTTCCTCAAGGCGGCATATTCTTATACCCTTATACTCTTTTCTGTTTTTATAAACCTTTTTTCTCAAATTCTTTGTAACTCTCATCATCTGTACGCGGACGATCTGCAAATTTATGCCCAAGCGGAACTGAATGAGTTGGCTGACGTTGTGCAGATTATAAACAATGACCGCCAACTGGTCTAGAAAGTTCAGCATTAGTGTTAATCCAGGCAAATGTCAGGGAATCATAGTTGGTAGCTCGTGCACATTATCAAAATTGGACATGACCTCTGGTGCGCTCCTCTATTACGGTAGTACCTCAATTGAGTTTCTTCCTCAAGTCGTCAATTTAGGTCTTTGTATTGATAACACATTGAGCTGGCGGCCCCAAGTTGACTGTATAAGTGGTAAAGTTATCGGCATTTTAAGGTCTTTCTATCGCCTTAAGCATTTCCTGCCCATATCTACGAAGATACTACTGGTACAGTCCACTATTCTTCCTATCCTTGATTATACGGATGTGTGCTATACTGATATTACTCAAGAACTTCTGAATAAAATGGATCGTTTACTCAACAGCTGTATTCGCTTCATCTTTGGCCTGCGTAAATACGACCATATATCCGCATACCGGCGAAATTAACTCTAGCAATGCCTCTTCACCGTACTGGTTTTGTTTCTAACTCCTTCACTCCTCAAGCAATACTACTCTGGAATGCTCTTCCACCTTCTATTCAAAAAGCTAAAAATAAGCTTGCGTTTAAAAATCTAGTTCGCAGCCACTATTTGAATTCCCCAAATGGTTGATCGCAGCCACGGTTTTGAAAAGACTAACTGTTTTTATATTGGTTATATTAATATATTATTATATTCATATTATATATATATTATTAATGTGGGTGCTAGTTCACCTCTGCCTACCCCTTCGGGGATATAGGCGTGATTTATGTATGTATATTATTATTTTATATTATAGTTTATTATTTATGATATATTGTATTTAGCTTGTATGTATTTGCATTTTATGTACCCATATCGATTGATTTGTATGTACCTAAGTATAATTTATATCGTTATCGTGACGTTACTCATTTTACGCACCGCCAAAACATTTTCTGTACTCAGTTTTCTGGTTGACTGGTAGAGAATGCCTTATGGCATTAAGTCCGCCATTTGTACCTTTTATTTTTTTTAGAATAAAGTTTAAATAAATAAACTGGGTATTTTTAATTAAGATTTCTTATTAATTTTCAAACAATTTTTCACTCAGTGTTTCTGATTAAAGAAATAAAATGTTGGAGTTTAAACTATTCGATTTTAATTTTAACATTATATAAATGTTAGAAAAATTAGTACAAAGATTTTAATGGTTAGAAAAAGAATTTCGAAAAATTATGTACTTGAGGCGGGAATCGAACCCGCGTTCGCTGTTAACCGGGCAGGTGCCTGACCGCTCGGTCACCCAAGACCCTAATTAGCTTGCCGAAAAAATGTTATATAAATGTTAGTTTTTCTAACATTTATATAATGTTAAAATTAAAATCGAATAGTTTATAAAGCAAACCCAAGCTTAACCGAACGCACGGTATTTGTAAAAATATCTGCTTTGGAATGTTTGAAATTTATTTCTACATTGCGAGGGTACCCGTTGGCTTTTACAACGTGAAATGAAAGGTTAGAAGAATTTCGATATATAGGGTGGCCGAGCGGTCAGGCACCTGCCCGGATAGCAGCGGACGGGGGTTCGATTCCCGCCTCAATATCATAATTTTAGGAAATTCTTTTTCTACCCATTAAAATCTATGTTGTAGTTTAAAATAAATACATAGTTTAGTTTATTATTTTTCCTTCTACCAAGAGAAACTTTTTTTGTTTTGTGTCTATTCACAGCGCTATTTCTATTCGCCCCGTATTCAAAAAATTGTAACTCTTTTAGTGCGGTCTTTCAGAATAGTTGCCTAAAATAAAAAGCTGCAATTAGATATAATAGCATAATAATATGTTTTTGAACAGGTTAAAGATATGTACATAACGGTACCTAGGTACCTATTTATTTATAATTTTAACATCGGCGAACGGAACAACTTAATCCAAAAGTAAGCTTCACCGTGCACAGTAAGGTCATCATTACTCAATAGATGGCGCTGATGTAGCAATCAAAATATTTTATGCACTTTAATCTTAGCATTTTTTGCGAGTATTTTTTTAATGAAATAATCAAGGAACTCTTAAATTGTATAATCAATCATTTCATAGAATAATTAGGACTGCAAAATATTCTCATTAATTATTTCTAAGAAAAAAATCCTTTTTTGATAGTAGTTATTCTATCTCTTTTAGGTCAATTAATTCTTTGTTTGCGACAAAAAAAATACTAAATGTTACAAAAAATTGTATATTAATACATATTTCGATCGAGACTTGAAAAAATGTTGGTGTAGAACTGTTGATATATTAAAATTAAGAAAATAACTAAACAAGTCTAAACATCTCTGTCAGATACAGATAGCACGAGAAATAAGAAAAACACAATATATTTGAGCAAAAAGGGCCCCACGTGTTGCTGGCAACGTTGCTTTCAAGCCAAAGCGAAAACGTTTTACAGAGTATTTGGGCTGCGTCAACGCAATATCTCCCCAAGACCCGAATTATCCGTGAGAGTATTGATTCGGCCGCGTCCGCAGCAGGCACACTCCAACCAGCCACTCGTGGAACCCCGACGGAATGACAAAATTAGCTAGTATTAGCAGACGAATTTTTTGGTTCCAATTTTGACCACGGGCGGAGTTATATATGAGAACCATTACACACTCTTTCGCTCAGCGAAACTAGATGGCGTTAGTTGTATCATAATCAAAGAATAAAATAACTAGGTAGGTAGGTCACAAGCCACATGAATATCAATTTGATAAAATGGCACCCATAGATTCTAAACATGATGTGATTTGCTATTTTATTAAAAATTGTTTTTATCTTTTTGTGTAAAGTGTTTCAAGTCACTTAGAACACTTTTAAAAATTGTAGAATAATATTAAATGATGCTTTATCAACCCATGTCGAAATCACGGAATATGGGTTTTTGTGAGTTGACACATGATTGCATCCAATTATATTCTGGAGGTCATGTCCAAGCAGTGACAATGTTCACAAAAATCTTAATTTCAGATGCATTCATGCCACAATATCAGCACTCGTAGCTCGGGACGTAGACAAAATCTCCGCAGGGAAAAGAAAATATTATCCTCTCGCTCTAACTCACACTAAATCCCGAGACAAAACACTGTCAAGTGGTGGACAGAGATTTTGTCCACGTCCCGTTCGAGGCCTACAGAGATAACGAGATCCGCAGAAGAACTATATTGGAATTGCGGATATATCCATGGAGAAAGAAACATTTAATGAGACACAACAGAGAAACAAAAAATATTAAACATAAAAGTATGTCTCAATCGGTCCCAGCTCAGCATATTACCGATACAAATATTACCCGCGCGCCTCTAGCGGCGAAATTTAGAACTTGTCTAAGATGGATCATCACGGTTACAACTCTGGAAGTTTATTTCGTTCGTTCGAGTCTTTGCGTCTTTGTCGCTCTTATTTTAATGCGCAGTGGCGTGAGAAAGACGGATAGATGTGCGTTAATCGTTCGGAGTTTCAGAGTAGACCTGCTGTTGCTAATAAAAGTAGAAATGTAGTAGTACTTTTATGATTCTGGAATAAGTTTCATTTGTTTCCAAAAGATAAAATTATGAGAGAAAAAAATGGGAGACTGCTTTTCGAATAGGCAAGCCGATTTCATCAGCAATGAAAGTTTGTTCTAATCATTTTCAAGCGTCAAACTATTTTCCAAACAGTAAATATGCTTGTGTTTTATTTATTTTATTATATTCACATATATTTTTAAAGTTATTGACAATTGACAGCATAATTAGCACAATTTCCAGCAAGAAACCACAGAAATCTGATTTATTTACAACAACTAATTTTTTACCGTAGGAAGCATAATGTAAAGAAAACTGTCTGTCACTGACAAAGGTGGCTCGTGGCTCTTAGACAGCTTCACAATTTTGACGCTAGAGGCGCTACCAGCCTAGCGACTAGCGCTGGGCTTCCCCTGAAACTGTTTTCAGCTTATTAAAATAGTATTTTATGAGACGTCAAAAAGCTAATAATAATAATATTATTATTTATTAAATGGCTTTAACATTAACGTGTTTCGGGTTATGCTAGCCGGGCAGGGCACATTGCGAGAAGGACTGACGGCCGTTGGTGCGGAAAGGTCTTCGAATAGCGGCCGCGCACTGGGAGACGCAGCGTTGGTGGGTCCACAAGGTGGACCGACGATCTGGTGAAGGTCGCGGGAAGCCGTAAGACGCGGGCAGCGCAGGACCGACCGGTTTGGAGATACTTGGGGGAGGCCTATGCCTAACTAATGGGCGTCTCTCGGCGTCCTGCTATGGATTCCTTGGTCTGAAAATAAATGCTTTTTATTAATTTACGGCGAGTCCCAATATGCTATCATCAGTAGAAGATAGACGTAGGTATTACACAGGTTAGTTGCTTAGCACCTTCTGTTATTTATCGTAATATATAACAAAAAATGCCAAGCAAATTTTAGTAAGCTTACTAATTATTTATTTATTTATTTATTACGGACCCGCCGTTATAGTGTACGGCCTATAGTTTGAGTTCAGTGTAAGAATGGGGATACTTTATCAGACTTTCAATTAGTTTTAATTTCACAGCACTGCCATTGCCAACATAAAAAAAACGGTGAACGATTTCACAGCTGATGAAATTTATTTATTCATCCAGACACGAATTCGTTGTGAAATATTTAAAATGTTTTCTTTTGATATGAAACGTAAATAATGTCCTCTCATCTCATCCCGAACAAACCAATGCAGGTACCATATTTAATTCATTGAAGTTGATTTGGGGTGGTGACAATTGTATTCTACTCTGCGTGGTGACGGCAGAGGAGAATACAATTGTGACCACCCCAAATCTCTCCCGTGGTGTCGTACAAGGCGACTAAGGATAAATCAGTGATGAGGAATGGGCAGCAGCGTTCCTCTTATACCACCTAGCAATAGTACTACGAGTTTTGTGCCCGATAAATGGCAACAGGCTCGTCACCTATTACATGGGACCTGCCATAGTAGCGAAACGTGGGTGCTAGTTCACCTCTGCCTACCCCTTCGGGGATATAGGCGTGATTTATGTATGTATGTGTATATATGATTGTGTTCTGGGTTGACATTGATGTATTGATTGACGTACGGTCAGTAATGAGGTCTTTTATTTCAACTACCCGTGCGGTGGCGGCAGAGCAGAATACAGGGCCCGTAGCCAACTGGCAATCGTTTCACAACGATAACGTGTCGAAGTCCGTCACGATCGGCTATCATCATCATCACCAGCCCTTTAATGTCCCCACTGCTGGGGCACGGGCTTTCCATATGGATGGAAGAATATAGGGAGAATGGGCCATAACCCACCACGCTGGCCCAGTGCGGGTTGGAGGGTATTGACGACTGCTGATGCAGCCGGGACCAACGGCTTTACGTGCCTTCCGAAGCACGGAGGAATTCGAGATAATAAATTTTTGGTCACCCATCCAATGACCGGCCCTAGCGAAATTGCTTAGTTTACGCAATCGCAGGCCAAGCGCGCTGTGCCACTGCGCTATCTAGCTCCTCACGATCGGCCATATTACTTTGGTATCGACAGCGTCTTATCTTGCGCTACCATTACGAAGACGATTTCGGTCACGTGATTTCACGACGACTCACGTCAAATCCCATACATTTTGCTTTATCGAACTTCGTTATCTTTTTCGGTGTGTTACTTTGTCTAGCCCCCCAGGACACAGGCGTCTCTCCCGCGGGTGTCGTACAACAAGGCGAATAAGAGCAAAGACAGTGATGAGTATTGGCAGCAGCATCCCTCTTGTAGGCAACGCCTGCAAATGTAGAGTGCGGGCCAGATAAGTCTGCGCGCGAGGGGTGGCGCTGCTCGCTAACATTGACACTCGTAGACAAACAAAATAGCTGACGAATTTTCAGTTCCAATTTTGACCACGCGCGGACTTATCTGGCCCGCACTCTACTGCGATTTACATGTCCGGTACATGACAATAGGCCAATTACATGGGCCCATTCCTAATTGGCCTTTATTCACCTCTACCTGTCTATAATAAATAAAAAATGAGGGTGATTTATGTAGTTACAATAATGCATACATACCTACAATACAATTCTTATACAAAGAAAAAGCTGTCAGACAATTTTTGAAAATTTTCATTTAAAAATACTCGGCCAACCAGGACGTGTATAAGCACGGAGAAACACAAGACAATATATTTTGGGTCACCCATCCAATGACCGGCCTTAGCGGACATTGCTTATTTTGCGCAATCAAAAGAGTCAAAAGCGAGACGTGCGTGCCTCGATTCGAGACTGCCGTCCAGTACGCCTAGCAAAAGACGTGGACAAAATCTCTCTCCACCACTTGACAGTGTTTTGTCTCTGGATTTGGTGGGAGTTAGAGCGAGAGGAAAATGTTTTATTTTCCCCGAGGAGATTTTTTCCACATCCCGTGTTACGGGAGTCTGTACACACACACCTTTAAGAAGTACATGAATAATAATACATTCTTGGACAAGTTAATGAAATTTGAAACCCCAACGCGCCCGCTCATCCCGATCAACATAAAGGTTAACGCTCATTAGACCCACCCGGCACCCGACCCGCACCGCCTCGCCTCGCGCGGTTAGTATTCTTTACATGGATTTGTATGGATTTGCGCCCACTAAATCAACTCCGAATTGCCTGGCGGTCGAAAGGACAATGTCGTCGTCATCATCATCATTTCCAGGCCTTTTAATGTCCCCACTGCCGGGGCACGGGCCTTCACTATGGACGGAAGAATATAGGGAGATTGGGCCATAACCCACGCTGGCCCAGTGCGGGTTGGTGGGTATTGTGTATTAGTGGGGCTGCAGATCCATCCAGGACCAACGGCTTAACGTGCCTTCTCAAGCACGGAGAAACTTGAGATAATACATTTTGCTCGCCCATCCAATGACCGGCCTTAACGACATTGCTTAGTTTACGCTATCGCTTGATCCAGAATGTCGCCGTACGCGAGGACAAATCAAGGCGAAGCGTCAATTCCAGGCTTTCTTTTTAATGTGTCGAGTGTATGGTGTTTGTTTTCAAAATGGATAAAGAAAGACTTAACAAAGGATTTCGAAAATACAATTTATCCAGGTACAGTGGCGTCAAGTCCACTCATTGACCGCGCGGCGTCCACCAGTGATCGCCGAGCGGCGACGTGGTGCTGAGGGCTTAGACAAGTGGCTTGCCAATCCTTTTATACCAGCAGACTATGGTCCAACTATACGCAGCGGACGTACAGTGTCCAGTAGTCGCAAACTTTTTTTGACAGTTGAAAGTGATCATCACTGAACTATTAACTAATCCATTACTGTTTTCACGGGACAAGTGTCACAATAGCGTTATAGTAAAGTAGTAATGGATCAGTAAATAGTTCAGTGATTATCACTCTCACGTGTCAAAAACAGTTAGCGAATAGGCTTACTGCGTGTCCAGTCCAGTATAATAATGGGTTCAGAATGTTGATGGGGCTTCCGCGTTTGTGTAGCGCTTCGGGCATGTTTGCGTACATGATCGCTTTCATAGCATTATCAGGAAGCGGTGCTCTTCGCTACAGAAACGCCTTCGTGGCACCTCCAACGTCATTCTGAACACTCTGACGGATGGGATTCACCAATACTGGGGCACTGGATGCGTCTCCACACTACCTTGTTCTAGCTAGATGTATGTTTCTAAAATAATTAAGTTGCTAACCCTTTTATTTGTTCTATTTTTATTAGATTTATGTTACATACATACATAAATCACGCCTATATCCCCGAAGGGGTAGGCAGAGGTGAACAAGCACCCACGTTTCGCCAATTATGTTAGGTCCCATGTAATAGGTGGCGAGCCTATTACATGGGACCATTTATCGGGCTCAAAAGTCGAAGTATATTGCTAAGTTGATAAGTGGTGGTATAGGAGGAACGCTGCTGCCCATTTCTCATCACTGATTTATCCTTAGTCGCCTTGTACGACACCCACGGGAGAGATTTGGGGTGGTGACAATTGTATTCTACTCTGCACATTTTTGTTACTAACACATAAATATGGGCTGTGTCTAATTGTTGTCCGAAATAAAGTAATTTATTTTATTTTATTATCTATTAGATCGCAGAGAAAAAAAATGTAGGACACTGTATTGCAAACGAAGTAAGTGGCCGGCCAATCTATCGAACGCACAGAAAACAATACGTCAGTCACATACATACATTTGCCACTTGGGTATGCGTCGGGTGCCGGGTGGGTCTAATGAGCGTTAACCTTAAAACATGATGTCGGGCCCACAAAAACAAGAATTCCATTAGGTATTGCAAACAACTTTTTTATTGGCTACATGTTAAATATGTCTCAGGAAGCGACTGACGTTTGCTTAGGACAGCCCAACTAACCCACTTGCAGACAATGTATCGTTGCCGTTCTATACGCCCGACCACTCTGCAATTAGAGTCGAATTTGCCTTGGGCTTGTACCGTTGTGTTTAGGTTTACCGGTGTCCGGAGAATACGGAGTACACTTGATGGAATTAAAATATAGAGTTCGCTGGTTTTGGCATTACTATTGTGTTTATTTGGTCGCCAAGCTTTTTGGCTTTGTTCTGTTAGGCCTCATTCGCACGGGTGCTTTTTCAACGTCCGTTAAAAACGCGTCCAAAACATTTCCAAGTTATGTTCATGCGAATGAGGCCTTAACGTCCAACGCCGCAACGCTCATCGCTCAAAATACAACACTGCTCGATAAAAAAGCGTCGCGTTTTAAAAGCGCTGACCTTAAAAGTGTGAACGTAGGAAATTAATTTTGTATTAGGTAGTAAGGTAGGTACCCCTACCTATGTTTCCTCTTCTATACATATCGGTTGGCGCAGTATGTTTCTTCTTCTATTCATATAGATGAGTCTTGACATTGATGAGTCTTGGGCTGCAGCATTTCTCTTAAACCACCTAGCAATATACTGCAATTTCTGTGCCTGAGAGATGGGAATAAGCCGTGTGGTGACGGCAGAGTAGAATACAATTGTCACCACCCCAAATCTCTCCCGTGGGTGACATACAAGGCGACTAAGGATAAATTAATGATGAGGAATGGGCAGCAGCGTTCCTCTTATACCATCCAGGAATAGCAATGTACTGCGATTTTTGTGCCCGATAAATGGCAATAGGCTCGCCACCTATTATTACATGGGAACCTAACATAATTGGCGAAACGTGGGTGCTAGTTCGGCTCTGCCTACCCCTTAGGGGATATAGGCGTGATTTATGTATGTATGTATATAGAGATGGGAATAGGCGTGCCACCGATTAGGTACATGGGACCTAACTTAATGGGCGAAAGTGGGTGTTAATTCACCTATTCTGCCTACCAGGAATAATTATACATATATGTACTGTTGCCGTTCTATAAATGTACGTGATTTATGTACATATGTAAAATAAAAACGCAATCTTTTTACAGAGTTAAAATGTTCACAATAATAAAAAATATTCCTGTGTAAATTCCTGCGCTTAGTTTGCTTACATCTACTGTTTCGCGCCATCTATTAGAAGATGACCGAACTACTTAGAAGAATTAGACGAAGTAACAACTTTAATAATTCTTTTATAGTGATTCCGTCGTAGTGTAGATGGCAGGGAATTAATGCTTTTACTCCAACTTTACACTCTTACTGCCGCACACAGAGACGTCTATTAACTTTAATGGGTACATAATGTCAAAAAATTTCATTTGAATATAGACCATAGACCCGGCAAGATTAACGACTAGTTTTGTTTTAATTGTAACTAAAACTCCGCCTACTATTTTGTTTGTATGTGAGGAAGCAGCGCCACCTATCGCGCGCAGACTTATCTGGCGCGCACTCTACCAACCTACATAGAATAGATAGTTAGGTACTTATATCACGCCTATACCCCCGAAGGGGTGGAGGTGAATTAGCACTCACGCTTCGCAAATTAAGTTAGGTCTAATTTTAAGATTTAAAAAAATAGTTGTATATTAAATTTTATAAATTCCTATATCGTACTTATTTAATTAGGAAACATAGAAAATGGATATTTATACCCACCTTTTCTTTATGTAAAATAGTTTTTTGACATCTGACTTACAAGTAAAGGTAGACAACATTATACAAACTAGGTACTCAAGGTTTTTTTACTTAAAAGTACCCTTGCCAATATAATAGAGGTAGGGTAGGTAGGTACCTAATTACGTTCAAACCGATTTGGTGACCACTAATTATTTTTTATTGCCTGGCTAGGTTACGTTAGTACGGGAGTCAGTTGATTAACTGCACGCCCAATAAAATATTACCTACGGAGCGGGGGCATTATATCAATATCGAGAGCCCGATAAATACCCGCATTTTCAGCAGATCAGTTAAACAGGCCATTTTTATACGCCAGACCTGCTAAAATCCCACATTAGCACAGATATATCGGTAGACAATTAAAATTCACATTGCACGCATGAATTATGCAGTGTCCAAGACATGGCATTACGGCGGGAAAGGAAATTCTTTAATGATATATAGGTAACAAAACACGTTAAGAAAAAAGGTTCGCGCTTGATATAGTGTTTAAAACGATTTTAACGGCCAATAGATGATTCACCATCTATGGGACTTAGGTCTAATTGGGAAAGTGTGTGCTAACTCACCTCTGCCTACCCCTTTGGGGATGATTTATGTATGTAAGTTAATATTTAACAATAAATACAGTGACACCAGTTGTTTATGACATAAAACGTTTTGTCTTTTGTTAATAACTTTAAATTCGTAAAGACGTAGTATTGTAAGCTTCATAAGTTTCATAATAAAATAGATTTAGTCGAACTTTTAATTCATATTGGTAAGAAATTATACGATAGATAGAACAAGGGCATCACCCACTAGTCTGAATACACAATTTCTTGCCTTTGTTATTGGTTTGAAATCGGTAAAGACAAAGCGGAAGCACACCTTAAGGTGAACGCACACTTATCCGAGCCGAACGCGCCGAATTCAACGAATTTATCGAAATCTTTTTATGGAATCATATGAAACCTCGCACACTTGCCGGAGTCGAATCGTCCGAATCTGTCAAAAACTTAAGAAGTCAGATCACGTCATCGGAAAAAATGCGCACGATGCGGACGGATCTGTCAGTTCAGTACTATTTTCGATTCCTTCGGCGCGGATAGGTGTGTGAGGCAGCCGCTGACTTCGACGCGTTCGCCTCGGATAAGTGTACATACATACATAAATGACGCCAATATCCCCGAAGGGGTAGGCAGAGGTGAATTAGCACCCACGATTCGCCAATTATGTTAGGTCCCATGTAATAGGTGGCGAGCCTTTTGCCATTTATCGGGCACAAAAGTATAAGTGTGCATTCACCATTAAACTCAAACATATAAAGCTTGTCTCCTGATACTTGTACCACACACCGCAGCGTCGAACAGTTGCTATGATCCGAGAAATATGGCCGCCAAGCTTGTCGTTACCAATTTATCGAGTGCAGTTAATATTGCTGGTAGCCGACACTTCTATTAGAGAATTGTGGTGCGATTTCTATAGGTAAGCCTCTTACAGCCGCACTCAGAGACGTAAATTAACTTTAATGATTACTTTATACAAAAAATGTCAATCAAAACTAGACCATAGACCCGGCAAGAATAGCGGCTAGTTTTAAATTATTGAGCAAAAACAATTTTTTTTTTGTTATTCTCAGTAGGGCTGTTAGGTTAATAAAGCTCATTACGGCACCCGACCCGCACCGCCTCGTCACTCGACGTCCACGTGTTGTCGGTAGGTGATTAACGGGTGGAAGCCTCGTGGTCAATTAGTGGATGTACCTGAAATCACTAAGATGATACAATAAATCATATTTTCGAACTTCTGCGATAAGTCTTTCTTTATCCATTTTGAAAGCAAACACCATACGTCCATCCGACACGTTAGAAACAAAAGCCTAAAAATGACGCTTCGCCGGGTTTTTCCGTATTCATCATATGACGGTTCAACCCATTTCTTTATTCATCCCAAACTGGTATTCCTGTCGCCGTGCTCGGTCCCCTCGCTCTCCGCGTGTGGACGCCTTACGACCGAAGAGTGGATGCCTTGAAGACTTGACCGCGATATCAATAGAAGAGGAAACATATTGCGCCGACCCCAGATCCAGATACGCTGGGAACTGATTATAAATCACTTATAATAATTAAAAAGTTCCGAAATATGTAATAATCTTAGTAAGAAAATAAGTAGCTCATAGTAAGTAGTCAACTCTAACAGCCTTCCTGAATATTAAGATAACTTTGTTTTATTTTAAACATCTTATTCTTTATTGTGGGCAGCGTGCGTTTGTCGTTAGAGGAAAAAAGTGAAATTATGTAGCAGACCGCTTATGTATGCAGGGTGCCCATGATAACTGTACTGCCCCTCAGGACATTCGAACGAATAGAATACAAATGTATGAAACTGGCGTATAATAAACAAACCAACATGCCGACCGCCGTGTCAAATGTAAAAGAAGCTGTCAAAAATTGACATTAATTTATTTAAGTATTAGTTCAAATAGATTGGCTAAGCCTGGTGTTTTGGCGATGTTTTGGCAATTGAAAATGAAATGTGTGTTGGTAAATTATTACCTTATTTTTTTTAAAACATTAAGTATAATTTTAATTTTGACGATTTTGCTTTTTAAGCTTTGCAACTTTTGTTATTTCTATTTAGAACACTATTATCCTCGAAACCAATTAATGATCTCATCCATGCAAATTCTACTATGGAACCAACATAAGAAACCCGATGTCAAATTCACGAAAAAGACCGACTTATTTCGTACATGTATTCCAGTGATACATACATACATACATAAATCACGCCTATATCCCCGAAGGGATAGGCAGAGGTGAACTAGCACCCACGTTTCGCCAATTATGTTAGGTCCCATGTAATAGGTGGCGAGCATATTGCCATTTTATCGGGCACAAAATTCGCAGTACATTGCTATTGTTAGGTGGTATAAGAGAAATGCTGCTGCCCATTGATTTATCCTTAGTCGCCTTGTACGACACCCACGGGAGAGATTTGGGGTGGTTACAATTGTATTCTACTCTGCCGTCACCACACGTTATTTCTGTACATTAATTTATCACTAGCACCTTTACGGTGTGATGTATAATATGAATCAAGAGGGAGTCGGTGGTTTAATGACGTCGATCGATTTTAATGGAAGAGGAAACATACTGCGCCGGATCCAGATAAACAGAGAACAGGGCAGGAGGAAGAAGAAGATTTATTTATACTATCTATGTTAGCATGGGTAGTATTCAGGGTGTGCGTTATTTCTGTCACATCTTGTATGAAATTTGTTTTAAATTTTATTTAGCAGCATTGCATTAGTCCAACCAACTCGCACTGGGCATCCATAGGGAAGGCCCATGCCCCAGCATTGGGGACATTAAAGGGCTGGTGATGATGATGATGATTGCATTAGAATGCACAATAGTTCAGTGTTTTTTGTTTTGTCCTATGTCCTGTTTTGTCCTATGCTTGCCGGTCGGCATGGTTGCCGGACACAAAGCGTAAGTTTTGCAATCAAGTGAAAGTCGGATGGACGCGCAGCCTCCGCCGAGCTCAGATGCAGACTTATTGCGTACGAGTGAACGGTACCTGACACACGAAAATAATGGTGAGTCCAAAACAAGTCTAACTTTATGTAACAGAGTTTCTATCATAGCATTTTTAACAAAATTCTACGAGTAGGTACGTTAAATATCTCTTTATTTATCTAATACTAGCTGAGCCGGCAAATGTTGTTTTCCCGGATGCCTTATCAACTGGAGGTTTAAAAAATAGCCTACGAAATATTCTTAAGCCTACCGTATATACACAAAAAAATCCTAAGAATCGGTCAAGCCGTTTCGGAGGAGTTTTTTAACAAACACTGACACGACCAATGTGACGAGATTTTTTATAAAAAATTAGATATAAAAATTTCGTGTCACACGTGTATACATAATATTATATTTGGTAGGTCTGAGAATAGTCGTAGACAATTTTTTTATACCCCTAGCTAGGTGATAAGGGCAAAACAAAGTTTATCGGTCGAGCTAGTTCTTACATATATTTTTTTGACTTGCAACTCTGCTATCGTGTGTGCTTTTGAATCATTATTATGACGTGCTAGTTACATTCTTTTAAATTTTTAGAACCGTGCATATTATTTTATAATTAACACGCGCATTATTCGGCATGACACTTATTTTTTATAAATTTTTCTAACCTACTTTGCTTTGTAACAATTTTTCTAAAACTTATACAATATATTTTAATATTACTACAAATAAATAATACTATATAATAAAGTTACTGTTCCGTTATAAATACCATAAGATTTTGCATTTTTCCGCTTTTAGTCAATGCGCGTTCTACTGACACAAATGCTTTGTATAAATTATATAACACACGACGTTATGTCATCAGGCTATAAACACACGAGTGTGGTGGTCAAATGATAGGGCTAATATAGGTAAATTATATGTTGAATTCTTTAATTCATAGGTAAAACAATGAAAGGTCTATATTTACTTGTATACCTACTATACATATACAGGGCGTCCCACGGCCATGCCACACGGAGGGAAAGTATATTAAATATTGAACGTAGGATATTTTACTAAAAGAAGACATCGTTTTATTTTTAATAATAAGTAGAACTGCATTCACAGATTTTTTTAAAATCGCCTACCTCAACCGGGAATCGAACCCGCCAAATATGATAGAAAAATTACTTGTATTTTATAATAGCGTTTGAAAGGGCTACTCATAAGCATTATTTTTCCTAAATAACCTAGCATATTAAATGAAACTACGATCATGAAATTTTTCATTTTATTTAAAATTTTGTTCAGGGAAATTTCCTCTGACTTGGCCATGCTTCCAACAATTAACATTATCATTTCAACCGGTACAACAGTGTGCAGGAGTTACAAAATGAACTTAGACGTATTATTTCAAACATCCACCATGCAAAAATAAGTAAATCGACAGGGAGAGAAATTAACAAAAGAGTGAGAATTTGTATACAACAGAACGGGTCACATTTTGAGCATTTGTAAATAATTTTTTTTTTAATAAAATGAAAAATTTTATGATCTTAGTTTCATTTAATATGCTAGGTTATTTAGGAAAACACAATGCTTATGAGTAGCCCTTTCAAACGCTTTTATAAAATACATGTAATTTTTTATCACATTTGGCGGGTTCGATTCCCGGTTGAGGTAGGCGATTTTTAAAAAATCTGTGAATGCAGTTCTACTTATTACTAAAAATAAAACGATTTCTTCAAAAACAACTTCTTTTAGTAAAATATCCTACGTTCAATATTTAATATACTTTCCCTCCGTGTGGCATGGCCGTGGGACGCCCTGTATACATAAAAACCATACATAATTAATTTACGTATTTTTGGGGTTAGGATACTATCTTATTACCAATACTTTTGTGCCCGATAAATGGCAATAAAAAAATGGCTCGTCGCCGATTACATGGGACCTACTGGCGAAACGTGGGTGCTAATTCACCTCTGCCTACTCCTTCGGGGATACAGGGGTGATTTATGTATGTATGTTATTTTGTTTTTTTTATTGTTCCAAAAATTATTTTGTTTGTCGTTTCCATCCTCATTATTGTATGCCGTGTGGTCACATGAGTAAAGAAAAGGGGTGTGGTTACGGCACCGCAGAATACAAATGTCACCATCCCCAACCTTTCCCGCGGGTGTCGTACTGGCGACTGAGGATTAAGATGAGAAGTAGGCAGCAGCAAATCTCATAAAAACAGCTAGAAAGTAAGTATGTTACATTAAAATCAAAATAGTAATGATTGATGGTGTTCGTCATGGCATATTCCAGGGTGCGAACCAAAGCGAACCGGCGCAGTTGGCTAAGGCTGACCTGGTGGCCAAGATCAAGGCAAGAGTAACCTCAGCAGACCCCAAGAAAGCCAAGGAGCTTGGAGGGGTGTTTCTTTTCAACATCATCAAGGGAAACTCGGTCTACTGTTGGAGTAAGTTTTTTTTCTTTTTTTCAAGTTAGTCAGGGAAGCTCTTGCCCTTTCATTCCACCTGATGAAACCCTCAACCACAGAGGGGCTGGCACTTGTCGGAACACAATTGACAACATTTCATTTTATCAACATACCTTTATTATGATGTTATATGAAATTAAACCGAAAATGAAGACACCCATATTTTTTATTTCTTCTGAATTCAGTCGTTTTCATACAAAAAATCATGATTGAAATACCGGTCATTCTAAACAGACGTAAGTGCCATATGACGTCACTGTCGTGGACGACAATCAAGAAATCACTCTTGACAAGAAAAATAAAAACATCACTTGTCAAAATTGACAAACTGGCGTTTCCGGTGTCGAAAATAAAAACATTTTATCTGAAATGTTTGAAATTAATTTCAAAGTCAAATACGTTTTAAATTAAAGTTTATGAAGGATTTCATTTTATTGCGACTCTAATATTGTTAATTTCGACGATGACAATTAATAACATTGGATTTGATTTATGACTGACGTCTAAGAAATAAAGAAAAACATTTACTGACCAGCACAAAGACAACACAGACGTCTGTCATCATGTCTATGATAACTTTTTTATTCTTACATCTAGGAAGGCAAATGTTTAATTCATACATCACCGACCGTGACGTCATCGCATGATTTTTTTTTTTTTTCTCTGTAATTAAGTAATAAAAAAATTTAATAAAAATATTTTCGAAGTCAGGATTGGAAAATAATGAAACGGTATTTTTATTTTGGGAGGTTGTCATTTTTGAAATGTTGTCAATTATGCTGTTAACATTATTATAATGGCGACAGATTTTGACAAGATGGTGGTAGCCAGGCGGCCTTGAAATAATATAGTCCTACCACCAATCAAACCGAGCACAAATTTGTACCCCTTGGGTATCGAACCCGGGACCTCTGGATCTTAATTCCGAACGGGCTCCCGGGCAAACCACTAGATACTAGCAAACACAAGGAGGCAGTTAAAAGTACCTACCTTCTAACCGCCTTCGTGGTCTAGTGCTGCGCCCACCGGAATTAAGACGCAGAGGTCCCAGTCCCAGTAGGGCTAGCACGGGACGTGGACAAAATCTATTTCCACCTCTTGACAGTGTTTTGCCTTGGGATTTAGTCCCGTGCTACGGGGACAAGGGAGAGAATTGGTACTTGGTTCCGTTGGTGGTAGGACTTTTTACAAGCCCGCCATGCTAGCTACCACCATCTCATCAAAATCTCTGGCCATAATAATAATGTTAACAGTATTATTGTGTTCCGACAATTTGTGATAAGATAGCCAGCCCCTCCGTGGTTGAGGGTTTGGACTGCTCAAGGTTTTGGCTTAGGTTTTACAGCCGGGCGCCTGCCTAACACCAACCCTCCTTAGGTATGCTGTTATTGGTGGTTTGCCCTCCACTTGGACACATTGGTCAAAACGGTTCAATCTCCCTTAGTCGACTCTTACGACACCCTTGGGATGAGTCGGAACTGACACATTCTACGTTATTTTTTCGCTCCCAGGCCAGCATGGGAGAGACGACAACTTTTAGTATTCCATGGACTCACCGTGCGGGCGCCGGGTCCATAGTGTGGCACAGAGGGAACTCAGTGGCAGCGCCTGGGACTTGTGACCCAAGTGTTTTACGGGGCCCCTTCACTACTAGTCAACACTCACCTTCGTCACCCCAACTTCTCTCTCTGCCTATATAGCCAAAAATGGCTATATTTGATAAGATTCCATGAGAGCCGTCTTACTGCCGCACTCAGAGACGTCAAATAACGTTAATGAGTACTTAACGTCAAAAAATGACAATTCAAAACTAGTCGCTATTCTTGCCGGGTCTATAGTCTAGATTTGAATGAAAATGTTTGACATTAAATACTCATTAAAGTTAATTGACGTCTCTGAGTGCGGCAGTAAGACTTACATTCCAGTGTGTCTGTATTAAGGCGGCTCTAAGACGTATTTATACAGAGATTTAGCTTTTTACAGTACCTATATATTTTTATCGTGTGGTGACGGCAGAGTATAGAATACAATTGTTACCTCCCCAAATCTCTCTCGTGGGTGTCGTACAAGGCGACTAAGGATAAATCAGTGATGAGGAATGGCCAGCAGCGTTCCTCTTATGCCACCTAGCAATGTACTGCGACTTTTGTGCCCGATAAATGGCAATGGGCTCGCCACCTTTTACATGGAACTTGACATAGTTGAAAGATTTTGGGGTTAGAAAAAGAATTTCGAAAAATTATGATCTTGAGGCGGGAATCGAACCCGCGTCCGCTGCTATCCGGGCAGGTAGTGTGTCTTGGGTGGCCGAGCGGTCACTAATTTTTCTAACATTTATATAATGTTAAAATTTAAATCAAATAGTTTGACATAGTTGGCGAGACGTGGGTGCTAGTTCACCTCTGCCTACCCCTTCAGGGATATTGTATGTATTTTTCCAGCTATGGACCTAAATAACGTCAACGTCTACGAAGGGGAGCCAGAGGAGGATCCTGACTGCACGTTCACATTAAACGAGCAAGTGTTCAAACAGCTGGTGCAGGGCAAAGAAGACGCAAGGGCCATCATGCAAGCGGGCCGCTGCTCGGTCACAGGAGACATTATGAGGGCAATGAAGCTGGAGCCTTATATCAAGATAGATTAGGATTTGTTTTTGGAGATCTAGCATGTTTATAATGTGTGGTGACGGCAGAGCAGGACACAGTTGTCCCTCTCTCTCGTAAAGTCACCACATTGTCAGCGAACCTTGTAATATGATGTGAGCATCTTTTCACCTCTTTTCATACTTTAGTTCACACCTCGAACTACAGAGTGAAGTTAAAATAATTATAGAATCTGAAAGTAAAGGTTTTATACCCAATGTAATTCCACTGGATTATTGAAATTAAGCTTTATGAAATATTGAAATAGATCTCAGTAATGACGTGATAAGAAGATGCATTTCAATACTATGTTTAGCCTGACCATTGAACTACTATTACTAGCGTAAGCCTGACCACCATATTTCAAACAAACCTAGCCTAATTATGTGGCAGCCATATCGTATAAAACATCGTATTAAAAAATGTCAGCATTTAGTGAACTAATGAGTCAAACTACGCTTCAAACCTATCAGTAGGTTCGGTTAGTACTCCTGTGAAGGATGTTGATAACTTCAGAATTGAGTTTTTATTGACATACTATTACTTGGCGTTGTAAGTTATTGACAACTTTCAATTTTCAATTATTAATTAATGTAAATTACTTTTATATAAAGGGAGGAAAAAACCTGACTGAGTTTCTTGTCCGTTCTTCTCAGGACAGGGCCTGGTAGTTTGCGAACGGATGGCGTAAATAAATTTCTTGTCTTGACGATTCATGAGTGTATTGTAATCATACTCGATTGCTGATGATAGCTATATTGCAATGCACTGCTTACGGCTATAGCAGCCATCCTGAATTTTAAGGCGGCACGAATTTTGTGCCAAATTCATACAAAATCATTCGGTGATCATTCGTTCAAAGCTATCGCTAATAGTTTAGGTACATTTGGTGCGAAATGACAGCATGACGTCATAAACTATAGCTTTTGCTTTAGCAATCGAGTTAGGCGGTAGGCCCCCAGGTATGAATAAACGAATTTTGATTTATTGATTGTGACTGACGAGAGCGGATCGAGCGAAGCGAGCAGAGCGCCATAGTTGTTGAAAAGGGTAATAGTTCTATAAAAGAAATATTTTTGTCATAAATAAATACAGTTTCATTATTAAACCGTATACGTTATGGCTGCGACACAGAAGAAGGTAGCCCAAAGCAAGTGTATACTGACTAAAGCGTCTATAAACTCATTTTAAAAATGTATAGTAGCTAGTGTTTAGTAAAATTCAATTGTGATTACTGTTGTTAAGTATTTGTTATTATTTGGCAAGTGCCGACCATCAATATCTATTTCCAGTTATTGGTTACCTTGGTTTTTGTATCTAAAACACCATTAGAATGTGGTATCACTCGGAGTTACCACCTCCTATTTACTCTGAGGGTATCACACATACAAAATATTTGACATTTATTTTAAGTTTTATAGTTTTTATCTTAGTTATAGATTGCTAGCTGTGAATAGATAATATACCACAAGATTACTTACTGGTTGAAGCTTTTATTTAATTTTATGTTTAAGAATTTATAAAAATTATGCTTAGGCGACAGTCGTGTATCCAATATCCGCATTTCCTTAACTTTTTAAGTGTCACGAAATTGTAGATTAGACTGTCATTGTAATAACACTTTTTGTTATAAAATTGCGTCTGTGTTTTATTTTACAAATTGTTATCGTTATTGTCATCTATCGACCTCAAATGTTTAATGGGACCTAGCATAATTGGCGAAAGGATTTATGTGATTTGGTTGGTGGTAGGACTTTTTTCAAGTCCGCCTGATAAATTACCACCATAGTACCAAAATCTGTCGCCATAATAAAAATGTTAACAACATTAGTGTGTTCCGACAAATGATGATAAGTTAATAAGCCCCTTTTGTGATTGCGGATTCCAGGTGAAGCTCGATTCCATCTTCAGCCCTTACCGTCTCTTATCATCAGGTGAGATGAAGGTCTTCATTAAAAAGCTGACAAAGTGCATGATAGATATCATAATAAAATATTGAAAAAATACTTACCTAGTACAAAACCAACAGTACTCGAGATCAAATGATTGGTCTCACAAAAATTTGCCCCTACCTTGATTCGAAGTAGGGACTCGGGACCTCTCGGCAGACATCAAGTGACCATTCGACCAAAGAGGTTCACTTATAAATCATTCACCAAATAGATTTATCTTGAGTAGGTACCTACAAAACGAAAATCCTGGTTGGGGTACCTATACCTAACGGTTTTCCGTACGAGAAATAGATATGACAGCTGTCACTCTCACCGTCAGATTAGGCTAACTGTTCCATCTATCCAGACAGCAGTGCCCCAAGCACGAACTTTTCCAAGATTGGAATAGTAATCGTATAAAGAAAGCATTCTAATTTCTTCTTATTATTATTATTATAAAATTTAAATCGAAAAATATTAATAAGTCTTATTAAATATATATTAACATTTTATTTCATACACATTAAATTCTTTCAATCAACTTATAATAAACTTTAATAGCTGATGAAAATAAATAAATATTTTTTGATAATAATAAATATTTGTTCGGATTATGAACGCTTTCCGTGTGTCTTTTGTTTTTTCACGTTTGGCATCGAAATTATTCAAGGATGTCTTTATAGAGGAATGCGAAAGTGTTAACTTTCGCATTCCAAGACATCCAAGTTAAAACTTTCGCATTCCTCTATCTTCCTAAATCACAGGATGCAGAGAATACTTGCTTAAACAAAAAAATAAAAATCGAAACTGTACCTGCCAAACATGAAAATCATCACCGTTCTTAAATTCATACATTGAGTTCTTTGTCGATACGATTACGTTCCGAAACTTCTAAAAGGTCGTGCTAGAGGCACACTACTTTATACCCAGCACGAAAGTTCGGGTCATAACAGCTAACTAATTCGTACTAATTGATTCGATGGCAACCTTCAAGATAATGTGATGTGATGTGGACTAGGCGGACTGGTTTGCGAACGGTACAGGGGGTCATTGGTCTACGGTCATATACCTTTAGGCCCTGACGCCCCTGTAAATAGAAACTGCATTAAATTGAAACAAAACAACAAACTTGCTCATGTTAGTTACTGTGGGGTGCTTTTGATCATGTAGGCATCTTAAGAGTACATAAAGTTTGTTTTGTTCATTTTTTGTACCTGGGTACTATCGCCAACAAAATTGCTTTTCATTTCTGTACAATTCACAATGTTTATTTTTTAGTTTTTTATACCCTCGTTAAAAGACAGACGAGTCTAGGAAGAATTCAGTACTTGATTAATGTAGATTCTAACATTTCCGGGAGACCGTGTGGTGTTTACCACCTCTGGCTATCTTTTCAGGGACCCAAGAGACGAAAACTCTTGGCTTAGCAACTTTTTATAACCATAATTTCCTTTTGTGGCCGTGAGGTGACGGCAGAGTAGAATACAATTGTCACCACCCCAAATCTCTCCCGTGGATGTCGTACAAGGCGACTAAGGATAAATCAGTGATGAGGAATGGGCAGCAGCGTTCCTCTTATACCATCTAGCTATGTACCTACTCCGACTTTTGTGCCCGATAAATGGCAATAACCTATTACATGCGACCTAACATAACTGGCGAAACGTGGGAGCTAGTTTACCTCTGCCTACACCTTCAGGGATATAGGCGTGATTTATGTATGTATGTATTTTGTGACTTTTATATAATGTTTAAATAAAAAACAAAATAATAGGTGGTTTGTTGTGATTTTCATAGCGTGGTCTTGGGTATGTTCGTTTTCTATAAGGCATAAAGCTATTCTTCAATCGTTGCAAATCTTCGGTAGGTACATATCTAATAATATATTCGTAGGCACATTACATAATAACGATAACAGTTTAGCATTTTCCTGTGGATTTAATGCAGTTTGTCGCAGTAGTTAGATCATAACCGGTACACCGATAATTGCTGGAGAACGGTCGAAGCTAGGAGTGTAAGGACGACCGCACAGGCCCTTGGACTGTAATATGTTCATTAAAAGTACAGAAAAGAGGAAAAATTTTTTCATTACATTTTTTTTTACTTTGGCGTATCTAGTAAAATGGCGTAGCTTTCATAAGTTCTACACTGGAACGTGTGTCTTACTAAGGCAGTTTTTTCTCTCTGCCAGGTGAATAATGCGTGAAGTGTCCTAATATGCCTACATTATTAATTTAATGCGACTTGTTGCTGTCGTGACGGCCAGGAGGACTTCAAAAGTCCTCCTACCAACCAAACCGAGTAGAAATTTGTACTCCCCTGGGAATCGAACCCGGGACCTAGAGATCTTAATTGCGGTAGTCGAACCACTAGACCACATTAAACTAATAGGAGTGATTTATGTATGTATTACCGCCTAGTGACAAAGACCGTAAAATCTCCGTATGTCAATGGAGTACTGAAGTTATAAAGACTAAGGGCCTGTTTCACAATCGACAAGTAAGTTATAAATAGCTTACTTGTCTGTTCAATTGACATATATTTCATATTACAACTGTCAAATGATCTGCCAAGTAAGCTATTCAGAACTTACTTGTCGATTGTGAAACAGGTCCTATTTTAAACATTATATAAATTATAATTTTTCGAACGTTTTCTAATCACAATTTTCTTCGCTGTAGAGACTTCTCTACGCGATGGTACCGGTAAGTCCGCCTATAAACTAAGACTTGTGTAGCATTTCCATCTGTATAATCGAATCTTCAACTGCACAGCTAGGTCGCGCACACCGTGACAGACAGACGGACAGTGCTCGTGTGTTGTGTTGTTATAATTTTTATTACTAAGTAATTAAAAATGAAGGCATTTTTGTTAATTTTCGCAACCACAATTGCTGCTGGCTACGGTGAGTTTTCATTATTTTGTATTTTTTACACTTTTAATTTTTTGCACTGTTCATTGCAATATCTTGGCTGAATACGGATTTAAATACTTAATATTAACCATAAAAACTTGGAAATTATAAAAGAAATGTATTACTTTTTGCATTTCCACAGCAGATGAAGTTAATTATATACGTCGGCTCTTGGTTTTGAAACAATAATTTCGCTTTATTTACAGCGGAATTATTCCTGAACTACATTATTAAACTGCAAGTTAAGGGTTTGGGTAATTAGCACCTTGGTAAACGTCTGCGAATTATTTCTAAGACATGTCGAAAATAATGTAGGTATATACTACTATAACAAAGTAGACATTCTAAAAAAATGTATTAATACTGCAGTGTTGATAACTATTCAGTATTAAATTAGACAGTAAGCAATCTGAAACAAGCTGGTCAAACGGTCAGATGCGCTGACTGTCCACAGAGAGGTCCCGGGTTCGAATCCCGATAGGGGCATATTTTGTGCAATGAACATACGATGTTTAAAGATCACTGCTAGTGTAGGTATAATTACAATATTGCTATTTGTGTATTATTTAGCAGGACCTCGATGGTTAGCAATGTTCGCTGCAGCCATCATTGGATGAGTAACCTACGAGTGATATAAATGTATACCTAAATTATCTAGAGTGCCTCTGTGCTTCGGAAGGCACGTCAAGCCTTTATTGCCGACTGTGTTCGCATCATCATATTTTTTTTTTGTATATGACATTATAATGCAAAGTATTGACTAGGTACGAACACATTTTTTTTCCTCAAATGATTATCATTATAATATATGACATTAGAATACAAAGTAAAATGAAATTATTTAATGTAAAAATTTTGTAATGTTTTAGATTTTTTTTTTCTTTATGTGATCGAATTACTGTGATCGAATTTTTACCTATTATACCTATACCTACCTGAACTATTAACGATTTTGTTTGTAAAAATTCTGCTTGCCTAATTTTTTTGGTGTAACGTGTAGTGGATGATAATATTTTTAAGACCAATTTTGTATGTGTTACCATGTTACTTGCAGAATTATGATCATCATCATCACCACTAGCCCTTTAACTTCCCCCACTGCTGGGGCACAGGCCTTCCCTATGGATGGAAGAATATACTTACGTAGAAGGGTCATAATCACCACGCTGGCCCGTGCGGATTGGTGGGTATTAGCACCCGGACCAACGGCTTAAGGTACCTTTCGAAGTACGGAGGAACTCGAGTTTATACATTTTTGGTCACCTATCCAATGACAGGCCTTAGCGAAGATTGCTTAGTTTCCGCAGTCGCAGGCCGAGCGCTTAAGGCCCAACTCTTCTATTCTATTTTAACAGAACATGTTTATAACATCTTTAGGTATTGACTTAACGCCTACGAATTACGATCTCAGCAGAAACCGACTCGGCGCTGGATATGGTAACGGTACGATGCGTTCATATTTTGTTCAGAATTTTATCATTTTTGCCACAAATCATTTTAACCTCGGAGTCCGACATCGCCCAAATCATTACAATTACAAAGACATCAAAATGCATGCGAACGAATGAGACATTACCTAATGACGTGAGAAAATATTACACAGTATCTTTTTACCGCCCAGTCGGACTAATTCGAAGAGACAAAGGTGTTAACTAACAAGAAATTCAAAATGAGTTATTAGTGTTTGAAAATGTAAAATGTATGCATGTTTGTCAGTTAACAACTTTGTTAAGGTCTGTTTTTATGATACAAATCAAAATTTGGGTGTTTTGAGCTCATCAGTCGATTTTATGTCAAATAAGACCTTTTTTTTTTGACGGAGTGGAATGCATTTACGCACCGTATCGGCCGCAAGCTAGACGGCCGACGTGTGTGGGACTCGCCCGACTCAAGATCGAGTCGGGAATACGCCACTAAACCACTCCGGTGTCCCTCCAGCCCTTCTGGCGGGGAGAGTCTGGGGTCTGCCGCGAGGCAATTCATCAGTCTCTCCCCAGGATGTCACATAAGACCTATATTCATTCCAAAAAAGTATTTTTTTTTTCATTTTGTTAGATAACACCGTTGTCCACACACACCTTCCCGTGTTGTTATCATTATTATTAAGGCGACAGAAAACAAGGCATGAACAATCATCAAAATCAAGTCACATTCAGCAAAAAAATGCATTCATTGCATGTTTTTAACATTAATTCACGTTACATTTCAATTAAGTCCTATTTTGAGAAATAAATAGATTCTAGAACATTTAAAATAGGCAGTACAGGTAATGAGTCAGTTATTACAGAGTGCTTAAGCTAATAGCCATTTCTTGAGCAGGTAACTGGGTTAAGCTAGACTGTAATTAAGGCAAAACACGTGAAAAATCTCAATGCTAAAAACTAATTTTAGGCCCGCGTACCGACCCATAGATTCTGTGCGTGCGCTATAGAAGTGTCTAGACTCTACCTGTTCTGTGATCCTGTCTCACCTGTCTGACTCCTGTAACAGCAGACTGAAAATATTTAATATATACTATCAATCGGGATGGCGATGGGGACAAAGCGTATGGGGACAAAGGGCAGTAATTTTAACTATTTATATTATCTAATGTCCCCTTTAATGGGGATTTGATCTATGGGGACAAGGTGAATACATGAATCTGCCATTCTTAGGTTAACAGATCGGTTAAAAATGTTACCATTATTATCAAACTGTCAAAATAAGTCTGCGTCTGATGAATCATTAATACTAATAATCATGAAATATCTATAAAGTGGGGTTATAATGTTTAACTAGATAAAGCACATACCCAATTACGATTTCATTTTTATTGTAACAAAACAAAACAACGAAAAATTATTGTATTTCCCGCATCATGGCAACGATTTTTAATTATATTTAAATTTTTCTGACTTCATTTTCTTTGTTAAATTCCAAATAAATAAATAAAAAGCTTAGATAGTGTTAGGAATACAGGAAATTAGGAACACGCCTCATCCTCTGAGGCCTCATCCCGAAGCCAAGAGGACTAATTTCAATGTTCGATGAAACGAATGAACAATGTTAACGTGCACTCTAGACTCTATATTTACCCATGTGACTCTACACCACAGATATATCATCTGTGCTCTACCACAGATATATCATAAATTCATATATCTGTGGTCTACACACTATACTCTACAGCCTCAGAGTCCTATTTACTCCGAGTCTACAGCGTTTTTACCGTGCGCTAGCTAGACTCGATTAGCGTCTTTATCGCAAAATCGTGCGCACGCACATTTTAATTATCAATTTACACAACAGTCGTCGATCCTGCGTACAATCGGCATGGGAGAAATTAGGAATAATTTTGCATTTTGAAAAATTCTTAGGCTTATGCGTCTATATATTATTATAACAAGCCGACATTCTACTGTGGCTTCGTATCTGAGGATGTATTCATATAGGATAGGATTGATAGGATAGGGTGTATTGATAGGTCTCCTAAAGTCAACTATTACCGACAGAGTTTAACAGTCTTTGTATCTTACGAAGGTACAATTTAATACACGTTCAACTTTATGGTTTTGCGAAAAACATGGAGTCAATTATCTCAATAGGGACTTTCATATCATAACAATATCGTCCATGCAATAACCAACCCTCGTAACCCTTCACGGAATGCTCATTTCACAACTAACCATCATCTCACACTAACTTTCAACAGGTTTCGGAATAAGAGACTTCCTGGACTTTTTACTAGCGGGCACCTACGGGCAGCACTACCCGAGCGGTCCCGGGTATTACCCGGGCGGTAATTACCAGGGCGGGCAGTACCAGGGTAATTACCCGTCGGGCCCGGGGCTAGCCGGTCCTCCCGGCGCTCACCCGGGCTGTCCGCTGTGCGACTCCTCTGTCTACAGCTACTGCTCCTATAAGCAGTCTCACGATGCTTGCTGCTGTGACAACCCTTCATGTGAGTATGAGGAGTTTTAGATTTCCCATCTTCCCCCGAAAGGGGGAAAATGGGATTTTTCGTGTCATCTTTCACCGATTGTGACTTGGGAATGGGAAGAATAAAATGCATTTTCTCCCAATATCTCTAGAAAATGGCAATAGCCTCACCGGCCTACCTGATTGGCGAAACGTGGGTTTAATTCACTTCTGCAAACTTCACTTCTGTAAATTGGTGGTCTGTATTGTATTGTATTGTATGTTTGTATGTCTTCAATCCACGACATGTAGGTACGATTAAAACTGACTGTTTTCCACACATACCTACCCTAAATTCAATACAATGTATGAGTTGATTTTCTCTTGGAAAAAGGGAAAACTCGCTCCCTAAAATCTAGACTGCCTCATCACCGCCACCGTCTCATAACGCAGGAGGGTCGCGCACTACGTTGTCGGACTATAATCAAACAGTATACATATTTTATCTAAAAAAATAATAATTCCCTTTCACAGACGCTCCGTCCTGCCGCAAGTCGAACTGCGGCTTCCTGTACGCGAACTCCTGCCAGGAGTACAACCTGATCTCCAGCTGCTGCTGCGTGGACCTGTACAAGAGCCAGCCCGGGCTGGCCGCGCTGCCGATTGCTGCCTAACCTTAGATACCAACCTACGATAAATATAAGACGAGCAACAAAAACAACAAGCTGTTTCTAAGAGAATATTAATTAAAGGAAAAGAAATTAATAGCATGATTATATACCAAGGGCGATAAAACATAGAACGTCTCAGGTCGCAAGAATTTACGTATGTGTAGCGGACAGAAAAGTCCTCTTTATGGTGGTGTGACATTAAAATATTGATGTGACATTATAGTAGAACTTGGTGTTTTCAGAAGGATTTTATTGAATGTTTTTTAAAACACTGGATTTTTTGTAAGAGGATTTTTTAAAGTATTTGAGAACACCAAGTTATCTAAGGAGATTTTTTTTAAATGTTCTTGAAAACACCAAGTTGTTAATAATAGGAGTTTTTTTTTGTTTTTGAAAATAATTAAAGCAATTCGTTTATAAAAAGGAGTCATATAGGTATGTCCAAGATATTCAGGGCCTAAAACGGGCAGACTGTCCAAAGCCGCTCCGTGGGTATAAAATATTTAACATAAGAGTGAAAGAGACAGGCGGAAATTTAAATTTTCCCATGTCCTCTAAAATAAATAATACCTACTCGTTTTTAAAATTAATCAATAAAGATAATGGAAATATAATTTTTAAAATGAATTGTATACACTAGAATTAGGACCCGCTTTAGGCAGCATGCCCCATCGGCATTATCGAACAAAGTTTCTGGTACAAAAGGTCGTATTTTCCAGGTCCTATTATCTCGAAATTGGTTCAGTGCGACCAATATATCTTGTTAGGCGGCGAAAATTGGAACTACAATTGACTCCATTTCTTTAAAATACTCTTTGTTGACCACTAGCGCCACCTTCAACTGTCAAGATAAATTGGTAGCACTGCAACTACTACTTAAAGGTATAGGTACGTACGTACTACAATAATTTCACGTTAAATTGTTTAAACCACATAAAATGTCAAATTTCTATTTATTTCAACTGTTAAAAGTACCTACAAAATTTTAAGGGATTTATTTGCTTCAATAGTATTCAATAGTAAGCATAAGCGCCGTCTCTTGGTATGATGGGGCCTAAAGAGGTTTCTCTTTAGGCTTTAGGTTTAAGTATTTGAGGCAGTAAAAATTGGCATTGAACATACCGTGGTAATGAAACAGTAATTGTTTTCGGATGAAGATGACAAATTCTATAAAAAAAATATGCCTAAAAACACAGAGTGACTGACAAACGCGTAACATTGTATTCTCATGGCAATTCGCTATAGTAGAAAAACTTAAAAGTCATTCATTATCATTATGAATTGTCAACAGTTCGAGGAAAAACTAATGGATGGGTAGTTAGTTAATGAGCATATTTTCCTGATGTAGGGAGGTGCGAGTATGTTGTGTGATAAGCGTAGTTATTATGGGGATTTGTAGAGTCAACCCGTATAATATCTTACATAAAAATGTAATTGGTATTTTGATTTTTGTTACATCATAAAATTGCCATTAATGATTATATTCTCAGTGTTGCCATTGGTGATTATTTTCTTCTACTCAAACACTCACCTGTCGTCAGCCATTTCACTAGGCTTAATTTTGTTTAGTTACTTATAATTGAATGCTTTTAATTAGAAAAAAAATAAGAAGTAAGATTACTAACTTTGATATAAGCTAAAAAAACTAATAGCAAGTTATTATTTTAAGTGCATATTTTATTAAAATCGAAAAATGGTTGTATCCAGCTGACTGATTGTTCGTAATAATTATACATATATTTTTTGTAAAAAATAAATATGAGAAGAAATTGATTTAATTTATAATATATTAGTAAATCACTAGATCTATTTTGATGACAAAAATTATGATATAATACGAAACTTTTTAGTACTTTATGACTATTGTTACTTTGCCAAGGTTCCACCGCATTGTCATTTACAACCCTTACAACAGATACTATATCTTCACCTGCCCTTTACCCCACTGCTGGGGTACATGCCTTCCATATGGATAATAATATAAAGAGAATAAGTGGTCCAGTGTGGATTGGCAAGAATTAACGAGTCCAGAAGCAGCCGTGAGCAAAGGCACCCATTCATTGCCGCTCATGAATATACTCACATTACCCACATGCCGTCATACATTTGGAAGCCGCCGCCGATCGGCGTCTTCGGCATGTAAGTTTAGAATGAGCATATTTCAAAACCTTGTAAATCCACACGCCGTTTCGGCTATAGGTAAATTACAATCGAATGAAACATTTGCGAAAAACTCAATTTTTTAAATTGTCATTTGACCGAGATAATGAGCTTTGAAATCGAGACGCCGATGGGCGGCATCGGCAATGAATGGGTCGTGCCTTCCGAAACACGAAGGAACTCTAGATGCTTTTGGTCACCCTTCCAAAGACCGACCTTAGCGAAGATTGCTTAGTTTAGACAATCACATGCCGTGCGCGCCAAGCAACTGCGTCATCGAGCTCCTCCTAAAGAGCCTCAAATATTTACTATTAAAGGAATCAGAATTACATATTGGTTTTATTTATTTATTCTCTCATTTAGAAAGGAAACTGACGAACCACACTAGACTATTATTTAATGTCTATCTCGCTCTAATGACTGATGTTGAGAGTGATAAAAGATACGGCAAACTGCTAAAGCCCGTCGATCAACCCTTCCACCCCTTAGCCAAAGATGTGTTCATAAAAAAATAAAACAATAGATGAATAAAACCCCTTGGCCAAAGTGTTTTTCACAAAAAAAATAAAGGAATATAAGTAAATAAAAGGCGGAATATCAGCTCACCTCATTTATGCACCTCAATTACTTATCACTACGTATAACATACACATCTCTCACTACATAGTAGAAAAACACTAAACTGCCACTGATAGCTAATACTAGTCGTCATTGGCATTGGATCTAGTCAATTTGTTAGCTATTTCTTTGTTTTTAAGTATATTTTCCCTTGTATTTTGCGGATAACACAAAGCTTTGGGATTGTATTAATACTTGGTACACATGTGTGTTCCGTTTGATTTTTTCTTTTATTACTTTAATTATAGACTAATTCAACATTTCTTGTTAAAATCCCTTGTGGGCCACAACAAATCGAAAACATTAACAATAATTATGAAGAAGAGCTTAATTAAAACAATTTTGTAACTGTCATTACAACTATATTGCAAAACTAAGCCCTTGTAAAGGTTTACAATCGAACAGTTTTAAAAAATCCTAAAAAACGTACCGACATTTCAGAAATTCTGTGGATATGCCTACGCAATTGTAAATATCAAATTAAACACACACGTGTACCGTAATTGAACCCTTACAAAAATACGCTTCGTCTTCTAGTACACTTACATTTAGCACATAGTTCGTATATATAAGAACAATTCGATAATGCGTCGCGTTTCTCAAATAAGATATCAACCTATACTTGCCTGTTTAAGTTTGATACAAGATACCAGGCCAGACTGTAAAACAGTCTGTATGTATACCATCACACGAGTAGAATTATATGGGCAAGTAAAATGTTACAATCTCATAATTAAGACAATGCAACGCGAAATATCCTTAGGCGGTTCGATACATACATGAGAATCTTAATCATACATAAAAGACATATGTCACAAACTTACTTTTCGTTTTTAACACAATATACTGGCATTCAGGACTTTGGAATATAGACCTAATAATTCAAAGAGCAAAATGGATTAATAATATTTCCTGTATCATGTAAGAGTAGTCGTAAACATAGCTGTGACAAAATACAGCCATTATTTTGACACACACAATTGATTGTTCCCTTAAAAATATGGATGATGGCAAGCTGCCTTGATACCTAACCATACTGCAGATAAACTCTTGAATATAGAGTAAAATATATCCAGTAAAAACGAGAAGTAAGTTGGTATTGTTTAAAATTAGTTATCAATAGTAACACAGTGACCTCTGACTTGATACATTTAGTTAACAACCACTACAATGTTTGTCCAGTAAGCCGCCAGATATCTTGTCCGTCAATAAAATCAGATCAGAATATTACAGAATCATTGAAATAAACTCCAACAAAGCTAGTTGGAAATGGCAGTGTGTACAGAGTTTGATGACAGTAAAGTTATTATTGCCTATAAACACAAATTACACTTGAAATAACTGATAACATTTCTAACTACATATTCGTTTTGTGAAAATGTACAAGATATTGAAAGGTACTTTGCAAAAACCTTTGTAATACTGGCCAAAATTCCTCCGATGTAAAATTGCCACGAAAGTTCTGAATCCAGTCATTCAATATTGTCAGAAAGGCTGGGACAAATGAAAATATTCAATAGGGTCAAATCTGACAAGGTTCTCTAAACCTAAAATTAATTTGACAACAGTGTTTCTCTTTCATTCTCAATACAGAATGAAGAGAGACTGATACTAAATTTAGTTTTAAGTTAAGATAATCATGTCAGAATTGACCCTAATATCATAGATTTACGACACTATTCTAGAAGAACCATTTCCAACTAACCTAATGATAATGCAATTAGTTAAGAGTATACAAAAACTAACAAAACTTCATATTGAACACTAGCTTTCAACATGCCTTTTAATCATTGTTTAATCATATTACTATTTATTAACTTATTACTATGCATTAGAATATTTTTGCTGTCCTTGGCTTGAAATCACTAGTCTATTTTTCCATATTTCCAGCCTCTTGAGAGTGTATAAAAACATGTTGTAGTTATTAATTTCCACCATGTGACACAACACTGGTATAATTCAAGCGAACTAGTGAGTATTTCACGGGATAACAATTGAAGTTTCTTCGTGAAGTCAAAAAAGCTAATACTAGCCCAATGTTTTGGGCAATCGAGGGATCTAAACGGGAGCAGTACAGCTAGCCAATATACTTGCTAAGAGATTTTATAATGTACGGAGATAAACTAAAGGTATCAAGCGGACCTGCTGCGGACGCTCAGCGCATCCTGTAGTGGTTCTTCTCATTGACTTGGCAGAGCTCGCCCTTGAAGTCGATCTCCACCACGAAATCCAGGTCCCGATTGTTCCGTGCGTTCTGCTTCATCGAAAACGTTCCGGTGATCTCTTCACCTTTTTTCACCTACAACATTAACGTAAACAAAAAATTAAGAACATTGATGAAAGAAATCTACATGCAGCAGAGATGAGATGCTCCGTGTGGTCACGGCAGAGCAAAATACAATTGACAATTACCTAGCGACATGTGGTTGTTAAAAAAACACCTCTGCATATAAATGCATGTGACTAAATGAATGAATATTGATGGATGTCAAAGTGTAAAAGGAGGAAAGATGGATGGATTGTGCAAAGTATGATATGATGGTGATGGGTGTAGTTGAGGAGATGGTTTTGACACAGAACGTAACTTTGGCAAAATGTCATCATGAAATATTATTTGGTCACTATCACATAATTTCACTTAAGCCAGGAATACAGACCGTCATTCAGTCTGAATAAATAAATAGAATACTGACCGTCATATACTCGTCGAAGTAGAAAACTGTCTGCTTCCAGTGAGTGTAGGGTGCCTCAGGAGCAGTGCTGAACCCGAGACGTTTGTGGGACTTGGTGAACTCCACATTGAAGAATGTCACCAGCGCCTGGACGAAATCGTTGCGACGCACCTGGCGGAGAGGTTTATAATTAGACCTTTTCCATAGTATTACACATATTATACCAGCCTATTAAATTTAGAAAACTTACTGGTGCATACACAGTTTTAGGATGGGCAAGGATGTGTCATGACTATCATATTTTTATAACTTTTGTGAATAGTGTAAAATTATTAGTTTCAAATATGTTGAAAGGTTTTTTTTTTTATAATTAAATATTACTTTGAATATTATAGTGAAGTAGGTACAACTAATAGTTAAGGGACAGAAATTTAAACAGTAGCAAATACTGTTTTATTATATTATTATGCATTGTATCCATGTGATATTGACACTTACCGAGAGATGGAATTTGGATTCAAAGTTGAGATCCTCTTTTTTGACTGTATATAGGTCCACCTCCTGAAGCAGACTCGAGTTGGTGACCACCTAAACAGAAGAAAGTCTATGTATATTTTTATATTTACAAGAATTTGTAACACTTTTCTTGATCATGCAAATTTTTACATCTTGCATGAAATGTCAAATGAATATTTACCTGCTTAGCATCAACAACATCCACAAGTGGCTCAGAAATGGCAACCTTCCTAATAGAAGACATATCGAAACCGTAAACATCATCCCACCAGTTTATCTTCTCATCCTTGTACTGGCGGTCTTCAATGCCACAAATGAACAATGTGCATCTGTAAGAGATTGTAACTTTGTAAGTACATACATTGTAAAATGCACAATTTTCAATCTAAATAATTTTAAAACTGTTTTAACAACAAAAAGAATATAAAAGCAAAATTCCAATACAACTTTGCCCATTGAAATTTAAAAAGAACCCAAATAACAAAAAATAACAGATGGTGTCCCAATATCAGAATTATAAACTGTATTTTGAACTTGTGAAAAATCACCCCATTAAGATAAAAATCAATCCTTAATGCACTGCACTATTAACGAAATCTCAGAAGCATGTTGAATTGTACCTGTCAGGAAACAGCATGCCATCGGGTTTTAGCCACTTGTCACGCGCATAGAGAACAGTATCCAGCATGCTCTCATAGAACAGGCAGTAACCCATCCACTCAGATATGATGATGTCCACCTGCTCCACAGGCAGCACAACCTCTTCAACCTATATTTGAAAAACAATTTCACATGAATCAAAGCAAACATTTCAATATACATACATAAATCACACCTTTCTCCCTAATTACCATTAAAATGTAATGTCATTGGTCTTATGACCTGATGTTACATAAAACCCAATTCAGATAACTAAATGTGACTGTTATTACAGACCATTGCTTTCACTTTTGGGTATGAATAGGCATTATGAATGTGTGCATGACTGACCAATGTTTGTACATTTATTTTAAATATAAGTTAAATCTGTAAATCCCTGTAATATTTGAATACATGTTTTGTATAACTGTTGAAATGTGTGATTTTGTGCAATAAATAAATAAATCAGTGTTATCACCTTTCCTTTCACAATCTCGATAATATCATCAAGCTTATTAGCCTCGACAATCTTCCTTGCATAGTCCACTATATTCGAACACTCCACTGCTATAACTTTGGCAGCTCCAGCTTTTGCAGCAAACATTGACAGGATACCAGTGCCACAGCCTATGTCCAACACGGTCTAGAATAGACACAATATGATAGTCAAAGCAAAATATTAACAAATGTATTCTGGGGCCCCAAAACAATGAAAATCTCACATTCACCCCTCCCATTAATTTAACAATAAAAACATACAGAATAATATATTAACAAAGACAAATAATGTATTAATACATACATACATAAATCACGCCTAGGTGAAGTAGCACCCACATTTCGCCAGTTATGTTAGGTCCCATGTAATAGGTGGCGAGCCTATTGCCATTTATCGGGCACAAAAGTCGCAGTAGGTACATAGCTAGATGGTATAAGAGGAACGCTGCTGCCCATTCCTCATCACTGATTTATCCTTAGTCGCCTTGTACGACATCCACAGGAGAGATTTGGTGGTGACAATTTTATTCTACTCTGCCGTCACCACACGGCGAATGTATTAATGAGTACATTTATTAGCAAAAAATCGTCAAGCTATTGAAGACAAAGCATGGTGATTATTTTACAGAATGCATGTACTCTCTTTATTAAAATTCTGTACAGAGAAGTGATAATTGACAATTTTATAACTAGTAAAAACAAAAGGCACTAACCTTTCCTTTGAAAAGATGCCTATTGTGGTACATAGCATTTCTATAGGTAAGAGTCCGCACTTCGTCTTTCAGCATTTCCTCGTGGATACCGAAATGAGCATACGAGTCGAAATAATAGTCTCTCGACGTCATCTCTTCAGCCGTTACGTTCTTGTCCGGCCCTGAAGAGATTGAAACATAAATCAATAAAGGTTTAAACAACTTAAACAAAACACGTTTTCTGTATGCCTAAGCATAAACCGTTGAAAAAGTTAACTATGCGATACTCACCATTTTCGACTACTGGCGTCGTTGCAGCAGAAGTACCTTCTAGAGCGACATCCATACTTTCCATTGTAAATCAATTACTTATCTAAAAATAGTCCAAAAATCAAATTAATACTTGGGTTTATAACCTGCAAGTTTATGTTAGCATCGCCAGAATGGAATCGAGCTATCTTATCACGAAACATAATAGCATAGATGCAACAACTTACTTTACGCTATTCTAAAAGAACCTTACGAGATATTATCACAATTTGAATAAAGTTTTGCAATAAACGATTTGGGAACGCTTGAAACAAGCTTTTCCGCAAAAATTGAAAGGCGGCTTCGGGGTTGCTAGTTACAAAATACAA
This sequence comes from Cataclysta lemnata, assembly GCA_963931975.1. Lineage (NCBI taxonomy): Eukaryota > Metazoa > Arthropoda > Insecta > Lepidoptera > Crambidae > Cataclysta > Cataclysta lemnata. Next base: position 12,604,425 of record OZ008355.1, read on the forward strand.
ATTACTGCTACTCGAAGAAACAAAGAAACATAGTTATTGTATCGTTTATTTGTCGAAAATAAACGATACATTAATAAAATTATTTTTTAAAGACAAAAAAAAGAATAATCTTCATAAAAACACTAAGTACAAGTTGTAATCATTAAAAAAGTAGTCTTCTTCATCGTTTTCAAACAAAAAAAAATATTTAAAGGACTGGCAACTTTTAGATAATTAAAAAAAATATATGCTGCTCCTATACATAATCATAATCGAAGGATTATGGTAATCGTGTCGACTTAAAAAATTCATAATCCATATAAATTTGTAACATTGTCACCAAAAAAAAGGAGATGTTCCAAAAGTTATAGAATCTGGCCCATATATTTATACAGTTATTCAAAATGTAGGCAATAATTCGTAAAACAGTTCTTAAGTGTTAAATTCCTATTTTTTAAGCCCTGTTTTTTGGCTTACAAGTACAACTTTTGTTTAGGCCTATATTGCAACACAATAGCCTAGCGTACCGTCGTGGCATAAGGAAGATGTCATAATAAATTATAACATTGACGTAGGTACGTATTTTATTTGACTTTAGATGGGTACCTACTTACAGATGTATGTGATTTTAATGGATTTAAAGTGTATTTAAGCCAAAAAAACTATACATTATTTATATTTATTTGCAATTTTCCCAGAATCATAATTTTTTTCTCAATTTTTTGATATAGTACAGAAATACATGGGCCATTTTGGAGCCATTTGGGCTCCTTTAAAACACAACCTACAGCTATATAATATAACCTTTCATGCTGCTATAAAAATAGCAGAACTATAAAATTCATTAATCTCACCAGACAGGATGTCGTAAAATCAAATCAAGTAAGGGAAGATTGCCCGGTGAATATACCATGATGCTCAAGTGCCTCCTTAATGGGGTAGGACAAGACACCAACAACAACTTACTTACTTAAAGAGGGTTAAATGTCATGCAAGCAGCTGGCTGCAATACTTAAGACATCGTCATCGTAATCACTATCTCCATACATCGATCTTTCGACATGATCCTTTCCATCATTATTCTATATTCATAACTAGCTAGCACCTTTTCCTTATAAATTATTGTTAAACCATCCGAGTCCATGGTTTGTACAAACGTCAGGGGGCCTACCGCCTAACTCGCCCACCCACATTAACTTGCACCAGAGCTGGAAGATGATGATCAGGTATGTCTAAATAATCTTACTAATATGAACTTATGATAATTAAGTGACTTAAATATGTACAAACAAAACTTTTTAATCGTAAAAGATTTGACAACTTTATTAACAACCCTAAATAGACAAATTTCAACTAAGCAACAGGCGATTACTCTGCCAATCTGGTTGGACTACAAGGATCGAGTTATCTTACCACCACCACACGCCTATATCCCCGAAGGGGTAGGCAGAGGTGAACTAGCACCCACATTTCGCCAAATATGTCAAGTCCCATGTAATAGGTGGCGAGCCTGTTGCCATTTATCGGGAAAAAAAGTCGCAGTACATTGCTAGCCTAGGTGGTATGAGAGGAACGCTGCTGCCCATTCCTAATCATATTCAGATTTATCCTTAGTCGCCTTGTACGACACCCACGGGAGAGATTTGGGGTGGTGACAATTGTATTCTACTCTGCCGTCACCACGCGGCAGTTTAATTAGATTAATGTCATTGATAATAAGTGAAACAGAAGGAAGTGACATTTGGCTAACTTTTTATAGATAACAAAATACTCTTTCTGTAATCTTATCACGAAATCCATAAGTTACGTTCTTTATTTCTTTAATGATATACATGGCTAGCAGTATTGAGGCCGCAGTGTCCGCGATCGGTCGTACGCCATATAGTTTATCAGTAATACGTCGGGCACGATATGTGACGAAACAATGCAAACACATTAAAATCAAACTCGTTCCCAACACAAAATATTGTGGTTATTTTTTTTATATAGATGTTAATGTGTTAAAGTATAGTTGAAGAGTGTGCTTAGTGGACATATAATTATTTGTGTTTTGCGAAGGAATAATGTAAGTTGGCTAATCCATTAAAACTGTTATGGGCAAAGACGAATTTCGAAATTTACGGGGGCAAATTAATAAGTGGATTTGTTTAAAATTTTTAAATATTTGGTCTAAGCAAAAGTTGGTAAAAACAAATAGATTGTAAGTAGTTATCGAAGTTGTAGGTTAAACAATACCTAGCTTAGAAGGTAATATTGGTGTAATTGATAATTAACTATAACATAAGTATAATAATAAATACCAGAATAAATACCAGAATATATATATAATATCCAATACTCCAAAATACTTGATATACCAGTAATATTATATATTAGTTAGGTCCTGTACAAAAAGCCTGTGTTGTGACAACGACAGAGCAGAATACAATTGTCACTACCCCCCCTGTCTCTCCCGAGGGTGTCGTACAAGATAATAAACTTTGGGTTCAAATAGTGATGAAGAATGGGCAATAGGGATTTCGTTAAACCACTTATCAATATACTGCGATTCACGTGGAAGATAGTCTATTACATACGAACTAACATAATTAGCGAAATGTGAGCCAGCCTACCCCTTCGGAGATAATGTAATAGTTATTTATATCTTGTATATTTTCTTTAAAAATATCAGCTATTTCATATAAAATGATAATACCTACTTGATCCAAATGTATGAAACAGCTGATATTTTTTTCGTGAATTTGGAGTTGCTCCCATAGTGAAATTTGTTCAGTTTGATGGTCTGAACGAATTCCAAAAATTTTTGCAGTGATAAAAAAGTAACCTGGGTATATAAATGTATAATAATAATTGACCGACAGCCACATTTTGGCAATTCTCTTAGGTCACATAATAGAGGGTGGGCCTATTGCTAATACCGGGAAAGTTAATCGCAGTATTATTTTTCTTCGCTGCTGATTTCTTAAATCTGATGACTAAGGGGACTAGGGGTCTTCAGATAGTATATATTTGTTATATATTTATCATTATTGTTCTATGTACAACTTCTATCACCTCAATCCACCTATTGCTATGATAAAATCTTCTTCTTCTCCTTGCCCTTTACCCACTCCAAGTTTTTTATACTCTTCAATCAGCAGTGAACACAGCATGAACTCCATTCGTCCTTGTATCACCTTTCACACAATCCATGAATCGCTTCTTCAGTCTTCCTATCATTCTAGGTCCATGCTCCATTTTCTGGTTATAACATCCACCCCTCCTAATCGACTCTATTATAAAAAATATATTGACATAACTCATAATAATACATTATATTTAATAATTATTAGCGTTTTCTATTGGTTTCTTATCAATGTGAATTATTATAATTATGTCTTAATTCAATTAAATGATGACTTCAGTGCTCCTTGGTAAATAAACGATTATCTTAAATGTCTTTATTCTATTATTGACAATCGACAGGTTCAGGGTTCAGTAGTTCTGATTACTATATTATAACGTCTGGTTTCTGGATACACTAGAACAATTTATTTTCGTATGGAAATGTCCATGTATCTAATATTATTTGGTGAAAGAGGTAGGCCCATCGACTTAATTACCATTGAAATGTATTGTCGCTGGGGAAGCGTGCGGTGGTGGCAGCGGCACTTACGACATACATAAATTACACCTTTTTCCCCTCCTAAGGGGTCCTAGGCAGAACTGTTTTAACACCTACGTTTCGCCAGCTTATTTCAGATCCCATGTAATAGGGGGCTAGCCTACTGCTATTAATTTTTATTAAAACTCTTACCTAATGAGAACTCAATATCAAAAAAATGCACCTAGACCATATATAGACCCGGCAAGAATAGCGCCTTTTATATTCAATAGAAATGCATTGTAGTTGTGTCAGTATTTAATTAATTACTAATCCGAATCGACATGAAACGTAAAACATATATATCATAAATAGAACGTCAGAATAACAAATAAGGTCACAACAGCGCCTATAATAGAATAGCGAGTTTTGGATTGTATTTTTTTTGTATTGACTTATTAGCGTTATTGACGTCTCTGAGTGCGGCAGTTCGTCACCTTGTATGACCCGTACTTGAGATACATTGGTATTCTTTCCTGCCGTCACCATACGGCGGACTTATGACATGTGTTTCCTTTTGTTAGGCTGACAGAGTAGGGCAGCTAGATCAGCAAGTTTCTTATTTTCCTAGTTATCCTCTCATTAAAACTTCACGAACCTTGGATGTAAAGCCATCAAAAGTTGAATTGCTTGCTGTAAAAATTCTTTTTTTTTTTGAGCAGGGAATGCTATTTACGCATACTCTGCGCTTGGGCGGGGCGCAAAGTTATGTGGGGCTCCGCAGTGAGCAGATTACTCCACTAAAAAACCCCTCGTGCACAATCATCTCGCTTAGCGAGGGAAAATGGTCACAGAAAACCTTATCCACTAGTTCCCCGCTTAGCGTTGCTCGTGCACAGGCCCATCTCTTGTGTAGCGTTGGCCACACTCGCTGTTCGCTCTTTGGTATGGCGTCCGAAAAAAGGGGGGCGCTGTGAAACTCCGGGGTCATGGGTTGCTCCGAAAAAGGCCCATCTTCGGAGTATGATCCTCTAATGCGGGACGTGTCTGCGGGCAAAGTCCCTACGTCGGCGCCCCGTTCTTTTTTTTCTAGCCGGGTCGGCAGAGGGATCGCATTCTCGCGTCCTCTCTTCCTCCTCTTTCGTCGAAGCTCTTCATGGCTTCCCAAGCTCTGCTGTCTTCGACCATGGCAGCAACGATGGTCGGTAGGGACAGATCACTGCTTATTATGGCCTGTAAGTTGGTCCTATCACTGGCCCATCTAGGGCAGTCGGCGAGTGTCTGTGCTGCCGTGTCTTCTTCGTGGCCACATCGGTGGCATACGGTGGTTTGCTCTCTTTTCGCCACGTTGCATAGGTACTTCCCGAAACATCCGTGTCCGAAAAGCACCTGCACTAGGCGATAAGAGAGCGAACCTTCCCGTCTATTTAACCACATATGTAGAACCGGCCGGATGGCCAGAATGGTGTGGTGGCCTGTACTTGGATGTAAAAATTCTAATAGGTTGACTTTTGCTTAGTCTATTAAGCTGTTTTTTGAATGAGTTCTTGAATGAATCATAAGTTAACAGTATTAACATTATTAAAGTACGAATATATATTAATCTAATCTATAATTATTGTAATAATTTTTTTTACTTATTAATTATAATTAATGTAATTATTTTTCTGCAGAACAACCACTGTTAGGTTAAATTTTTTAAGTTATTTTGGAATCTTGTCTAAATAGTTGTTTACTTATTTGTTATTATTTTGACATTTGAATATGACTGTTTGAATTGCCATGGACTATCTCTACATTTTACAATAGAAACATGAAACTCTGTCTGTACAAATAAGATAAAAGCATTCCGTCTGTGATGATTAGTTCCGTCTAATCCGCTGCTATTTGCTCATCATATAATAATGGCTCACTTTAATATTTTTATATGTTAATAAAAAGCATTAAAAAATGTAATCAGTAGTAGGATATAAAGTAGGTACTGATAACAGCACGACAGGTTACCACAAGCCTTCTATGCCATCCGTATTTTGCAATTTACGGTAGCCGTTTCAAGGTTTGATATCGAGTGAAGAAATTTGATATTTTGATATGTCAAGTTGTAAACTCTTCGTTGCATTTGGGTAATGAAGTTATACAATGGATTATTGTGCCTTATTATGTATGTCTACCAAATGTTTAATTTAGACATTGAAATAACACTAACTGCCGCACTCAGAGACGTCAAATAACGTTAATGAGTACTTAACTTCCAGAAATGACAATTCAAAACTAGTCTCTATTCTTGCCGGGTCTATGGTCTTGATTTGAATGAGTATTTTTGACATTAAATACTCATTAAAGTTAATAGACGTCTCTGAGTGCGGCAATAAAACCATTATTAATGTTACGTTGGTACATACATACATAAATCACGTTTCGCTAATTATGTTAAGTCCCATCTAATAGGTGGCGAGCCTATTGCCATTCATCGGGCACAAAAGTCTCAGTACATTGCTAGGTGGTATAAGAGGAACACTGCTGCCCATTCCCCATCACTGATTTATCCTTAGTCGCCTTGTACGACACGTTAGTTACGTTAGTGTTTATTGCAAATATTAGACATGGTATGCAGTTTAGTTTTGCAGGAGACCATATAGTATAATTTAATTAAATGTAAGCAGGTTACATATTGAGGACAATGCCCACTCACTATTACCTAATATTTTGTAATATTGGGTATGAAGTTTTATCCATGTCTTCGCAAAGGTGTTAAGTGCAATGTATGTATGTGTTTTCAGACTGTTGAACATTTTTTGCACTGTTTTACAAGATATAGGTGAAACATAAATGAAATTAATAAAAAAGTTAATTAACAGTCAATAGTTTGAAATATTTCATCAAACAGTGGATATTAAATGTTCTTCTTCCTGCCCTTATCCTACACTAAGTATGGTCGGCACAACACGTCTTCTTTTTCCGCTCTCCTCTATTAGACGCGGGCTCAGCATGAACTCCTCATATCAATCATCTTTCACACAATCCTTCCATTGCCTCATCGGTCTACCTCGCGCAAATCGCAATATTAAATTTTAAAATTTATCTCAATACTGAATTTCCTTGAAAAAATGTTTGATGCATGCCTAAACGTTAAACACTTATTAGCAACTCAGTAAGTTGAACGTTTTTTTATTACGCAGTTACATTAAATGACTTCCCTCAGTTTTACTAACGTTTGATATCTTTATCTTTCTTTTGCACTACGCAATTTGATGACACTGTCCTACTGTTAAGTGAAAGCATATAAAAAATATCCCTTATTTAATTTACTATCCATGCCTCCTTGGGATCCATACAATATTCCTGTTTACTTCCTTGGCAGAGTAACACTAGCATCAGACAGCTAAATACAATAATCGCAGTATTGTTATACCTACGTGTATGTTACACAAGAAACGCTGCTGGAAGGTGATGCTTAGGTCGAGAGATAAAGTCATTTTAAAAATGATTTTTTTTTGATATCCGTTGAGATGTCATTAGAAGCTGTAAAAATCCTTATAATAAGTTTTGATATAACTGTATGTTTTAGTTGACGTATCAATTGATAATGCTCGTGAGTAAAATGCAATGCAAACTACGGATAAAGTGCTTTCCAGCAACGATTATGACGTTATGAGTGATAGATGCTCTATTTTATCTTTTACGCCCCATGAATATTGCAATACGGTTATATAACTACCTACATATTTTTACATTGTTTGAACATATTTGATATCAAAGAATGAGGTAATTTTTAAAGTTTCATTTTACATGTTTGATTTTATGAATGCAAAATACAGCGAATATTTATGATATAAGATGTTTCAATGGTATATTTGATGATTGTGCATATTTATATGATATGTAACGCCTGTAATAAGGAACTCAGCAGTTACGATAGAGGATATTATTTTATACTTAGCACTCATAACAATTATATGAATTATATTATTATGATCAAATAAATTTATTGAATCAAGTCCGATCAATGCATTAAGAGCGATTTCACTTGAACATACTAATGAACAGGTAGTTCTTCGATGTAAAAGGCAACATTCTCACGCTTAAAAAAATAAAAAGTAGTTTATATTGGTGTCAAATCTGTAGGTATTGAATTATCTATAATTTTACCAATAACTCATTTTTTTATTTATTATTTTTTGCACAAAGGGGTTTGGGCAGATGGATGATTTGTATCTTTAAATTAAACCAGAGTTATATCATATTTCGTAATATTTCGACTACAACCCAACAGATTGTTGAGGGTCTAAAGATAATAGATACACAACTATGAAAACATGATATAAGAAAGAATTTATAGATAATTGCTTATATTTTTAATTACAAGTATTCATTGTATATATAATCATTGTATTCTTAGAATTTCGTGCAAAATATAAATTGTAATAAATACCTTAAGTTTGATCATAAGATTATATTAATTTTATAATACTAATCATAACAATGAAATTTTAGATTGATTCTGAGTTTGTATGGTATACATATTAGTATACCTAATACATAGAGGGCAAATAAACTTGATTTTTAAAAATTTAACTCGTTTAAAGGCAATTAATTTTAAGAAATTTTTAACTTTATTACAAATGTACATTAACCTATTTGAGTGAAACCGAAAATAAATAATAAAAATTTAAACTCTTGCTGTAGTTGTAATTGGCTTATTATCGTCATTTATTACGGTGCTTAATTACCCAAACAACGCTATTGTTTACACGATCGCCAAAGGTGCTTCCGAAACAACATAATAATTACTTAAGTAATCTAAATATCATACTAATTTATTTATACGACGACAACCCTGATCCTGACCCTGACCTTTCCCTGACGACGTAAATAATATACTACAACCTCTCTGATAGTTTTGGTGAAACACCTAGTTGCTAGAGCGTGTCCGTGGGCATTCGTGCTAAACTTATTAAGTAATTGTCTAGCTAGCCCGGCGCTATGGTATGGAATCGAAGTTATTCCTTCACTATCAAAGTTAATCTTTCATTTTAAAATGGATTTTTTGTTGTATAACTATTTAATTATTTTAAATGTTTGATGAATACCGTCTTTAGCTAATAATGTATAATGTGGGGCTGATAATGTACTAGAAACTGATATTATTATTTGTTTTTGATCGACCCGAGATATAGCACCTAACTGAATTAAGTTTTCAATGGCCAATGCCATTTCACTTTTTTTTATTTGGTTACCTACTGTAATTTGTAGTATTTTAGTCTGGTATGGCTTACTGACAAATTTGGGATAGGATTTCCGTTTTTACCGATTCAAGGATTACATTTGTATTACGGAGTGGTGGGCGTAGTTGTGTAAGTTGGGTTCTTTCTGGACTGTGTGGACATGGGCAGCCTCCTCTGGCCTTCTTCTCTCCACTTGTTGGTCAGGTATCGAGGAGACCTGGCCTAGTTTCCATGGAACTGTTGTCGGGCCGCATCTATTGTGCTATTAACAGCTGGTCAAGGCCTTGACGGGGGACAGGCTTTTTGATATGTAGACTTTTTTGTTTTCGATGGTCTTCGAGGCCTTTTTTTCAGGTGGGCTGATGCTGAACAGTGTTTCGTTACATCCGCTTTCGTGATCACGCTCAGAAACGATTTTTCATCATCATAATCGCGTTCAGAAATGATAAGGCCTGACCAGTAGGCCTATTCGCTAACTTTTGTTGACACTTGAGAGTGATAATCACTGAACTATTGATCCATTACTACTTTACTATAACGCTATTGTGACACTTGTCCTGTGAAAACAGTAATGGATAAGTAAATAGTTCGGTGATCATCACTTTAAACTGTCAAAACATGTTATCGAATAGGCCTACAGACGGAAATCTATTTTATTCCAGCTTTTAATCCCATGGCTTTCAGAATGACGTGAATAGCGCAGGATACGCCAACCCTCTATGCGCAGTCTTATTGCTTCGATTTTGTTGTTACTCGTCAATAATGATGTCATAGCCTTGCTTAATGCTGTGATGACGACCCCTAGTTGCTGTTGTGTAGCTTCGACTATTTTGTCACGTACTTTGACCATGTCAACAACTGCCACTGAAATTTCAATGTTGAGTTTTCGAGATCTTAGCAGTGTGAAAATGTTGGTGATGAGATATTGTTTTAAATGTTATCTTTGTTTTCCTAAGTCACGCCTTTATTGGGCAATGGTAACCATCGCTGGGATAAGTTACTGCGAATCTTTTAAAGAAATTTTGGGTCTAACTGTAGCGTTGTGGGCTCCACTCTAACCATTATTAAGCATCACTGTCTCGTAATTTTTGGACATAGACGGACATCATTATGTAACTTTCAGCATTACGTAAATTACGATAACCCTTTAATACTTAATGGTTCGTTTTATTCCTATCCATACACTCTTGATTAAACAAAATTATTGTAAATTGTTGGCACTTATTTAACTCAATAGCAAACATGGCTAACACTTTGAATAGCACTTGTACGATATAACAAAAAATAGTCATAGTCATATCATTTATTGCCACAAAATATAATATATAACTTCGGCAGACACTAACTTCCAGTGAATATAATTTTCAATGGAAGAATATGAATCTAAATGGCAGGGCTTGCGGTGTTGTCTCTTAATTTTTCCATTTTACCAAAACACTAATAGTCACCACACCCAACTCCTCCACGGGTGTTGTACAAGGCGACAAAGGGTTAAGACAGCAATGAGTAATAAGCAGCAGCATTACTATTATACCATCTATGTGATATATGTATGTATGTATGTAGTGGGTAAGTACACCATTCTCTCGTTGATCAAGCTATTGTATTAGTATAGTTAGAACTATAGAAAAAGTAAGTTTGGGGAGTTATTGCCTGGCTCAGAAAAATAACGACGTATTGTGTCGACTCGGTAATGGTAAGGGGAGGATGGAATATCGAGACTTCAATGCCGATAATAACTTTGATAATGTTTTATTTTTAAAAACCGTGCGTATGTTGCCTTCTGAGTTGGAGGTCATAGAACCTACCTGTTAATTTGTTTCGAAAATGAAACCATGAAATATTACTTATGGCATTGAAAGCACAAAAGAAATTTAATGTCGCTTAGAAAATATAACACATAGTAATTGCGTAGTTAAGCTGGCTGCCAACACCAAGCTTACAAATAATTACACTAATACTAAATTAGTAAAAAAATGTCTGTATGGTAAAAGTGGTAACATCGCAAACACGTCGCCAGGAAAAATTTCAACTATTGTAAACCTAGTGAAATAAGTTATTTCATTTTATTAGGTTTACAATTGGAATTCTTAGTTTCTCAAAAAGCTAAGAACCGTATAATTTGTCCCTGTATATCAGAATGGAGCAAAAACATCTCAACGGAGTCTACGGAAGTAGTCATTAAAGAGAAACATAATCCCCCATATTAGATAATGCTTCTGTGTCCGCCGCACAAGCCTATTTACGATCACTCTTGTTTGATTGGCATAAGTGGCTGGCTGAGCCCATTATTCGGCAATGAGCTTTTAGTGATCTCGTGACCTCCGATGTCCTTAACATTTATGACATTCACACGGTACATCGTAGTGTAAGTTCATTCACCGTCCACGTGATTGTGTACTGCATTGGCCGACAACCTGTATGCAGGAATTTATATTAGCCTCACTCAGTTACAATCCACTATCTAAAATTCCATTTAACTAGTAACAGATATCTTATAATCTGAACACATTTCATAGGAAATATTTTCTGCTTTCTTTAAATTTTTTTTTACAATTAACATACATACATACATAAATAACGCCTATATCCCCGAAGGGGTAGGCAGAGGTGAACTAACACCCACGTTTCGCCAATTATCTCTGGTCCCATGTAATAGGTGGCAAGCTTATTGCCATTTATCGGGCTCAAAAGTCGCAGTATATTGCTAGGTGGATAAGTGGTGGTATAAGAGAAACGCTGCTGCCCATTCCTCATCACTGATTTATCCTTAGTCGCCTTGTACGACACCCACAGGAGAGATTTGGGGTGCTGACAATTGTATTCTACTCTACCGTCAACACACGGTTTTAATAATTAAGGTATACCAAAGCTAAAATATTTAATGAAATGTAATAAAATAATGCATGCTAATTTATTATTCTATATAATAACCGCTAGTCTCTACATAAAATGTACATTTTTTGTAAAGACCGATATATTTTTTAATTGAGTAGGACAACGTTTTCTTGCTGAAATCCCAAATGTTTTATAACGTAGCCGTATTTTTTGTTTCAGATCATTCACCATGGCAAACAAAAAAGAAATGTTAGAAACTGACAAAGAAATTGGAATGATTCAAGGCAGCACAGTAAAATTAAAACGAGAGCTGGGCCTATTTTCGGCAGTTAATTTGATTCTTGGGGTTATGATTGGATCAGGCATTTTCGTTTCTCCGGCTTCAGCCTTAGAACACTCGGGCTCTGTAGCACTGTGTCTTATTATTTGGACAGTATCAGGAGTCATATCACTGTTAGGTACCTATTTATAGATGTAGATAATTGCGTTATACTATGATGAGAATACTTATGTTTTAAAAACTCTTATTGTAAAGTTGTGATATCCAATTCAACCTAAGGAATTTTCAGTATCTAAAACAATAACTACAATATATTTGAAAATTTAATTTAATTAACATTTGGATTAAGATAAAGTTAAATCAATCAAGCTTCAAATCGACAGTTGTAAGCCGAAAATATGTAGTGATACGATATATTAATTTTAATTTCAGGAGCATTATCGTTTGCGGAATTAGGAACAGTTGTTGGAAAGTCAGGAGCCGAATATGCTTATTTCCAAGAAGCATTTGGAAATACTCATAAGTTTTGGGGACCCTTGCCGTCTTTTATTTGTGCTTGGATCTACGTGGTGATCTTGAGACCGGCTGAAGTTGCTATTATTGTGATGACATTTGCCGAGTATGCTATACAACCATTTACAACAGATATACAAGGGGATTACAAAGACGCTGCCATCAAACTTGCATCAGTATCTGCTTTATGTGAGTATAAATTCTTATGTCATACTGTGTATTAAAAATATTAATAAAACTTTAAAATTTAATGGAAGGAATGCTGTTAATAAACTATTTGAAAGGTCACAATTAAAATCCAACTTAAAAATTTATTATTGTTCCATAATATTATTTCTATAGCAAAAAGGCAAACCTGAAAATATAATTATTTGCAATGAAAACATCATTATATTATCCTTTCCCCGTACTGGCCTGGAAGCTAGAAAGAAAAATAACTTAGAATGTACAAGCCCCGACTCATCCCGTAGGTGTCGTAAAAGTCGACTAAGGGAGATTGCCCAGTGTAAGCCAATAAGCATCTTGGGGCACCCGAATGGTGAAGGGCGCAACCAGCAACAACAGCATACCAAAAGAGGATTGGTGTCAAGCAGGCGACCGGCTGAAACCTATGTCAAAGCCTTGTCTAGTAGGTATCACGGAGCGCTAGTAGCTGTTGACTGGAATGTTGTCATCTCAATCACTCTTTCCGTTCATCGGTCTCTCGACATAGTAGTCCTTTCGATCTCGTTTCTATACTGGTTGACTGTAGAGACTGCTGTGTAACATTAATTCCGCCTCTCGACTTTCTTTTATGCAATAAAGTTTTTAAATAAATAAATATACATTCATTCATCATGTACTACTAGCACTTTTCCAGTGGTGTTTTTGGCTTAATGAAGACTGACCTATATTAATGGAAGAGGAAACATACTGCGTATTATTTATTACATAAACATATTGCCGTGTTGGAAGTGATTTCACACTTCCGACACTAACTTCTAGACGACATACTACTGATTGAAGTGCTTTTAAATAATATATACTTATGGATTATTTGAATTTACAGTGTATAAAAGAAAAACAAATAAATGTATATATAGGTATTTGAAACAGCGATTTTACTAAGAAATAATAATCTGCAACATTGTCTAATAGAAATATAAAGAGTAAGCCTTGAATTATTTAGATTATAAATGAGTATGGCGCATCACTAGTTTTGTGGCGCCCAGAAGAAATCAAATGTCACTGTCAGTGTCATCAGTTCAGCGGACGAGAGCGAGTCGTTAAAAATTAAAATACAAACAAAACAAACAAATTACTTTTATTTTACGATTCTCTTTGTTATGTGAAACATTAACTAGACCTAGCTTTATTTAATCTTTTTATATTCTATCTTTCGGGAATCTACAAGGTACGTTATAAAGTTTATTAGTTTTTATCTATTAAATAGCTAAAAATCATAATATTATCATTGTTGTTTTGCTGGGGAAATAGAGTTGAAAGAAATATTTTTGTTTCAGGTTTTACGTTCAGAAAACAAAACCATGTCCAATGAACCTAATGCAGAAACTCAGGACGCCTTAAAGAGAGAAATAAAATCTCTAAAGTCTCATTGTCTCGATACTGTACACATTATAGAAAATGCTCCAATTGATGCCGAGTTAATAACAAATGAGAATGTCTTACCCAAGAAATTGACCTACATAGAAGGTCTGAGATTGAATATCGAGAATTCGAACACACACATAGTGATAGATGAAAATTTACTCAGCACTCAATTTTTGAATGAAGTGGAACACAAAACATCCGAAGTGGATGAATTAAAGGCTTATACAAGGGGATGTATACATGATATTGACAAAGAAATTAAAAGGTAAGAAATTGAGAAAATGTCTTCAATTACATACATACATACATACATAAATCATGCCTATATCCCCAAAGGGGTAGGCAGATGTGAACTAGCACCTCTTAGCACAGCCAATTATGTTAGATCCCATGTAATAGGTGGCGAGCCTATTGCCATTAATCGGGCGCAGTACATTGCAGTCTAGGTGGTATAAGAGGAACGCTGCTGCCCATTCCTCATCACTGATTTATTCTTAGTCGCCTTGTATGACACCCACGGGAGAGATTTGGGGTGGTGACAATTGTATTCTACTCTGCCGTCACCACATGGCGTGTCTTCAATTATATTTGTATAATTATGCTTTGTAGATGTCATGCATACAATGTTTATCAAGTTAAAAGGCCAAGTTTGACTGAATCATACCCACCTCATTGTTAATAGATCAACAACTCTTTATATTAGAAATACAGTTATTTAAAATAGAAGATAGGCAAAAGCAGTTTCTATTTTCTGAGTTCTTTTTCTGTGAATTTAGATTAGAAACATTGTATATTACTCAATTTCTTGATTAGAGTAACCCTACCCCAAAATTCAATCCAAATATAGTTTTACTTTTATTCAATATAATCAACTAGGGCAATATTGTATTAAATAATTGCTAGATTATTTAATAATTTTAATGTTTAAGGCTAAAAACTCTTGTTAAGACATCGCAAGAGGTAAAGCTACGACCAAAAGCAAAACAACAAGATGTGAAACCTCAACACATTCAAAGAGCCAAAGAGAAGTTCCAAATGATGAAGAACGAATTACATGGCCTAATCCACACACTGTACCCTGGTTATGGTGATATGATAACAGAAGTTATGGGAGTGAGTCATATGTTTTTGTCTTGTGTTATATTTAAATTAGCTTTCATTAGTATCCAGACCTGTGACTTTGAAGTAGAAAACAAATTTTGTGAAGGTTTCCACTATTTTACTCATATTGCTATTACCATAAGGTAATATTTTTATTAAAATAACTATTTAGTAAATAAATTATTATGAAAACAATAATTCATTGAAATATGGATAGGTTATGTATAAAATATACAATCATTCTAATTAAATCTAAAAGTATTTTTATTTTTGGTATTTGTTTATACAAATAATTACACCGAAAAGTTGTTTTTAATCACCTTTTGACTGTCTCCTAAATTAAAATAAATCTAAGTTAAATTCTTGTATGTATTATTTTCTTTATAACTATTATTTTTACAGGAACTGATGATGTTGAGGATGGGTGACACCCCCAGTGATTATATAACAATCACTTCAGAAAACTACCAACTTATTGAATTTTTTAAAGATATGAACATTGTTATGACCAACCCATACAATAATATGGAAGTGAAACTCGCTTATTAATTTTTGTACTATAAGTTACTGATAAGAGACCAATGAACTGTTTTGAATGAATCTGATAAAAATATAGTACTATTTATTAAGTACCTACTTGTTTATTATTTTATGATAACAGACCTGTGGTAATATTAATGTTCACCTAGCATCATAGGCGCCCTGAACCTAAATATAATTACCTAAATATAATATAATTAAATGTGTATTGTATAATAGGACTTTCTGGCTGCTGCCCAGCCAGAAAGCCAGAAAGAGAAGTCAGGGTGACAAAGGCGAGTGTGAAGGGATTCCGTTAATCTAAACTTGGGTCACAAGTCCCAAGCTGCCACTGTCTTCCTCACACTACGGACCTGGCACCCGCACGGTGTATCCATGGAATGCTCAGAGTTTTCGTCTCAGCAATACTTTATTTAACTAACAATATTATTTTCTAATTTCGTATTAGTATTACTTTTTTGCACTTGTTAAGATAATAACTGGACTGATTTATATATATTTTTTGGTATAATATTTGGTAGGTCTTAGGTTAGGCTATTTTTTATATCCCTAGGCCCTAGGTGATAAGGGTAAAACAACATTTGAATGATCATTTTATAGTAATAATAGGTAAGTAAGATCTGAATGTTACGTAATTTTAATAAATAAGATTTCCTATAAAGAAGCGGTTAGCGTACAAAATTGAACTTATTGTTTCAGTTATTATGACATACATCAACATAACGAGCGTGAAGCTGTTCGTTAAAGTTCAGAACGTGTTTGGGGTGTGCAAAGTGTTTGCCTGCCTCGTCGTCATCGGCGGTGGAATATATGAGATTTGTAAAGGTTAAAATTTTACTTGCTAATCAATTGAACATTATACATTATATGTATACATATAAGTAAACGGTAGAAAAATTATTACAAAGTAAAATTGGTCAGAAAAATTATGACGTCATGCGGGACTGGAACCCGCGTCTGCCCCAAATCAGGCTGAAGGCAGAAGACGATGTTACGTGTATGGTATCAGGACATTACCTACTTTGCAAATGCATACAGATAGAAGGAGCTCGCTTGCTCAGTCGCATAGCGCTCGGCTTGCAATTGCCTGACTTAAGCAATGTTCGCTAAGGCCGGTCATAGGATGGGTGACTAAAGATTTATTATCTCAAGTTCCTCCGCGCTTCGGAACGCAAGTTGAACAGATTTTCCCAGTTACACCTGCAGCCGTTAATACCCACCAATCCGCACTGGGCCAGCGTGGTGGGTTATGGACCAATCTCCCTTTATTATTCCATCCATAGGGAAGGGCCGTGCCCCAGCAGTAGGGACATTAAAAGGCTGGTAATGATAATGATGAGAAGACAAGACATTTTATATAGCCTTAACGTTAACTTTATGAGGAATGGGCAGTAGCGTTCCTCTTATACAACCTAGCAATGTACTTCGTTTTTCGTGCCCGATAAATGGCAATAGGCTCGCCACCTACGCCCATGGGACCTAACATAATTGGCGAAACGTGGGTGTTAATTCACCTCTGACCTACTCCTTCGGGGATATAGCCGCGATTTTTTATCCTATGTCTGACAGGGAAGCTCTTGCCCTTCATCTCACCTGATGGTAAGTGACCTTACGTTTCACCTGAAACCCTTAAGGGGCTGGCTATCTTTCGCCACAATTGTCGGAACACAATAATACTGTTAACATTATTATTATGACGACAGATTTTGATAAGATGTGTTAGCTAGCCAGGCGGACTTGAAAGCAGTCCTACCCACTGTGACCTTTTTGACAGCTGCGACACACACATGCTCACTATAAAATTAAAATTTAATACTTGGCTTGTATACCTTATGAATATGATTTGTGTAGTTTCTGTTGTCATATGTTGAGTGCCCTGTGTTCTTGATAAGTATGTGTGTGTTAGTGTTGGCAAAATAAAAATTATTCGTTCATTCATTCATGCCACCAACGAAACCCAGTACAAATTGGTAATGGATCTTAATTCCGGTGGGCGAACCACTAGACCACGTAGGGGGAGGCGGTTGGTGATGATGATGACGATGATGATAAGACAAGAAATATCATGAGATATCGCCTTAACGTTGACTGTCAATTCAAACGTCAGGTAACACGGAGCACCTGAACAAAGGCTTCGAGGGTAGCACCACCAGCGCCGGCAGCATAGCCCTGGCGCTCTACTCCGGGCTGTGGGCCTACGACGGCTGGAACAGCGTCACGGTCGTCACCGAGGAGATCATCAACCCTGGGGTGTGAGTGGAAATACTGCTACGCCTTTTTAAAACACGTAACAGAAATTACAAAGATTTTGGTGGTTAGAAAAAGAATTTCGAAAAATTATGATCTTGAGGCGGGATTCAAACCCGCGTCCGCTGCTATCCGGGCAGGTGCCTGCCTAATTTTTCTAACATTTATATAATGTTAAAATTAAAATCGAATAGGTAACAGAAATTTCTGAACACTACACCTAACTCACTGCCGCAATTAGAGACGTCAGTTAACGTTGATGAGTACTTAATGTCAAACTAAACCCCATTCTCTTGGGCTTGAGACTAAGTGTAAACAATCTTGATAATATGTCTTTTTATCTACGAAATGCTCTTAAAAATAAGAAACGTGTATTCTAAAATACATCATCATTTATAGACAAAATAAAACTGTTAGCTGCTTTGAAATATTGGTGTTACACAATTTTAATGTATGTACCATAGGCAAAAATAGCGACTATACCACATTCACTTGGGCTTGAGACAAAATGTAAACAATCTTGATATGGCTTTTAATATATAGTACAAAAATAAAATTTTGGTGTTACACAATTTTATTTTTGTACTTTATATTAAAAGCCACATCAGCTATGTTGGCAGAAGAATGTTAGGCATGAACGTGGAAGGACGTAAAAGGAGAGGAAGACCAAAGAAGAGATGGATGGACTGTGTGAAGGAGGATATGATAGCAAGAGGGGTGGATGAGAAATTAGTGAAGGATAGAGAGAAATGGAAGAAGAAAACATGTTGTGCCGACCCCGCCTAGAGCGGGATAAGGGCAGGAAGAAGAATCAAGATTGTTTACATTTTGTCTCAAGCCCAAGTGAATGTGGTATAGTCGCTATTTTTGCCTATGGTACATACATACATACATACATAAATCACGCCCACATCCCCGAAGGGGTAGGCAGAGGTGAACTAGCACCCACGTTTCGCCAGTTATGTTAGGTCCCATGTAATAGGTGGCGAGCCTATTGCCATTTATCGGGCACAAAAGTCGCAGTAGGTAATAGCTAGATGATATAAGAGGAACGCTGCTGCCCATTCCTCATCACTGATTTATCCTTAGTCGCCTTGTACGACACCCACGGGAGAGATTTGGGGTGGTGACAATTGTATTGTACTCTGCCGTCACCACACGGCTTGCCTATGGTCTAGATTTAAATAGAATTTCTTTGGTCTTAAGTACCTACTCATAAATTTTAATTGACGTGTCCGAGTGCGGATAATATAAGGAGGAATGGGCAGCAGCGTTCTTGGTGCCCGGTGAATGGCAATAGGCTCGCCCCCTATTACATGGGGGCTTAGGGGAGAAGGTCGTAATTTTTGTATGTGCCTATTTATTATGTATTATGTTTACTATTGTTACTTAGTACAATACTTATTATACTGATTTTTAATTAGATCTTGCCAAGTATCTGCATTGCCTACTATGTTAAACTTACCCACTCTTCCCCTATACTTGTGGTCCGAATTCCAAAACTCCTTTCAACTTCAACTTCGAAAAAAAATTAAAAGTAATTATAATAACTAAGGAGGTACGTTGGCCTCCCGCGGTGTTGTAAATCCAGACTCCAGACATGCTTCTTGGAAACTCGCGATGCGGTACCAAATAAATTGAAGGTGTATTTACGTTGATAGCGGACTGCAATTTTGACCCTTATTGCAAATATAACGAAGCGTCGAATAAAATTTATTTTTACATTGATTTATTATAATGGTTGTTGATCTGTGATAACCGTTTTCGGTTTGCAATTGAATACAAGCAATGTTTGCATAGTTTCACGAGGAGTGTAATCAATAATTTACAATAATACAATTACGGCGGACGCCTTGGTCGAATTCTCAGATTGCTGGGTATTGGCCAAGAGGTCCCGGGTTCGAATCCTGGTAGAGGCAAACTTTGTGATGACCATAAATGTTTGTTCCCGAGTCATGGTTGTGTAAATGTGTATGTAGTATATTTTCAACATTTATATACATAATTATATTAAAAATATGTCCGTCATCTAGTATCCATAACACAAGTGCTTAGGCTACTTCCTTTGGGCTAGATGATAGATGTGAGTGTAAAAAAAAATATTATTATTATTATTATTGCATTTTTTTTATAATAATTTACACTATGCAGGTATTATTAGGCATTTTCTATCAAAATCTGCTATTGTTATCGCGCGTAACACACCTCCGAAATTGGCGATGCCACCACAGATAAGATAAGCATCACCGAGTTGGTTCGTCCTTCATTACATGGTTTATCTGCGTCTGTAGGCTTCACGAGTCCCGGCGTTATTGATTACTCAGCCAGCGTGAGTCACTTCTATTTTTAGATTGTTCCTGTATAATTATGTAGCAACACATTTTCGTAATTAATATTTGCAAATGGTCTTTGGTCATGTAGTGTTATTTGTGACAATATCTGAACAACACCAGCCTAAAGCTATTGTTATTCATGTCAGGAATGTCATTATTAAGTTTCTCTATGTAATGGTGATTGCTGATAACCACAAAACATAGTATCTAGGTACAGTTGAATCCACGACCGCACAACAATAAAGCGGAATCGTATAATTTTTTTTTTTTTTGTTAAATAAAAGGGTAAGACCTACAGAGTATACAAAATAGAGGGTAGGAATCTAATCTTCCATGCTGACCTGGAAGCGAAAAAATAACGTAGAACGTGCCAGCCCCGACTCACCCGGGGGTCGTAAAAGTCGACTAAGGGAAATTTCCCGGTGTACACCAATAAGTGCACTCAAATGGCGGAGGGCAAACCACCAACAACAGCGTA
Organism: Cataclysta lemnata; assembly: GCA_963931975.1. Lineage (NCBI taxonomy): Eukaryota > Metazoa > Arthropoda > Insecta > Lepidoptera > Crambidae > Cataclysta > Cataclysta lemnata. Next base: position 12,625,132 of record OZ008355.1, read on the forward strand.
CCCAAAGAGGGTTGGTTTCAGGCAGACGACCGGCTGTAAAACATAGTTGTCGTCCCTCCCAATCACTCTCTCCGTTTATCAGTCTTTCGACATGGTCCTTTCCTCTCCTTGCTATACATCAGTGGCGGAGCGTCCATATAACCCGATTCCCAACAGCCGTACCAAACGAGCGAGCATAAAAAAATCATTACCATAATTCAAGTACAATACCATTTTATAAGCAAATAAAAAAAATCCATCAATATAATCTTATCATAACAGTATTAAACGCGCGCGAAACAATATGCAACACAGGTACATACAATTCGCTCCCGCTCTCTAGATTCCTTCAACTAACTCGCTAAACATCGAGTTATGGACGCCTGCTATACAGCGCCTGCACGCACACAGACAAGCGTAGTCTTGTCAGGCGCACGCAACGCGAAATGGTACCTAAAGTTTGGCTACAAGCCGGCATCAAGCCGGCATTTCGGCAGCCTACGCGCTTATGCATCGATACACTACGACACACGCACACATTAGTAATAAACTCCCACGAAAACAAGTTCCGTCAAAAGTAAATATTTTAGATCTTATTGCAATAGCCATAAAAGCGGAATTTCTTTTGTGAACTGCACTCAATATCGCGGTCGTGCGCCGCTCCTGCAAGCCGCTCCGGACCGGGTTGAATCGTCTTTCTGGCTGTATAAAACAAAGCACAAGCACGCAAAAGTGGCAACGTAGTTCTCCGCTTCGTCACTAGATGGCGTTGAACAGTTGTAGCCGTGTCCTAGCAGGCGGTGTTAAAAGTTAATGCTTAAACCATAAGAGGCTTCATATAGTTGTGGCTTGCCTAACTTGTTCTTTCACGCCACGCCACTGCTATACATTCATTCATCACTAGCACCTTTACGGTGTGATGGATGATATGAATCAAAAGGGAGTGGATGGCTTGATGACGTCTGACCGATATGAATGGAAGAGGAAACATACTGCGCCGACCCCAGATAGACTGGGCACAGGGCAGGGAGAAGAAGAGTACCACATTTATGCATAACACTTTTGAGAGCAAGGCCAAAACAAGTTTTTTTTAATATATTTTTTTTCTGTAACAGGAACGTTCCCCTCAGCATCTCCATAGCCGTGCCCCTCATCACCGGGCTGTACGTGTTTATGAACGTAGCCTACATGACTGTGTTGAGCTACGCCGACATGACGTCAGTACCAGCGGTCGCCGTGGCGTTTGGGAATAGGGTACTAGGCCCCGCCAGTTTCCTTATACCCCTCGGGGTGGCAGTCGCAACTTTCGGATGCGCTATGAGCGTGCAGTTCGGTGTCACTAGGTAAGATATTTATTCATTCATTCATATTCTTTATTTGCAAATTAAGTGTACATAAGGTCTTATAGCTACTTAGCTTAAATAATACTTTTAACTTAATCACCTACACATTGGGTATACCAAATTTATGAGGACATAATAGTTATTAAAAATAAAAATAATAATCAGTAAATTATCAATTAGTTCAAAAATAAAATAAAAACAATTACATTATCTCACATACATACATACATACATAAAACACGCCTATATCCCCGAAGGGGTAGGCAGAGGTGAACTAGCACCCACGTTTCGCCAGTTATGATAGGTCCCATGTAATAGGTGGCGAGCCTATTGCCATTTATCGGGTACAAAAATCGCAGTAGGTACATTGCTAGGTGGTATAAGAGGAACGCTGCTGCCCATTCCTCATGACTGATTTATCCTTAGTCGCCTTGTACGACACCCACGGGAGAGATTTGGGGTGGTGACAATTGTATTCTACTCTGCCGTCACCACACGGCATTATCATCAAATATCAATTAAATCAAAAATAAAAACAATATTATTACCAAAATAGTGAAATTAATCAATCATCATTATATATTATATTTAAAAAAAAATAGTTTAGAATAGTTTAAAATTGTTTTAAATAGTACTCTGTGGTTGAGGGTTCCAGGTGAGGCTCAATTCCATCTTCAGCCGTTATCGTCACTTACCGGTGATGAGATGAAGGGCAAGAGCTTTCCTGTCCAACATAAAAAAATATATAATATACATATACCAAGGGCTATAAAATAAAGAATGCCTCAGATCGCAAGTATTAGAGGCCCGAAGGCCAGCCAGGGCGATAAATATGTGATCTGAGGCGCTCTTTTTTATCGCTCGAGGTAAGATCACAGTTATGTCACCCCCTGGCCAGGAAGTGGAATTTTCCGTACTTGTAGCGGGCGGTCCACTTTATCGTCAGGTGTGACATAAACAGTTTTATAGCTCTGGTTCAATGCCTTTTAAGCCTCGCTCGTTCAATTTAGTTATTCTAATCGCCGCACCAAGAGACGTCAAATCACGTTAATGAGAACTTAATGTAAAAAAATGACAATTCAAAACTAGTCGCTATTTTTGCGGGGTCTATGGTCTAGATTTAAATGAGATTTTTTGACATTAAGTACTCATTAAAGTAATTTGACGTCTCTGAGTGCGGCAGTTAGTCTTCGGTAACTTTGCTCTTTTTAATGTCTTCTTGACGTTTCGTGATAATAATTTATATGGGTATCTGTCTGTAAAATTATGTTTGTATTTCATTTCATTAAATTAAATCACTCCAACATAATTATTAATATTTTACAGCCTTACCTAGCGACGTCAATTAACGTCAATGAGTACTTAATATAAAAAATTGTCTATTCAAAACTAGTTGCTATTCTTTCCGGAGCTATGGTCTGGTTTTGTTTAATGTTTTTTGGTATTAAGTACTCATTAAAGATAATTGACGTCTCTGAGTGCGGCAGTTAGCCTATTTAGTTTGTGATTCATAAGGGTGCCGCCAAAAACTTCTAAAAGTGATATTTTTTAATCCCTCCACTGCTGATTATACAAAAAAAGATTCTTCTATAACGGTAAATACATAGATAATTATTAAATGCATGTAATTTAAAATCATCATGATGCAACTTCTTTACCTACTTAGATTTTTATCGCCAAGCCAATCGGATAAATCGAACATCGTAAAAAACTGAATTTAGCACTTGTTACTACTGTGGTATCTGATAGGTAATATCAGGCACTGATATTTTGATAGATAACTTTCGTTGAGTATTTCAGGGTCAAATACGTAAGTCGTGGTGGGCTTAGTACCTAAATTAGAAATGTATAATTTAAAATGCCGTGTGGTGACGGCAGAGTAGAATACAATTGTCACCACCCCAAATCTCTCCCGTGGGTGTCGTACAAGGCGACTAAGGTTCGTCCCTCTTATACCGTTCCGTGCGTTCCTTTTATACCACCTAGAAATAGTACTGCGATTTTTGTGGCCGATGAATGGCAATAGGCTCGCCACCTATTACATAGGACCTAACATAATTGGCGAAACGTGGGTGCTAGTTCACCTCTGCCTACCCCTTCGGGGATATAGGCGTGATTTATAAGTATGTATGTATAATTTAAAAAATATAAGAATTTTCAAGCATGTGAAGGCAGAGAATACATTTATCACGCGCGTGTCGGCTAGGGGACTAAGGGTTATGATAAAATAGCCAGCCCAAAGTTGAGGGTTCCAGGTGAAGTTCGATTTCATCTTCGGCCCTTATTAAGGCCTAGAACTTCCCTGTTTAACATATGAAAGATAATTGTGTTTTCATTTCGTATTTCATTCTGTTACCTGTCTATGATATACATAAATAATTTCTTACTGTAACATCATATTGAATACTAACTAACGTGTGTATAGTCGTAATACAAAATCTCAAAATCTCGCAAAACTCTTCAAAAAGTTTTTAAAAATCGTTTTGCTTAACAGGCTTTGATGTGCGTGCACAAACTAATTAAAATGTCTCATTCGCTTCTTTTAATAACCGTTTGTGGTAAGATGTTAGCAGAGTTTGTAAAGACAGATTAACCTGACAGCTTTTTAATTAATTTTGTCCTTTTCACAGTCTAATCATTTTTTTAGAGACGTTTGTTCAAAACTGTTTTTAAACTACATTAGTTAGGTATTAATTAAAAGAAGATCTGTCGTCATTGTGTGGGTCGGAATGGAATGTTGGACTGTGAAAAAGTTGGATGAAATACCCCCCTCTAGCATGACCACCAAAACACCATCTATCGCTTTGAACTGTCAAAAAGTATTGCATTTTTGGATCCAATGATTGTTGACAGTTCAAAGCCATAATTAATATCTATATCATATCGTGTTTCGGTAGTCATGCCAGCCGGGCTAGTGAAGGTCGCGGGAAGCCGGATAGATGCGGGCATCGCAGGACCGATCGGTTTAGAGGGGGGAGGCCTATGCCCAACAGTGGGCGTCTCTCTGCTGTCTGACTGACCCGTTCTGGGCCACCTTCCCCTACTCGATCTGTCGTCGGTGTTTCATTTACACAGACGTTAGGCCCAGTTCAGACATACGCGCGGGTGAGACGCGGTTCGTTATACATTGCTCGCTATTAAGCAGCAAAGGTACTATTTACTAATTAATAGCGAGCAATGTATATCGAACCGCGTCTCACCCGCGCGTATGTCTGAACGGGGCCTAACCCTGAACGTAATTACCTAGCCACTGTCAATAAGTTAATCACGGAGATAAACGGATACCAAGTCTTTATTTTCGAAACCTTGGGAATTGGCTCATGGTACGTTGTCTAAATTGAGTCTATTGACTGTCTTAACACTTTTGTGACACGATAATAAATGAAGAGCATACAGAATAATAGGATACACATGTGATTCAAACAAGACTTAATTGTTTTTTATAATTAAACTCTATTACTTTAGAAATGTTTCTCCATCTATTGTTTTTTAATAAAATTTATTTTTGAGCTAGAAATTAATTGTTGAAAGTTGCAAAATCTTTGGGAAACTCAATTTTTGAAACGCGACGAGAGCGGTAAGCGACGTAGAAGTGAAACACATTAGCGCCACTACACTATATTCGTAGGAAAAGTACAGATAAAACAAAAAAAAACTTACTATTACATATGTTAAATATTTTGATAAAGATAAGTGGAGATGATGATGGTGATATGCAATCTAAAAATAGAAGATTATATACACTTATGTACCGTTATGTGACCGTGTGGTAACGGCAGAGTAGAATACAATTGTCACCACCCCAAATCTCTCCCGTGGGTGTCGTACAAGGCGACTAAGGATAAATCAGTGATGAGGAATGGGCAGCAGCATTCCTCTTATACCTACCACCTAGCAAAGTACTGCGACTTTTGTGCCCGATAAATGGCAATAGGCTCGCTACCTATAACATGGGACAAAGCCTAATTGGCGAAGCGTGGGTGCTAGTTCACCTCTGCCTACCCCTTCGGGGATATTGGCGTGAATTATGTATGTATTATATGTATGTATACTTATGTATTATGGTCAGGGGTGACATACAATTAATTGTTAACTACTAACTACCTATACAACCTATACAGCTTATATGACTACCTATACAGGGTATGCTACACAGCGGCGCGCGGCGGTCACATGCTGGAGGTCTTCTCTTATGTCAACATGAAGCGATTGACGCCTGCGCCTGCGGTCGCATTTCAAGTAAGTTCCCGGTCAAAATATGAACTCGTACACTCGCTACTCGACTAGATTCAATACCATATTTATTTTGTGTCTCGCTCAGGCTCAATATACGGTTGTTCAAAGATGTAACTTTTGTAAGTTACTAGTTGAACCTGGCAAACGTTTTGCTTTATCACCTAGGTGTATAAAAAATAGTCTATGACCATTCTCAGAACTACTACCAAATATACCTAATTCTTCCTCTCCCTGCCCTACTTCCAGTCTATCTGGGGTCGGTGCAGTATGTTTCCTCTTCCATTCATATCGGTCAGACGTCATTAAGCCATCCACTCCCTTTTGATTCATATTATCCATCACACCGTAAAGGTGCTAGTGATGAATGAATGTATAGAAAAGAGACGGAACGGACCATGTCGAGAGACCGATGAACGTAGAGAGTGATTGGAATGACAAAATTCCAATGCATACTGCTCAAAGTGTTGGCTTAGGATTTACAGCCGGCCGCCCTGCCTGACACTAACCCTCTTTGGGTAAGAAAAACATGTTTTGAATAATACAAATTAAAATTTCCACCAAAACAGCAATGGCGTCTGTGTGACGTCACTATAGCGTATAATATGTCAGTTTCTAATTTTTACATATATACATACATAAATCACACCTATGTCCCCGAAGAGGTAGGCAGAGGTGAACTAGCACCCGCGTTTTTAATTTTTACTTTTATAAAATAGATATCAATAACAAGTATACAGGGCGTCCCACGGCCATGCCACACGGAGGGAAAGAATATTAAATATTGAACGTAGGATATTTTACTAAAAGAAGACATCGTTTTATTTTTAATAATAAGTAGAACTGCATTCACAGATTTTTTAAAAATCGCCTACCTCAACCGGGAATCGAACCCGCCAAATGTTATAGAAAAATTACATGTATTTTATAATAGCGTTTGAAAGGGCTACTCATAAGCATTATTTTTTCCTAAATAACCTAGCATATTAAATGAAACTAAGATCATACAATTTTTCATTTTATTTAAAAAAAAAATTAATTTATCAAATGCTCAAAATGTGATCCTTAGCCGTGTGGTGACGGCAGAGTAGAATACAATTGTCACCTCCCCAAATCTCTCCCGTGGGTGTCGTACAAGGCGACTAAGGATAAATCAGCGATGAGGAATGGGCAGCAGCGTTCCTCTTATACCACCTAGCAAAAGCAATGTACTGCGACTTTTGTGCCCGATAAATGGCAATAGGCTCGCCACCTATTACATGGGACCTAACATAATTGGCGAAACGTGGGTGCTAGTTCACCTCTGCCTACCCCTTCTGGGATATAGGCGTGATTTATGTATGTATGTATGTAAAATGTGATCCGTTCTGTTGTATACAAATTCTCACTCTTTTGATAATTTCTCTCCCTGTCGATTTACTTATTTTTGCATGGTGGATGTTTGAAATTGAAATAATACGTCTAAGTTCATTTTGTAACTCTTGCACACTGTTGTACCGGTTCTGTTGTACCGGTTGAAATGATAATGTTAATTGTTGGAAGCATGGCCAAGTCAGAGGAAATTTCCCTGAACAAAAAAATGAAACTGAAAAAATTTTATGATCTTAGTTTCATTTAATATGCTAGGTTATTTAGGAAAAAATAATGCTTATGAGTAGCCCTTTCAAACGCTATTATAAAATACAAGTAATTTTTTTATTACATTTGGCGGGTTCGATTCCCGGATGAGGTAGGCGATTTTTAAAAAATCTGTGAATGCAGTTCTACTTATTATTAAAAATAAAACGATGTCTTCTTTTAGTAAAATATCCTACGTTCAATATTTAATATACTTTCCCTCCGTGTGGCATGGCCGTGGGACGCCCTGTATAAGTAATCTGAGAACAAGTGATTTTTATCGAATCTCATTATCCTAAATGGCAATAGGCTCGCCACCTATTACATGGGACCTAACATAATTGGCGAAACGTGGGTGCTAGTTCACCTCTGCCTACCCCTTCGGGGATAGAGGCGTGATTTATGTATGTATGTATGTCATTATCCTACAGATATCACTGTTTCTCTGATCACATTGTTTTAAATCTTCCCTTTCCCTTATTCCAGGCAGTGCTAACGTCCGTGTTCATACTAGTGGGCAACATAAAGACCCTGATAGAGTTCGCAAGCTGGTTCCTGTGGTTCTTCTACGGACTCGCCATGGTCGCGCTGTTGGTGCTGAGGAGGACGCAGGCGGACAAGCCGCGGCCTTACAGGGTGCCTACCCCGGTGCCTTGCTTCGTGCTGCTCGTTGCGGTATTTATTTATTTCTTTATTTAGTTAATATAAATAAAAATGATACAAATGGTGGACTAAATAATCTCCTCACAAAATATAGCAGGAACATATACAATGTAAATAAAACCAAAATACAATTGTTCGAGCCACGAGTCGAACATTGGACTTAACCCGAGGAGCAGAGTCAGCAGCGAGGCGACCTACACACACCAAGCGCACCGTCGGCAGTTTACACCCATGAGAGACATACAAAAGCTATCAATGTGTACAGACCATGTAAACCAAATAAATACTGTAATTATTTATACAATAAATGAGATTCCAATCGGCCGTGTTGGGTCTCACTACTCCCTCCCCGCTGCCTGCCAGGGCTACTCCCTGGGGTAGCTTCTTACTACCATATGCCAGCTACTTGCCAGGGCTACTCCCTGGAGTAGTTCCAATCCACCAACAATTCTGTACCTGCGGGAAGCGGCGCCTTACAAACGCTCGCTCCCCGCTCGTACAACAATGATATTTAGTGAGGATCGAGCTGGTGTCTGAAATGTGTATTTTCACCTGGATTACAGATCACATGTGATATCAGTTGCTTATAAAATAATGAATTTGTCCAAATTACCCACTAGTCTCCCTATATCCTTCCATCCATAGGGAAGGCCCGTGCCCCAGCAGTGGGGCAGTGGGGCACATTAAAGGGCTGGTGATGATGATGATGATGACCCACTAGTCTCAAGCATTATTTCCCAGTCAACCATTATAGGTAGGTATATTACATTTATAACCAAGGTCAATAAAACAAAGAATCATATTGCAATCGTATCAGATCGCAAGTATTTGATTAATATGCGAGCTGAGGCTTACCTACTTCTGTATCGCCCGAGGTAATAGTTAATAATTTTATGCCCCCCCTGCCCGGGAAGTGGAATTTTACGTACGCGTAGCGGGTGGAAAATGAAACTAAAATAACATACGTATTTCAATTAGTTTAATTTTACCCACGACTACCCACCAACCCGCACTGGGCCAGCGTGGTGGGTTATGGCCCATTCTCCCTATTTTCTTTCATCCATAGGGAAGGCCTGCGCTCCAGCAGTGGGGACATTAAAGGGCTGGTGATGATCAAAATTTTTTTGTAACTGCATTATGTATTTTTCTTTTTTTTTATGTAACTAAAGTAACGTACAAACACAGGTATTCCTGTCAATTCTACCGATTGTACACGACCCGTCGCTGAAGTACCTCATGGCGGTCGGCTTCATCGTGATGGGGGTCGCGGTGTACACCGTCTTCGTGTACTACAAGAAGACTCCAACCGCTCTTTTGAGTAAGATTTTTTTTTAAATAGAACCTGCTTTGTTGTACTTCCTATTGATGTTAGGAATGTAGATATTTGAGCATTCACCTATACGAATACACCACTAGTAGGTACGGTCAACAGCACATTAGGTTATCGCAATAATGTCGGATTTTCTCGATCGAATTTGTGCAGTACAGTCAGCATCATAAGGCCATTACCACTTTAGCGCTTTGTCACACCAAAGACAGCGCATGCGCAGTAATAAAAGCCACAAATTTGTACGAACAACTGTTGTGACATGGTACCTAAGTGTTCCCTGGGGGAAGACTGGTGAATTGCCCCGCGGCGGACCCCAGACTGTCCGCACTCAAAGGGCTAGGGGACACCGGAGTGGTTTAGTGGCGTATTCCCGACTGTACATAGTAGGCCGAGTCCCACACACGTCAGCCGCCTAGCTAGCGGCTGGTATGGTGCATCAACTCCGTCAAAAAAAAAGAGGTACCTAAGTGTTAATTTATTTATGATGTTGTCTGTACTACAAATAAGTTAAGGTTAATCTCCTTCAGGCCCTCCCTATTGCTAGAAGGATATAGGGCGAATGGGGAATAACCCACCACGCTGGCCCAGTTCCAATTGATGGGTACCTATTCGATTTGAATTTCAACATTATATAAATGTTAGAAAGTGTCTTGAGTGGCTGAGCAGTCAGGCACCTGCCCGGATAGCAGCGGACGCGGGTTCGATTCCCGCATCAAGACCATAATTTTTCGAAATTCTTTTTCTAACCAGCAAAATCTTTGCATCCGGAACCAACGGCTTAACGCGTTTTGCGTTACATGTGACCTAAAATAATTGGCGAAACGTGGGTTATAAATCACCTATGTCTACCCCTTCGGGGCTAAATAGGCGTGATAGCTATACGAATTCATGTAAGTATTTTTTTCAGGCAAATTCACATTCCTTACTCAAGTGCTCTTCGAAAGCGTCCCGCCGAGCAACCGTCAAGACTGAATGTTATATACGTACATTTTTATAAAAGTGCCTATGTGTAAATAGTAAAAATACTAATAAGTATGTCACAAAATGAGATTAAAATGAAATATATACAATATTTAACCTTTCATGTTTTTGTTTATTATTGCAAACAACACGAACTTTAAAGTGTAGGAAGTCATTATGACTCATTTAATAGAGGACAATAATATTATGACTTCTCTTAATTATTACATGACATGACGTAGTCATCTTAAATATTAGAGGTTAAGGTATGAATTTGCTGTTTTTTACTGAAAATCTAAATTGTTTATTTTTAGTTTATAACAAATTTATTTACCAAAATAGTTACCATTATTATTAGAGATGTGCCGACTATGACTTTGGCCGACTAGCCGATTAGACGGTTGTAAAAAGGCCGACTAATCGGCCGACTAGTCGGCCAAGCCGATCATGGTCATTGGGAATATTCAGAAATTTCCGAATTGGATTACGTACGGCTTCCATAATCTTCGTGATGTTTGACAGCTCTACAGTCTCGAAAAAGATTTTTTTTCCCGCAATTTATTTCGCCTAAAAATGTTAAGTGAAAATCAAACAATCAATCGATCAAAACTTTCGCATTCCAAAGTTCAAAGGTCAAAAAACAAGAGCCATGGAAACCGATACTAAAGCTTGTACGCATAACTGCGTTTTGACGCGATGAGAATTCGCAACGCAGAAAAGTACAAAGTAAATGGCTGTGATGCGATTTGGAAGGCAAAGCGGCAAAACCTTAATAAGACCTGTAGTATTGTATAGATCAGAGTGTTGGGCAACGAAAGCGAGGGATGAAAGAAACATGCATGCTGCGGAAATGAGAATGTTGATATGGATGTGTGGGGTGACTAGGACAGACGGGATTTCGGGATTATAAATGAGCACGTTAGAGGAACAATGAAAGTAGCGTCGATGATCGAAAAATTTAGGAGTGACAGGTTAGCGTGGTACGGGCATGTGATGAGGAGGGATGAATGCTACGTAACTAGAGGTATGATAAGTATGGATGTGCATGGACCTAGAATGAGAGGAAGACCGAAAAAGCGACGGATGGATTGTGTGAATGATGATATGGAAAAAAGGGGAGTTCATGCTGAGCTCACGCCTAATAGAAAAGAGTGGTAGAAGAAGACATGTTGTGCCGACCCTACTTAGAGTAGGATAAGGGCAGGGGAAGAAGAAGAAAGCGGCAAAACAAAGAAGATTCGAATTGGAAAAATGCGCGATGCAATTCAATTCGCAAGTTCCTGCGATGGAGCTCGTAGATTTTTATGATGCGACGCGTCACATCGCAGTTGTGTACAAGCCCATAAACCAAACATAATAATTTATTATTATTATCTATACATTCACAAAGGATCTCTGAACTCTGAGGATCTAGACTGCACAAACCATAGAGGACAGGCACAAATTGTGTGCAAGCATTTTGTACTGCCTCCTGGGAAGAAATTTTTACAAAGATTTTATTCTAGGCATCGATATTTGTATTGTAGTTAAATAAAAAAAAACAATTGAAAGTCGATATTCAAATGTTTCACATAAAAAAAAGAAAATCATAGAAACCATGTGAAAGTTTCATTCGAAAACCTCAAACCATGAAGATTCTATGTCAATTCAAAAAACCTATTACAATAAAACGGCAATTTCATACTTTAACCCCTATTATTACACTTTGAAGTTCATCAAATCAACCCATAAATCATATAATATTACTTAACTTTTTATCACCTTATTATAGATATTCCTTTGAAAGATTTGGTTTTATGATCTACATCCCGTTGCTTTCCCAAAAGGAGAAGAAATTAAAAAAGTAATAGACTGCTTGGCGCGCTTTCTATAGCATCAGTCAGGGTAAACAAATTGTATAACATTAAATAGCTATTCTTTTACTTTGTAAAGTGGTGGTAGTATTTAATGCCCAAGCATCCATGTTGAAGCTATTTAAGGGAATTATCTGAATAAAAGTGTTAAGGTGTGTTTGCCTGTTAACTACCTGTGTATAACTCTCATAATTACCATCAAATTCGTGATTAGCACTCCCCAGATGCATTGAAACGTAGGACACAAAGAGTATATAATACACTTGGTAGGACACACATGTTTTATTGTATAATTCAAGAAAAATAAAACTAAAGACTTGGCTGTGTGGGCTATCATTTCCTTTGCCTTGCCTGAAAATAAAACAACACTTTTTGTTTTTAATTTTTTTCATACCATGGCTTCAGATCAGAGTCTTCAGTCACATAGGTTTTTTTAAATTGATTGTGCCATCCAATCGAAATAAAATAATTATACATTGTTATTGAACTAATTTAATTAAAAAATTACTTGCCACTAGCCAAATATTCTACGATTTCAAGGGGATTATTTTTTCGGGGCAGAAATTTCAGATATGACAGCTGTCATTGCAAACCCAAAGGAATTTTTTTATCTTTAGTTCGCGTTGTGCCGATACGGATTTGTTGAATTGTTGTTTTTTGTCTTTTACCGGATTCGGCTGATTTATTTAAACATTAAACAAAGGACTTTAAAATAAAATGGCTTATAATTACGTTGTGACTGCCCAGAAACCAACAGCCGTTACAGCATGTGTTACAGGTAAATTTACAAGGATTAGCGCTGTGTCCATTGAGGTTATCTTTAAATAAATTTAGGCTACTCAATAATTAACTATTTTCGTATTTCTTTAATGAGTACTTGCTATAAACATAGAATATAATGATTAGAGTCCATGGCTGAAACAAATAGTACATTTGTTGGATATAAACAAAGAACCGCCACTTCCTCAGGGAAACCCATACTGTTGCTTGACCAATAATTGAGATAACAAACATTTTATTAAATATATCGTAATTTTTTGAATGCTTGTCAACTTGATTTGTATTTAGAATAATGCTTTCAATGGTTGTCCTTAAACACCAAGTAATTCATAAACATCTGCAATTACTTCTTATAAGAAATTATTATTATTCAACCTTGTTTAGATGTATTAAGTAATTCATGTAGATATAACATACAACTTGTTTATTAGGTAATTTTACATCCCCTACGGACCTAAATCTGCTGGTTGCGAAAGTCACCCGCTTAGAGATGTACCTAGTCACACCGGAGGGTCTACGTCCCTTGAAAGAGGTGGGATTGTATGGCAGAGTTGCTAAGATGAAGATGTTCAGACCTCCAGTAAGTATTATCTTATAATGCAATTTAAACCTTTCCAGTCTTACTGCCGCACTCAGAGACGTCAATAAATTTTAATGAGTACTTAATGCCAAAATAATTCATTTCAATCTAGACCTTAGACCCGGCAAGAATAGCGACTAGTTATGAATTGTCATTTTTTGACATTAAGCACTCATTATCGTTATTTGACGTCTCTGAGTGCGGCAGTTAGAGGATTAGTTTATACTACTGGCATTGTTTATTTTATCTTGTTAATACATAACTAACATTTGATGTCAACAATACTGCTTACAATAAAGGCTTATGGTTATATAAACTTTAAACTTTGTATGTTACAGGATGAAAACAAAGACTTGGTGTTCATTCTAACTGCAAGATATAATGCAATGATATTAGAATGGAAGACTGGACCCAATGGACAGTTGGAAGTGATTACCAGAGCACATGGTGATGTTTCAAGCCGGGTCGGAAAGCCATCGGAGAATGGTATGCTGGCCATTATTGACCCACAGGCCAGGGTAATTGGTTTGAGACTGTATGATGGACTATTTACCATAATCCCCTTGGATAAGGATTCTACTGAATTAAAGGCTGCATCTTTGAGGTATATACAATATTTGTATTACACAATATTATGTCTGCATATTTCTTTTTATAATTAACAAATTTCATCTTATATAATTGTTTCCACCGTAAGAAACGATCCTTCCATCACTGAACTGAGTCAATATGCATAAAAACATATTCAGTTTACTCATTTTTATATCAACTGACACTTAACATACCTAGTTGTTTTCATAACACATGGTTCCTTTTGATGGTTACAAGTTTTCTCATACCTTCCCAGTTTAAAAAAAGCAAAGTACTATTGGACATATTCAATCATCTTAATTTATATTTTTGATAATTTGTAATAAGTTTTAAATCCAATTAAAAAATAGGGCATTGCTGTAAAAAGGGCTTAGCCAAGAAAATTAATTATTTTTTAACTATACATAACATTTCCTATCTGTTTGTAATTAATTCTAATGCTAAAATATGTTTCAGGCTTGAAGAACTAAATGTGTATGATGTGGAGTTCATGCACAATTGTTGTGCTTATCCCACTTTAATATTGATTCACCAAGATCTGAATGGGAGACATGTTAAGGTAATTTACAGTTTTACAGTCTTCATCATCTTCCTGCGTTCTTCCCAGTTCATCTGTCCGTGCAGTTTGCTTCCTCTTCCAATGATATAAGTCGGAAGTCATCAAGCTCTCCACTCCCTTTTGATTCATATCACACACCACATGGTAAAGGTAGCAATTAATGAATGTACAGAAAAGAGTGATTAAAACTGGGCAGTTCAGACAGATAGTGATTGGACAGTTTTATTGTACTTTATCAAATTAATTTGTATATATTTTAACTTTTTATCTACATTCTCATGGTTAATGTATCTACTTCTTTTTGTTTTAAAATTGCCAATGACTTATGCCATTGAGTCTATAAATAAAATGTTTTTAATCAAATTTATAGACGCACGAGATAAATATAAAAGAAAAAGAATTCAGCAAAATTCCATGGAAGCAGGATAATGTGGAAACTGAAGCGTCCATCCTCATATCGGTTCCTAGCCCTCTTGGTAAATAAGCTTTTAAATTCGAATTCCTCAATTACAACGTAAGAACTAAGGAGCAAAATTACTATTTTATTACTAAATTTGCAGGAGGAGCTCTGGTGATAGGTCAGGAATCTATTGTCTATCATGATGGACAAAATTATGTAGCAGTAGCTCCACCGCAAATAAAGGTTGGTTTTTTTTATTGTTGCATTATTGAGATTAAACAATTACTCCAAATAAACTACATTCAATTTAAACTCGATGTTAAAGCTGTTAAAAATTAGATAGTTAAAATAAGTTATCATTTCCATTGTTGATTGGATTGACTTGGATAGGTAACTGAAAATGTTATACTTTGAAAGTTCCCCAATGAGTTGATTTATTGCAGTTGTTAGCAATTATTTGACAAATTTTAGTCTTATCGTTTGTTAAAAAACACTCTCGAAACAACTTCAATAGTTATGAAATTTTTTGTGTATATTTGGTAGGTCTGAGAATAGGTTTTAGGCTATTTTTTATACCCCTATGTGTATAATAAGGGCAAAATAACATTTGCCAGATCAGCTAGTACATATTTATTATGTTGTCATCAGTTAACCCCAATAAACTGCTACTGCCGCGTAGACCCGCGAGGTCTGCGGTATCTTCTGGGAGATGTGGCTGGACGCTTATTCATGCTGCTTTTGGAACTTCACGAGAAAATGGACGGCACACAGACAGTTAAAGATTTGAAAGTCGAATTACTAGGTAAGTAATCTAACCAAATAATTCGTAAGAAAAAAAGTCTTGTCCAACTAAACAGCACATTAATGCAACCCTCTTAAATTGCATCAGCAAAATAAATAGATACTAAAATGTTAACTGTTTACAGGCGACATTCCGATCCCAGAATGCATGACATATTTGGACAACGGTGTAGTATTCATCGGGTCTAGGTTGGGAGACTCTGCGTTGGTTCGCTTGACTACAACCAGAGACGATGCCAACCAGTATGTGCAACCGATGGAGAGCTTCACTAGCCTGGGGCCCATCGTTGATATGTGCGTTGTTGACTTGGAAAGACAGGGGCAGAATCAGCTTATTACATGTTCGGGTGAGTCTTTATTCTCCTACACTGCATACATATATCGCGTCCTTCTCCCACAGAGGTAGGCAGAAATCCTTTCATCCAATGTCCTCATTCATGAATGAGGGTATGTATGTGTACGTATTTTACTTGCATGCAAGTAAAAAAGTAATTTTACTTGCATGCAAGTATATGCAAGATAGAATATTGGGACCCGCCGTTAGCTTAGCTTATGACAATAAACTGTAAAGATTTTTTTTCTGGCAATAAAGTATTGACGTTCATTAATTATTATCGCTTGCCACACAGGGGCGTTCAAAATGGGCTCCCTGCGCATCATCCGCAACGGCATCGGCATCCAGGAGCAGGCGTCCATCGACCTGCCCGGCATCAAGGGCATGTGGGCGCTCACGCTGGCCGACGGCTCGCCGCACCACGACACGCTCGTCTTGTCGTTCGTGGGCCAGACCAGGTAACATCGGTAGAATCTAAATCCGAAGAGAAAGAATCCTCTCTAAAGTGGAGAATGCACTACACGGGCATGCCCCCCAGACATGCCCGCGTGGACCTCGTTTGTATAGGCCAGGCCAGTAGGCCTATTCCCTAAATTTTTTTGACAGTTGAAAGTGATGATCACCGAACTATTTACGTATCCATTACTACTTTACTATAATGTTATTGTGACACTTGTCCTGTGATAACAGCAATGTATTAGTAAATAGTTCGGTGATAATCACTTTCAACTGTCAAAAAAAGTTAGGGAATAGGCCTACAGGTAACAACGGTTTGCCTCTCTTAAGTGGAGAATGCACTACAGAGGCGTGCCCCCCAGACATGCCCGCGTGGACCTCGTTTTTGCCTCTCTTAAGTGGAGAATGCACTACACGGGCATTCCCCCCAGACGTGCCCGCGCGGACCTCGTATGTATAGGCCAGGCCAGGTAACAACGCTTTGCCTCTAAGTGCAGAATGCACTACACGGCCAGGCCAGACCAGACTGACTGTGACGGTCCTACACTGGGTAAACATCGCACAGACCTAATAGAAGCGAGATTTGGCGGGCAAGTGTGAAGGCATGTCCGTGTAGATTCGAACCGTTTAGGTTCCTGAAGACGTTTTGGTCTCCCGCATGAAGACTATATTTTCGCAATTTTTCTAACATTCAGATTGTACGGTACCAAATCAAAATAATATGAACGCAACTTAGGAACCATTCCTACCACATTCCTAGGGTAGGAATGTGGTAGGAATGGTTCCTTACTGAGAACGACAAGCGAAGGTAGGAAGAGAAGGCAACTGTCACCGGCCTGTTATAACTCACGAAGGTCAAACGACGAGGAGTCACGAAAACTATCGCCAATAAGATCAACCTTAAAGGATACGGTTCAGCGCCATCTCTCGGTCATTATCGAAATTACTGGCAAATGCAACAGGTGATGGCCTCACTTAAGTTATAGTATTTTGCTATTCATATCATATTTGAAATAAAACAACTTTTACGGATAAGACTCGCGTATAATTTGGTGTTTGGCAT
Organism: Cataclysta lemnata; assembly: GCA_963931975.1. Taxonomy (NCBI): domain Eukaryota; kingdom Metazoa; phylum Arthropoda; class Insecta; order Lepidoptera; family Crambidae; genus Cataclysta; species Cataclysta lemnata. The sequence goes on from OZ008355.1 coordinate 12,642,674, forward strand.
ATTAATTATTTAACCCGACGTTTCGATCACTTAACAGTGGCCGTGGCCACTTAGTCTATTCATAAAAGTTGTTTTATTTCAAATGTGTAGTGCTCGTGCAAATATAAGAAAACATTATTCATATCATAATTTATTTGTTGCATAAACTCATAATATTTTTACCATGCTGTAAAATTTTGTACCTAAAGGCTTTTAATTAATAAAATGAGGCCAATTCTTTTGATAGTCGTACAGGCACTATCAATACAGTTTAGTCCAGTGATGGTGTCACAGCAAATCTTATGTAATTATGTAAACCCTCTCAACAATGTAGAACTTGAAAATATATTTTTGTAACCTATTTGTAAATCTTCATCTACTTGTTGAAATAAATATTATTATTATTGTAACCTAGGCTAGTGGCGTCATAAGTACTGATTGTCAATTATTTTTGGCTATAGTTCAATCTCACGTTATACTGACGATTGAATATTTGTTTGTTCCAGAGTGTTGGCACTGAATGGTGAAGAGGTGGAAGAGACAGAAATTAAGGGCTTCGTTTCAGACCGACAGACTTTCTTCACTGGCAACGTTTGCCATGACCAATTGGTTCAAGTAAGTATAGTAAAAAATAGTAAAAAAAAACGTCTTTATGTCTAAAATTACCAAATTTTGCAACCGATTTTTATCAGTGTTGTATGGCAGTCTATGGCCTGCCTTTTGTCTACGCCCCGGTTGTTCAACCGTACGGCGCGTTAGTCGTGTGTGTACAAGAGGCCTAACGGGCTTTTGAATCCGACATGTTCCACTGGCCCGTTCAAGTGTGGTCCTTCGAGCCGGATCTAATTTTTAATATGCTGATGATCTTGTCAAAGCTAGTAGCTGTCATCAGTAGAGCTGAAACCATGCATCTCAGACACCTTGAAAGACACGCTATATTCTCGTCGTCTGTGGAGCCGCAAAGTTAAGTGGTTGACATATGTAAGACATGTGACATATTAAGTGGTTGCTATAAAACAGAGGCCATTCTTCCGGCTCTTTGTTGCATGTCCGTTTGGCTAGGATTTTAGTAAGGTCTCGCTAGAAATCATGTGATGACGTTGATGGTTGATATGTTTTGTACTTATCTTGTTGGATGGAAGTAATGAAGATTGAGAATAGTCGCCGTAACAGTGGTCATGCTAGCCGGGCTGGGTTGAGTCGCGAGTGACTGGCACATTCTACGTTATGTTTTCGCTGCAGGCCAGCATGGGAAGACAGGTTAATCCTCCACATTGAACAAAACAGGGTTGCTTTCTCTGTCGCAGGTGACGATGGAAGATACATTCTTCTTCCATATTGTACACAAGGTGTAACAGAGAGGTGCAGTAATATTTAAAGGGGTTATTCAGGCCATCAAACTGAATAACTTTCGCTACGGGTCCAAAATCAAAATTTCAGAAAAAAAATTCTAAACCGAGAACCAGCTGACATCAGTTTGTATGGGATAGTGTTTAAATTTTTATTAGGATTTTGTTGTTGGTCTCATGGTTTGTTGTTCAGTTTGATGGTCTGAACAACCGCTTTAATAATAATAATATTATATCATTTATTTCAGACCATGTCCATAATGTGTTAGTAACAATGTTCTTATATACTACGGTTAGTAACAAAGAATAGTAGATTTTCCATCAAGTGCACAAAACGAATCATTTTTGGCTGAGACTTCGGGCTGATAGTAATGTCGAGGATAAAAATGGTTTTGTGGACGAGTTAGAAACTCTGCTTTTCACTTCGATTGCGAGGAAATTAAACAGTAATTTATCTTAACATTTCTTAAAATTCAAACTAAAATTAGTACAGTTTTGAATACTGAAGGAAATTGTTTTTCCCATTGATATTAGACTTGGGCTGCAGACCTATACAGCCAAGTATTAAATTAATTTTGAAATAATAATTTTCTTAAATTAATTTAATACTTACCGTACCTACTTGAATTAAAATTTTAATATCTTTTATGTCTTAAAAAACACATTAGGCAAATAAATTTAAGTAAATATTAAAAAATAACAAATTCTATGTCTGAATTTCTTATTGAGTTTGGCTGCATAGCTCATTTTCTTTGCCTTAATAAAGATACTTTTATGATTAGATACGTTACTGCGCTAGAGCACAAAATTCGATTTTGTGCAGCCTATATCCTGCACAAACAAGCACTTTTAGAGCATGAGAAGTGAAAATTAAATTAAATTAGATTAAATTACATTAAAATACGAAATTAAAATTGAACATTATAAAATAAAATTGAATGTCTTTAAATAAAATTAAATGAATATTTATCCATCTATTTAGTAATAGGGAATCCCACCGGTCCATAAACACTTTAAGGATGCCGCTAGTGGTGCACGGAGCCGCATCAGCATGGAGCCACACCTTTTTCAAAACCTTTTCCTTTTAAATATTACTGCACCTTTCTGTTACACCTGGTAGAATAGTCTTGTTTGGTTGTAGGTGACAGACGAGGGCATCCGCCTAATAAGCCGCGGGCCTACGGGCTGGGAGCTGGCCGACCAGTGGCAGGCGGGTGGCACGCGTGGCGTGTCCGTGGTCGCGTGCGGCGGGGAGCGCGTCGTGTGCGCCGCGGGCCCGCGCGTCTCGCTCGTCGCGCTGCACAAGGGCCGGCTCGAGCCACTGGCGTGAGTAACACTGGCCTTCTCCCCCTCTCTCTACCTCGCACTATATAGCGACCAGTGGCCCGCGCGTCTCGCTCGTCGCGCTGCACAAGGGCCGGCTCGAGCCACTGGCGTGAGTAACACTGGCCTTCTCCCCCTCTCTCTACCTCGCACTATATAGCGACCAGTGGCCCGCGCGTCTCGCTCGTCGCGCTGCACAAGGGCCGGCTCGAGCCACTGGCGTGAGTAACACTGGCCTTCTCCCCCTCTCTCTACCTCGCACTATATAGCGACCAGTGGCCCGCGCGTCTCGCTCGTCGCGCTGCACAAGGGCCGGCTCGAGCCACTGGCGTGAGTAACACTGGCCTTCTCCCCCTCTCTCTACCTCGCACTATATAGCGACCAGTGGCCCGCGCGTCTCGCTCGTCGCGCTGCACAAGGGCCGGCTCGAGCCACTGGCGTGAGTAACACTGGCCTTCTCCCCCTCTCTCTACCTCGCACTATATAGCGACCAGTGGCCCGCGCGTCTCGCTCGTCGCGCTGCACAAGGGCCGGCTCGAGCCACTGGCGTGAGTAACACTGGCCTTCTCCCCCTCTCTCTACCTCGCACTATATAGCGACCAGTGGCCCGCGCGTCTCGCTCGTCGCGCTGCACAAGGGCCGGCTCGAGCCACTGGCGTGAGTAACACTGGCCTTCTCCCCCTCTCTCTACCTCGCACTATATAGCGACCAGTGGCCCGCGCGTCTCGCTCGTCGCGCTGCACAAGGGCCGGCTCGAGCCACTGGCGTGAGTAACACTGGCCTTCTCCCCCTCTCTCTACCTCGCACTATATAGCGACCAGTGGCCCGCGCGTCTCGCTCGTCGCGCTGCACAAGGGCCGGCTCGAGCCACTGGCGTGAGTAACACTGGCCTTCTCCCCCTCTCTCTACCTCGCACTATATAGCGACCAGTGGCCCGCGCGTCTCGCTCGTCGCGCTGCACAAGGGCCGGCTCGAGCCACTGGCGTGAGTAACACTGGCCTTCTCCCCCTCTCTCTACCTCGCACTATATAGCGACCAGTGGCCCGCGCGTCTCGCTCGTCGCGCTGCACAAGGGCCGGCTCGAGCCACTGGCGTGAGTAACACTGGCCTTCTCCCCCTCTCTCTACCTCGCACTATATAGCGACCAGTGGCCCGCGCGTCTCGCTCGTCGCGCTGCACAAGGGCCGGCTCGAGCCACTGGCGTGAGTAACACTGGCCTTCTCCCCCTCTCTCTACCTCGCACTATATAGCGACCAGTGGCCCGCGCGTCTCGCTCGTCGCGCTGCACAAGGGCCGGCTCGAGCCACTGGCGTGAGTAACACTGGCCTTCTCCCCCTCTCTCTACCTCGCACTATATAGCGACCAGTGGCCCGCGCGTCTCGCTCGTCGCGCTGCACAAGGGCCGGCTCGAGCCACTGGCGTGAGTAACACTGGCCTTCTCCCCCTCTCTCTACCTCGCACTATATAGCGACCAGTGGCCCGCGCGTCTCGCTCGTCGCGCTGCACAAGGGCCGGCTCGAGCCACTGGCGTGAGTAACACTGGCCTTCTCCCCCTCTCTCTACCTCGCACTATATAGCGACCAGTGGCCCGCGCGTCTCGCTCGTCGCGCTGCACAAGGGCCGGCTCGAGCCACTGGCGTGAGTAACACTGGCCTTCTCCCCCTCTCTCTACCTCGCACTATATAGCGACCAGTGGCCCGCGCGTCTCGCTCGTCGCGCTGCACAAGGGCCGGCTCGAGCCACTGGCGTGAGTAACACTGGCCTTCTCCCCCTCTCTCTACCTCGCACTATATAGCGACCAGTGGCCCGCGCGTCTCGCTCGTCGCGCTGCACAAGGGCCGGCTCGAGCCACTGGCGTGAGTAACACTGGCCTTCTCCCCCTCTCTCTACCTCGCACTATATAGCGACCAGTGGCCCGCGCGTCTCGCTCGTCGCGCTGCACAAGGGCCGGCTCGAGCCACTGGCGTGAGTAACACTGGCCTTCTCCCCCTCTCTCTACCTCGCACTATATAGCGACCAGTGGCCCGCGCGTCTCGCTCGTCGCGCTGCACAAGGGCCGGCTCGAGCCACTGGCGTGAGTAACACTGGCCTTCTCCCCCTCTCTCTACCTCGCACTATATAGCGACCAGTGGCCCGCGCGTCTCGCTCGTCGCGCTGCACAAGGGCCGGCTCGAGCCACTGGCGTGAGTAACACTGGCCTTCTCCCCCTCTCTCTACCTCGCACTATATAGCGACCAGTGGCCCGCGCGTCTCGCTCGTCGCGCTGCACAAGGGCCGGCTCGAGCCACTGGCGTGAGTAACACTGGCCTTCTCCCCCTCTCTCTACCTCGCACTATATAGCGACCAGTGGCCCGCGCGTCTCGCTCGTCGCGCTGCACAAGGGCCGGCTCGAGCCACTGGCGTGAGTAACACTGGCCTTCTCCCCCTCTCTCTACCTCGCACTATATAGCGACCAGTGGCCCGCGCGTCTCGCTCGTCGCGCTGCACAAGGGCCGGCTCGAGCCACTGGCGTGAGTAACACTGGCCTTCTCCCCCTCTCTCTACCTCGCACTATATAGCGACCAGTGGCCCGCGCGTCTCGCTCGTCGCGCTGCACAAGGGCCGGCTCGAGCCACTGGCGTGAGTAACACTGGCCTTCTCCCCCTCTCTCTACCTCGCACTATATAGCGACCAGTGGCCCGCGCGTCTCGCTCGTCGCGCTGCACAAGGGCCGGCTCGAGCCACTGGCGTGAGTAACACTGGCCTTCTCCCCCTCTCTCTACCTCGCACTATATAGCGACCAGTGGCACGCGCGGCGTGTCCGTGGTCATGTGCGGCGGGGAGCGCGTCCTTTTCCCTCTCCCCTCCTCCCTCACTCTACCTTGCACCGTAAACAAAGTCAAAACTGGTCGATTAGTTTCTTCTGTGCTTATTACATTACATTACCTTACTGGTCGATTGACTTCCACTTTGTTCATAACATTACCGCACTGTACCTTGTCCCCGCAGCGAGCAGTGCATGGAGGAGGAGGTGGCCTGCCTGGACATGGGCCCGGGTGGTCTGCTGGGCGTGGGCCTCTGGACCGACATCTCGGTGCGGGTTTTGAGGCTGCCCGACCTCACGCCGCTGCACACCGAGCGGCTGGCCGGCGGTAAGACATTCATATAACGGGAAACGCACACGCATGATACGCGCACGCACAATACGCACACTCTGGCCTTACGCACGGTACTCACGACATCTGACATCTGTGTAATGTTAGTCTCCTATTGTAATTGTTTTGTGTGTACATTAATTGTTAAATAAATAAATAAAAATAAATGGCCCAAAAATGGAATTGTAAGATTACTAACAGTAAATAAATGCCTTTGCCATCCAGATTTTTTTTAAACACCTCAAAGATTTGACAGATGTGATGGCAATTTTTTTTTAATTTGTAGAGGGCTAATGTATTCAACCCATAAAAATCCTACAGTTACATTTATGACATTTTAAAATGAGTAAGTTTTGAATTTTAAAATAAAAATGCTTAGAATCGAAATTAAATAAAATTGGAAAATACGTGTCGAGTCTTTTAATATATATTTTCCATCCATATAATAAAAAAAATACCTTTTCTAAAAATTTTATGTCAATTATTTCAGTGATTCTGTGTTAGTGTCATCATCTCTATTATTACTTCAGTTATCGTAATAGACCGTGGTGTTCCAGAGATAATCCCCCGCTCGCTGCTGATCTGCGTGCTGGAGGGCGTGTGCTACCTGCTGTGCGCCTTAGGCGACGGCTCCATGTTCTACTTCACCGTGGACGAGGAGACCGGCGTGCTGTCCAACAAGAAGAAGTTCACGCTAGGCACGCAGCCCACTGTTCTCAGGACCTTCAGGTGGCTATGGGGAACACCGTCTATACATATAGATCACACCTATACAACATGGAACACAAATAACATAACCTATGGCAACCCTGTATATGAGTAAGATAGCGTGGGTAATGCTAACTTACTCATATATAGGTTCGGTTTTAGCTGGCTTTTTCAGGTCATGTCCGGCTAAATATATTATGTCCGCACTATACGGCTTTTGTTACTGTAACGTGACCAAAATTACACACATACGTTCGGCTTTTTGCGCAAAATATCTGGCCTTAGACAGGCCACAGTCAGGCTTTTTTATTTTAAAAGATGGCAACCCTAGTTATTAAATCTATGCTGATATCAAAAATTCAAAATTGTTAAATAAATTTTGGAATTTTTGCACACATTTTGCTTTACTGGCGGAATAATTTGTAAGAGGAAAGAAAGATAATTTTATAGTCGTACGTAGCTAACTGCCGCACTCAGAGACGTCAATGAACGTTAATGAGTACTTAATACAAAACAAAATGACATTTCAAAACTAGTCCTATTCTTGCCGGGTCTATAGTTTATTTATTACGTCATTCTCTTTCGCAGATCACTGTCAACCACGAATATCTTCGCGTGCTCTGATCGGCCAACTGTGATATTCTCATCTAATCACAAACTGGTGTTCTCCAACGTAAACCTCAAGGAGGTGACGCATATGTGCTCATTGAATGCGGCTGCATATCCTGACAGGTGAGAGAGAAAAAAATTGGTTTATCCACACACTAGATAGTTACATTCATGTTTAATCAGTTAAAATATTATGTTTAAATGAGGCTGAGGAAGATAGCGCAGTTGGTTAGCGCGCTCGTTCAGCGATTGCGTAAACTAAGCAATGTTTGTAAACCTGTCATTTTGTTGGGTAACCAAAAATAAATTATGTCGAGTTCCTCCGTGCTTCGGAAGGCACGTTAATCCGTTGGTCTAGGCTGCATCTGGAATGGATAATACCTAACAATGCGCAGTTGGCCAGCGTGGTTATGGCCCATCCCCCCCTCCCTCCCCCTTCTTATATTCTTCCTGCCATATGAAATTGCCCCAGCCCCCGTAGCACGGGACGTGGACACATCTCCTCTGGCGGAAAGAAAATCTTTTCCTCTCGCTCTAACTCCCACTAAATCCCGAGACAAAACACTGTCAAGTGGTGGAGAGAGACTTGTCCACGTCCCCATGCTAGACCCGCAGCAGTAGAGACATTGAACTGCTGGTGATGATGCTAACTGCAAGAAAATAATGTAATAAAAAATCTATAAATATAAATGTAAGGCGATATTTTTTGGCAATAATTATAACCGATAATATTTACAAAAAAATATATAGTACTTTATCATCGTCATCATCAGCCCGCCCTGTAATGTCCCAACCGCTGGGGCACGGGTCTTCTCTATGGATGGAAGAATATAGGGAGATTGGGCCCTCCCACCACGCTGGCCCAGCTAGCATGACTACCCAAACACGATATGATATAGCGATTTATCGCGTTGAACTTACAAAAATCATTGGATTTTCGACAGTCAAGCGATATAGCTTAGAGGCTGATTCAATTCAGGTGGTCATGCTAGCCGGGCAGTGCGGGTTGGTAGGTTAAAGTGTTAAAAAATACAGTACTTATACAGTACTATTAAAAAATACAGAACTTACAGCACTTATATTGAATCTATTGGCAGTCTCGCGTTGGCGACGGATAGCACTGTGACGATAGGCACCATAGACGAGATACAGAAGCTGCACATCCGGACAGTGCCCCTGGGCGAGACGCCGCGGCGGATCGCCTACCAGGAGGCCTCACAGGCGAGTATAATTTCATGATAAATTGTCATTGTAATTCAAATGAATATTAATATATATGGAGGAATAGGCAGCAGCGTTCCTGGTGCGCCATCTAGATAATATCAAATATCCTCAAAATAACAACTGTGCAAAAAAATATAAATTAGTTAGATTCTCAAATGTAACAGATCAAAATCTAACAGGATCCGATCATCAAAGTTACACGTGTGTTGCCCCCTCGCCCCTCTCGAGGTGTGACCTACTTTAGGGATGGCTTCCCAGTTGACCAATCCACTATTTATTCACGTGCAGACGTTCGAGTGGACAAAACAACCACAATGAAACTCGAACTTAGCATCTCGTCTCATAATGGCTTGCTTTAGTCCCAGCCCGCCCAGCATGACCACCGAAATCTTCTTCTCCCAGCCCTGTTCCCAGTATATCTGGGGTTGGCGCAGGCAGTATGTTTCCTCTTCCATTCATATCGGTCAGACGTCATCAAGCCATCCACTCCTTTTGATTCATATCGTCCACCACACCGTAAAGGTGCTAGTGTTGAATGAATGTATAGAAAGAGACGGAACGGACCATGTCGAGAGACCGATGAATAGAGGGAGGGATAGGAATGACAACATTCCAATCCATACTGCTCAAAGTTTTGGCTTAGGTTTTACAGCCGGCCGCCTGCTTGACACTAACCCTCTTTGGATATGCTGTTGTTGGTGGTTTGCCTACACCGGGCAATCTCCCTTACCCCCGAATACAGAAACACTACTCAAATTTTGAGCACTGCTTATAAAGTTAAATGGACAATACCTGTCAGAATTTGTATGGAAATACGTCAAAGTCAAAGTCAAAATTAATTTATTCATATCTGGTATGATTACAATACACTTATGAATCGTCAAGACGCTAGATACAGAAAACCCGTGTGTCCAAGAAAAAAAATAGTGGAGTGCGCAGCATGCCTCAGTCTGTAATGATAGGTCTCCCAAACCCGCCCACGCCCCGATCCGCAACGAAGCGCCGACCCTGCCGCGTTCAATACCAAGATGGTACTAAACGCATCAGGGCCCAACGCTCCGCTAGCAGAACGGCACGCAAGTAGGCTGTAGAGAAACCCACCATTGTCAACGAGTTATGACATTGCAGGTACATTGTAAATTATGCACCAAATACAATCCCACAACTCGCCAATCACATAAACCGAAACATGCCGCGCACTACCAATCAACCCCCCAACCCCCAACCTACCTATACGGACACACAAGTTTTCAATATCTACCGAAAAATCTACGCCATCCGTTCGTAAGCTACCGGGAGGCCTGTTCTGAGAAGAACGGGCAAGAAACTCAGTTGTGTATTTTCCTCCCTTAGTTGCATATATAATAAAAAGTAAAAGTAGCACCAGTGACAGAGAGACTGCGGAGTAATAGACTGGGATGGTTTGGTCATGTTATGCGAAGAGATGAAAGCTATGTTGGCAGAAGATTGTTAGGCATGAACGTGGAAGGACGTAAAAGGAGAGGAAGACCAAAGAAGAGATGGATGGACTGTGTAAAGGAGGACATGATAGCGAGAGGAGTGGATGAGAAATTGGTGAAGGATCGAAAGGAGTGGAAGAAGAAGACATGTTGTGCCGACCCTGCCTAGAGCGGGATAAGGGCAGGAAGAAGAAGAAAGAAGAAGTTGCATATATAATATATAATCTAAATTTAATGAAAATTTAATGAAAGATGTCAATAGCTTTAACGTCAAGTAATAATAATTAGAGTCACAATTTCTGAAGCTATCAACATCCTTCATTACAGACAGAACAGCATATTAATCATCGATTATATAAATAAAAATAAAAGTTATTTATTCCAAACATCCTTGTCATCTAGATAGTCCTGAATTTTATAGTATCCTTTTGCCATTAGTACTTTTTTTACATAAGGCTTAAATTTGTGTTGAGGCAGTTCAGTCAAAGATCCTGGTATCTTATTATAGAAGAGTATACATTTCCCCATAAAAGAATTAGCAACCTTGTGCAATCTGAATCTAGTAAAGGCAAGTTTATTTTTATTTCTAGTGTTGTGTTTATAAATATCACTAATTTTAGCAAATGTATTTAAGTTTATTTATAAACATATAGAATGCAATCGTATATGTATTGCGAAGCAAGAGTGAGGGTATTAATATCTTTAAACAGACTTTTAAGTGAATCGCGAGGTTTTAATAGGTAAATAGCACGTATAGCTCTTTTTTGTAAAATAAATATATCCTGAATATCTGCAGCTGTACCCCAAAGAAGTAAACTATACGACATTACACTATGAAACTAACTAAAATAAACAAGCCGGGCTGTTTCAACATCAGTTTATAGCCTTATTTTTTTTTACTGCTGAACTTAGTTTCTCGGATAAAGTTGAAATATGAGGATTCCATTGCAATTTGGAGTCCAACTTTATTCCTAAGAATACTGTAGAATTGACACATTCTATCGTTTCATTATTAATTGCAATCGGACTACTAACTTGCCTAACATTTGGTAATGAAAATTTAATATATTTGGTCTTCTTAGAATTGAGTAACAAGTTGTTATTTGTAAACCAATCAAGAACTTTGGAAATAGCTATATTGATGTCATCATAATTATCTTTACCTCTGTCTACTTTGAAAATTAATGAGGTGTCATCTGCGAATAGTACCGTATCACATAGAGATTCTGTGTAGTAGGGAAGGTCATTTATATATATTATGAATAGTAATGGTCCCAGTATTGATCCTTGAGGAACACCCATTTGCATTGGTGAACCCGAAGATTCGGCTTTATTAATTACTACTTTTTGAGTCCTATCACTCAGGTATGACTTTATCAGTTTCAATGAGGCAGCAGATACACCGTAATGCTTTAATTTTGCCAATAACGTTTGATGTGAAACACAATCAAATGCCTTAGAAAGATCACAAAAGATACCCAAAGCATCATGCCGATTTTCCCAAGCATCAAATATGTGCTTAATGAGGGTGTAGGCTACTCTGCTACATTTATTTAGTTTATTTATAATAATTACATATATTATTAAACTATTTATCATTGTATCTATATATTACACATAAAATAAATAATCACCTATACAACCTATTTATGTAACTGACGTGCACCCCGCGCCGCATCGCGTTGCCTAGCAACGAATCAACAAGGTCTCGAAATTACACCACGACGCGAAGTGCACGTTGCTCTCTCTTAAATATTAATTGTAAATTCTTTTTTAATGTAAATTGTGTATTTGTGTGTGTATATGTTATTCCTCTACTGAAGAACCAAAAATATAAGCTTTGGACTGTTATACTGTGAGTTGGATTATTCATTTACTTTTCACACACCAAAATACCAAATTGGTGACCCCGTAAATTTCAATATGGAGAATGCACAACGTCCACGCGTCACGTTCCTGGCCGATCGGATCAAAGAGTTAGCTGCTGCATCTACATCTGTTGTTAGCGTCAACCAGGCGACGTTTAACTCGACATTAAGCGACCTTGCCAAGGATATTGCCGAACTTCGAAGGCAATTTAGTAACTTGGCTGTGGAGAAAAATGGCAGACAACAGTCCCGCTCAACTGGCCGTACTCGTGACTTAAGCACATCATCGCCGAGGCAAAAACGATCGCAGTCTAGTTATCGCAAGTTTCCAGTATGCTGGTACCACAACAACTTCGGTGCTGATGCCCGCAAGTGCATCCGCCCTTGCGACTACAAAGCGGGAAACGCCACGGGCGATCAGTAATGGCGACTGACGATTGCCCTACATCTGCTGCTGGTCGCCTTTTCATTGTGGATCGAACTTCGAAGACGCAATTTCTAATCGACACCGGTAGCGATTTGTGTGTCTTCCCCCGTTCCATGCTGAGTGATCATCGTACCTGTACGGACTATAAGTTGTGTGCCGCAAACGGTTCTAGTATAAGTACTTATGGCTATGTGTATTTTAACTTAGATTTTGGCTTACGCAGAGTTTTTACCTGGCGTTTTGTTGTTGCCAATGTCACCAAGCCCATAATAGGCGTAGATTTTTTAAATCATTACAACCTTATCGTAGACATTCGCAACAAACGTCTTTTAGATAATACGACATCTGTTTCTGCTATTGCTAAGCTAGCTAATTGTAATTTGTATTCTGTCAAGGTTATGACTGGCGATTCGCATTTTCACAAATTGCTTGATGACTTTCCTGATATTACTCGACCCACTGGCATACACCGCATGATACCACACAACACCGTTCACCACATCCGCACAACACCAGGCCCTCCGGTTTCCAGCACACCTCGTCGCTTAGCTCCGGATAAACTTAAAATAGCCCAACAGGAGTTCCAGTCAATGATCGCCAGTGGAACTGCCAGACCTTCCGAGAGTCCTTGGTCTTCGCCGCTGCATCTGGTGCCAAAAAAGGACAACGGCTGGCGTCCTTGTGGTGATTACCGCATGCTCAACGCCCGAACCGTGCCTGACAGGTACCCGATTAAACATATACACGACTTCGCGCATAATTTGGTGGGATGTAAGGTGTTTAGCACGATCGATCTTTTGAAGGCATATAATCAGATACCTGTCAGCCCGGACGACATCCCGAAGACAGCGATTACTACCCCTTTCGGTCTGTACGAGTTCCCATTTATGACTTTTGGGCTTCGAAATGCGGGTCAGACCTTTCAACGCTTCATGGACGAGATCACCAGAAGCCTAGATTTTGTCTATTGTTATATCGATGATATTCTGGTGTTCTCGAAGGACGAGTCTCAGCACGAGGAGCACCTGCGCCAAGTCTTCGGCAAGCTGCAGGAGTACGGTATGCTCATCAACGTTTCCAAGTGCGTCTTTGGGGCAAAGGAGGTAACTTTTTTAGGATATTCCATCTCACTAGACGGCTCTCGACCCTTGGATTCTAAGGTGAAGGTGATCAACGAGTTTCCCATTCCCACCAGGGTACAACAACTTAAAGCTTTCCTTGGTATGATCAACTTTTACAGGCGTTTTCTTCCTAGAGCTGCCGCGATTCAAGCTCCATTACATGCATTGTTGACAGGTGCAGTCAAAGGCTCTCATCCAGTAACTTTGACAGGAGAAGCATTAGCAGCCTTCGATGCGTGTAAGAAGAGTCTTGCTGACGCTGCTTTGCTTGCCCACCCCGACTGTTCCGCCAAACTTGCCCTGGTGACTGATGCCTCCGATAGGGCTCTTGGCGCGGTCCTCCAACAGTGTAAAGATGGTGCGTGGCAGCCCTTAGCATTCTTTTCCCGTAAGCTCAGCCCATCCCAGGTCAAATATTCTCCATACGATCGGGAACTGCTGGCGATTTATGAGGGAATCAAATATTTCAGGCACATGCTCGAGGGTCGGCATTTTATCGTCTATACTGACCATAAACCGATCAGTTTCGCTTTCCACGAAAGGAAAAAGAACTGCTCGCCACGGCAGTATAGACATCTCGACTTCATCTCCCAGTTCACCACCGACATCAGGCATATTTCCGGTAAGGATAACGTAGTTGCCGACACCTTATCTCGGATAGAAGAACTGGAATCGCCTGTCAGCCTTGAGGATGTAGCCAAGGGTCAATCATCCGACCCCGAACTTCAACAACTCTTTTCTGGTAGTTCTTCCCTGCGCCTCGAAAAACTTCAGGTACCCGGTAGTCGTATACCTCTGTACTGCGACGTAAGTACACCGACACCCAGGCCTTATATCCCAAAATTTTACCGTAGGCAAGTTTTTCGTAGTTTGCATTCACTCAGTCACCCAGGCACTACCGCTTCTGCCAAGATCGTCGCAGAAAGATTTGTTTGGCCTGGGATGAGGAAAGATTGCCGGGAATGGGCTCTCAATTGTCTGGCATGTCAACGGGTCAAGGTGAATCGCCACGTCAGCGCTCCTCTTGGCAATTTCAATTTGCCCCGTGCACGTTTCATGCACATTCACATTGACCTTATTGGTCCTCTCCCGGTCTCTGAAGGATATAGGTATTGTCTAACGGCTATTGACCGATTTACACGGTGGCCGGAAGCAGTACCGATAGCCGACATAACGGCAGAAACTGTCGCTAAGGCCCTTTTATCATCCTGGATCGCTCGATTCGGATGTCCTATTGACATAACCACAGACCGAGGTCGTCAATTTGAATCGGCTTTATTTCAGTGTTTGTCTAAGATATCCGGATTCATGCACAAGCGGACGACAGCATACCATCCAGCGTGCAATGGTTTGGTGGAACGGTTCCACCGACAGCTAAAAGCCGCTATAGTAATGACAGGTGGACAGAGGTCTTGCCATTAGTTTTGTTGGGCATCAGATCTTCTTTCAAGGAAGATTTACAATCATCTTCTGCGCACTTAGTTTACGGCGAATCACTTCGACTTCCAGGCGAGTTCTTCCACAACGCATCGGATGGTACTACCGACATATCGGATTTCTCTGCTCGTCTCAGGGCTATAATTCAAAATTTGCGCCCCACACCAGCATCTCACCACGGTCATCCTAAAACTTTCATTTTCAAAGACCTTGCTACCAGTGATTACGTCTTCCTTCGAGAAGATGCATCACGTGGTTCTCTTCAACCTGCATATTCAGGACCTCACAAGGTGTTAGTTAGGGGGGATAAAACGTTCAAAACCGTGTTGAAAGGCAAAGAGGTCACAGTGTCAATAGACCGCATCAAGCCTTCTTTCATACTGACTGATCACAACAACACCCATCATCCCTCACCTGATGTCCAAAGAAATTACATCACTCGTTCTGGACGCCGGGTTAAATTTCCTGATTTTTTATCGCCCTGACGGTCTTTGGAGGGGGGTGATGTAGGCTACTCTCCTACATTTATTTAGTTTATTTATAATAATTACATATATTATTAAACTATTTATCATTGTATCTATATATTACACATAAAATAAATAATCACCTATACAACCTATTTATGTAACTGACGTGCACCCCGCGCCGCATCGCGTTGCCTAGCAACGAATCAACAAGGTCTCGAAATTACACCACGACGCGAAGTGCACGTTGCTCTCTCTTAAATATTAATTGTAAATTCTTTTTTAATGTAAATTGTGTATTTGTGTGTGTATATGTTATTCCTCTACTGAAGAACCAAAAATATAAGCTTTGGACTGTTATACTGTGAGTTGGATTATTCATTTACTTTTCACACACCAAAATACCAAAAGGGTTATTCCAGCGTCAGTGGTGGATTTTCCCCTCATGAACTCAAACTGTTTAGCATGTAACAGTTTGTTAGCAGTGAAGTGAGAAAGCAACTGGTTCAACATAATTTTTTCAAAGATTTTACTAAGGGACGGTAATATAGAAATGGGACGAAAATTATTGGGTTCACATTTGTCTCCAGATTTAAACAAAGGTATTAGTTTACTATGCTTCATTAAGTTTGGAAAACAGCCGTTATCTGTACATTTATTAAAGATTTATGTCAGCTGAGGAGCGATGACATTAATTATGGGATTCAAAATGCTAACTGATAGACCCCACAAATCTTCAGTTTTCTTCATATTTAATAAATCAATTTTGACAATACTTAAATGTTAAGCAGGACTCAAACTTTGAGTAGCATTTCTGTATTCGCGGGTATGTCGACTTTTACGACACCCATAGTATGAGTCGGGGCTGGCCAATTCTACGTTATTTGTTCGCTCCCACACCAGCGTAGAAGAGAGCATGACCACCGAAACACGATATGATATAGAAATTTATCGCGTTGAACTGTCAAAAGTCCATAGATTTTTGTCAGTTCAAAGCTGTATAGTGTTTCGTTGGTCATGCCAGCCGGGCTCACCTGGAGGCCTACCGCCTAACTCGATTGCTAAAGCAAAAGCTATAGTTTATGTCATGTCGTACCAAATGTACCTAAACTATTAGCGATAGCTTTGAACGAATGATCATCGAATAATTTTGTATAAATTTGGCACAAAATCCGTACCGCCTAAAAATTCAGGATGGCTGCCTATAGCCGTGAGCAGTGCATTGCTTTAAAGCTATCATCAGCAATCGAGTTAGGCGGTAGGCCCCGTGGTCGATCACCAACCCACAATTTGCCTGCCGGCAGACGTTCGGCGTGATCACGATGCGCGTGGACAAGCTGGAGTGGAGCGCGAGCGCGGGCCCCGCGGCGGTGTCGGTGCGCCCGAGCGCGTCCACCACGGCCGCGACCACCAGCGGGGCGCCGCCGCAGCCGCCCAAGCACGCGCCCAGCGCGCTCGACCTGGAGCTGCACCACCTGCTGCTGCTGGACCAGCACACCTTCGAGGGTGAGTCACTGTGCCAGAGGCACACGCTCGACCTGCAGCTGCACCACCTGCTGCTGCTGGACCAGCACACCTTCGAGGGTGAGTCACTGTGCCAGAGGCACACGCTCGACCTGCAGCTGCACCACCTGCTGCTGCTGGACCAGCACACCTTCGAGGGTGAGTCACTGTGCCAGAGGCACACGCTCGACCTGCAGCTGCACCACCTGCTGCTGCTGGACCAGCACACCTTCGAGGGTGAGTCACTGTGCCAGAGGCACACGCTCGACCTGCAGCTGCACCACCTGCTGCTGCTGGACCAGCACACCTTCGAGGGTGAGTCACTGTGCCAGAGGCACACGCTCGACCTGCAGCTGCACCACCTGCTGCTGCTGGACCAGCACACCTTCGAGGGTGAGTCACTGTGCCAGAGGCACACGCTCGACCTGCAGCTGCACCACCTGCTGCTGCTGGACCAGCACACCTTCGAGGGTGAGTCACTGTGCCAGAGGCACACGCTCGACCTGCAGCTGCACCACCTGCTGCTGCTGGACCAGCACACCTTCGAGGGTGAGTCACTGTGCCAGAGGCACACGCTCGACCTGCAGCTGCACCACCTGCTGCTGCTGGACCAGCACACCTTCGAGGGTGAGTCACTGTGCCAGAGGCACACGCTCGACCTGCAGCTGCACCACCTGCTGCTGCTGGACCAGCACACCTTCGAGGGTGAGTCACTGTGCCAGAGGCACACGCTCGACCTGCAGCTGCACCACCTGCTGCTGCTGGACCAGCACACCTTCGAGGGTGAGTCACTATGCCAGAGGCACACGCTCGACCTGCAGCTGCACCACCTGCTGCTGCTGGACCAGCACACCTTCGAGGGTGAGTCACTGTGCCAGAGGCACACGCTCGACCTGGAGCTGCACCACCTGCTGCTGCTGGACCAGCACACCTTCGAGGGTGAGTCACTGTGCCAGAGGCACACGCTCGACCTGCAGCTGCATCACCTGCTGCTGCTGGACCAGCACACCTTCGAGGGTGAGTCACTGTGCCAGAGGCACACGCTCGACCTGCAGCTGCACCACCTGCTGCTGCTGGACCAGCACACCTTCGAGGGTGAGTCACTGTGCCAGAGGCACACGCTCGACCTGCAGCTGCACCACCTGCTGCTGCTGGACCAGCACACCTTCGAGGGTGAGTCACTGTGCCAGAGGCACACGCTCGACCTGCAGCTGCACCACCTGCTGCTGCTGGACCAGCACACCTTCGAGGGTGAGTCACTGTGCCAGAGGCACACGCTCGACCTGCAGCTGCACCACCTGCTGCTGCTGGACCAGCACACCTTCGAGGGTGAGTCACTGTGCCAGAGGCACACGCTCGACCTGCAGCTGCACCACCTGCTGCTGCTGGACCAGCACACCTTCGAGGGTGAGTCACTGTGCCAGAGGCACACGCTCGACCTGCAGCTGCACCACCTGCTGCTGCTGGACCAGCACACCTTCGAGGGTGAGTCACTGTGCCAGAGGCACACGCTCGACCTGCAGCTGCACCACCTGCTGCTGCTGGACCAGCACACCTTCGAGGGTGAGTCACTATGCCAGAGGCACACGCTCGACCTGCAGCTGCACCACCTGCTGCTGCTGGACCAGCACACCTTCGAGGGTGAGTCACTGTGCCAGAGGCACACGCTCGACCTGCAGCTGCACCACCTGCTGCTGCTGGACCAGCACACCTTCGAGGGTGAGTCACTGTGCCAGAGGCACACGCTCGACCTGGAGCTGCACCACCTGCTGCTGCTGGACCAGCACACCTTCGAGGGTGAGTCACTGTGCCAGAGGCACACGCTCGACCTGCAGCTGCACCACCTGCTGCTGCTGGACCAGCACACCTTCGAGGGTGAGTCACTGTGCCAGAGGCACACGCTCGACCTGCAGCTGCACCACCTGCTGCTGCTGGACCAGCACACCTTCGAGGGTGAGTCACTGTGCCAGAGGCACACGCTCGACCTGCAGCTGCACCACCTGCTGCTGCTGGACCAGCACACCTTCGAGGGTGAGTCACTGTGCCAGAGGCACACGCTCGACCTGCAGCTGCACCACCTGCTGCTGCTGGACCAGCACACCTTCGAGGGTGAGTCACTGTGCCAGAGGCACACGCTCGACCTGCAGCTGCACCACCTGCTGCTGCTGGACCAGCACACCTTCGAGGGTGAGTCACTGTGCCAGAGGCACACGCTCGACCTGCAGCTGCACCACCTGCTGCTGCTGGACCAGCACACCTTCGAGGATGAGTCACTGTGCCAGAGGCACACGCTCGACCTGCAGCTGCACCACCCGCTGCTGCTGGACCAGCACACCTTCGAGGGTGAGTCACTGTGCCAGAGGCACACGCTCGACCTGCAGCTGCACCACCCGCTGCTGCTGGACCAGCACACCTTCGAGGGTGAGTCACTGTGCCAGAGGCACACGCTCGACCTGGGGCTGCACCACCTGCTGCTGCTGGACCAGCACACCTTCGAGGGTGAGTCACTGTGCCAGAGGCACACGCTCGACCTGGGGCTGCACCACCTGCTGCTGCACCTGCTGCTGACCAGCACACCTTAGTCACCTTGTACGCTACCGCGGGAGAGATGGGGGTGTTGACAATTGTATTTTACTATACCAACACCACGCGGCACGGCAGGGGCACACATATAATTATTGTGCCATAGATTGTCCCCTATTACATGGGATCTAACATAATTACAGTCCGACAAGTTCGTGCGCGACCCTCCTGCGGTACGAGACGGTGGCGGGGACGGGGCGCTCTATATGCTAGCGGGGGCGAGCTATGCAGGGGGGCGAGATTTCCCTCTTCCCCGCATCCCCCACCCCCGCCAACATCCAGAGCGCCCTGTCCCCGCCACCGCCCCTTACACCGCAGGAGGGTCGCGCACGAACTTGTCAGACTATAGCGAAACGTGGATAATAATTCACCTCAGTCCACCCCTTCGCGGATAAATAGTCGGACTTTTCTAACCACAATTTTTTTTGTGAAATTTCTTCTTTCATTTATCTTATGTTCAAACGAAAATCAAGAACATCAAAAAAATATTCAAGCATGCATTTGTTCCCGAACTTAGTCCTCCACGCGCACCAGCTGGGCGCGAACGAGTTCGCCATGTCGCTGGTGTCGTGCAAGCTGAGCGACGACCCGAGCCACTACTATGCGGTGGGCACCGCCCTGGTGCACCCCGAGGAGTCGGAGCCCAAACAGGTCAGTCCAGTTGCTGGGGCGAAATGCACCTTGTATCGGGAGACTTTTTGGTCACTGCAAACATTTTTGGAATTCGTTCAGACCATCAAACTGATCTACCCTCTATCTACCCTCGCAATGTAGAAATAAATTTCTAACATTTCAAAGCAGATACTTTTACAAATACCGTGCGTTCTTTTAACATTTGTATAATGTTTGGATTGGAAGGATAGTGACTATACCAGCTACCAGGAGACTTTTTGGTCACTGCAAACATTTTTGGAATTCGTTCAGGCCATCAACCTGAACAAATTTCACTAAGGGAGCAACTCCAAATTCACGAAAAAAATAACAGCTGTTTCAAACATTTGGGTCAAGTAGGTATATCATATTGTATGAAACAGCTGTTATTTTTTTCGTGAATTTGGAGTTGCTCCCTTAGTGAAATTTGTTCAGGTTGATGGCCTGAACGAATTCCAAAAATGTTTGCAGTGACCAAAAAGTCTCCTGGTAGCTGGTATAGTCACTATCCTTCCAATCCAAACATTATACAAATGTTAAAAGAACGCACGGTATTTGTAAAAGTATCTGCTTTGAAATGTTAGAAATTTATTTCTACATTGCGAGGGTAGATAGATAGATAAAAAACTTTATTTAAGGGTAGCCGTTGGCTTACAACGTGAAGTGTAAAGATTAGAGAAATTCCGGCAAGTTAGTTTACGTCTTGGTTGGCTGAGCGGTTTACAGTGCGTTCACAGTTATCCTTACATACTTCTTTCGCTTCATCCAATTTCATCAATCTCAATCTTTTTCAACATACTTTTATTATGAAGTTAGACCGAGAAAATGAAGACAACCATTTTTTTTTATTCCGTAGTTTTCTTTATTTAAATGTTTGATGAACACAATGTTCCCTCGAGAAATTTTTCTGTGTTCATCAAAAAAACATTTGCCCCAACCGGGCTTCGAACCCGGGTCCTCTTAGCCAAAAGCTAACGATCTGATCATTCGACCAAACCACCCATCGTAGAGTTAACCTTTATAACAATTTTTTTAATGTTTTTCGTTAATGATTTCTGTTTCAGGGTAGAATATTGTTATTCCATTGGACCGAGGGAAAACTGTTACAAATAGCGGAGAAAGAAACCAAAGGCGCCGTATACGCATTAGTAGAGTTCAACGGGAAATTGCTTGCTTCTGTCAATAGCACAGTGAGTACGAACAGTGATATATTTTTAATAATTATATACCTGTCGTGTGTAATTGAAAAGAGATTATACAGAGGACTAGTAGCCAAACTATTTGAATGCATTGAACCCAAATGTATGAAACTGAAGTAAAACAGATTTACGGAGAAAATAGCATTTCGACCGTCGTCTCGAATGTACTCACTCACAGGCCTTCCCTATGGATGGGAGATAGAGAATAGAGAGAATGGTTACATTAGACATTAAAAAAATATATAATACGTTTTTACGTTAAAAATAAAGATATTTCAACAACTTTTATCTTAAGCAATATTTCGTAAAAATAAAAAACGTTCAAACGAAGTTGTATATTACAACATATCCAAAATATATTGCTATATTTACGCGATGATAAATGTTATGACTTTTTTTACTAAAATTTCACACAGCTTCACAATCCTCATATAGATTGTGTTATTTTACAGGTAAGATTGTTTGAGTGGACGTCGGACAAGGAGCTCCGGTTAGAATGCAGCCACTTCAACAATGTCGTGGCGTTGTATTTGAAGGTGAAGGGGGATTTCATACTGGTCGGGGATATCATGAGGTCCATGTCTCTACTGCAATATAAACAGGTGAGCTTATTGTGTTATTCTACAGTAAACCTAAAACACACATCCATACATAAATCAAGCCCATTTATTTGCCAATTGACAACATTAAATTTTATTATGATGTTATAAGAAATTAGATCAAAAATTAAGACACTCTTATTTTTTTTTTATTTTGACGTTTTAATACAAAAAAAATGATTAAAATTCCGCTTACCTAAACATATGTAAGCGCCAAATGACGTCACAGATCCACGGATTTATTGTGAATTGACTTTTGCCTCGTTCTAAAGCAAAAAATAAAAAGATTACTTGTCAAAATTGACAATCTGGCATTTCCATAAAAACATTTATTTATTTGTTTGAAAAAGTCAGAATTAGAAAATAGTGAAATTGTATTTTTATATTGGGGGGTTATTATAATTATTGAAATGTTGTCAATATGAAATGAATGTATGGAAAAGAGACGGAACGGACTATGTCGAGAGACCGATGAACGGAGAGAGTGAATGCAATGACAACATTCCAATCCATACTGCTCAAGGTTTTGGCTTAGGTTTTACAGCCGGCCGCCTGCCTGCTCTTTGGGTATCTCTTCCTATCCTATCCTCTTTGGCAATGGTTATCTAAATATAATTTTAAGTTTCTCTTCACTGTGCGCAGATGGAAGGCAGTTTCGAGGAGATAGCCCGCGACCACAGTCCCAACTGGATGACGGCCGTCGAGATCCTGGACGACGACACGTTCCTTGGCGCCGAGAACAACTTCAACCTGTTCATTTGCCAAAAGGACAGGTACGTTTTACTCTGTGTCTTACATCCATACAACGGCCGCTTCTGTTTAACTAACACCTTTGGTGTACGGAAAGTTGTATTTCAATTTTTTATTTATTTATTCATGACAACCATAGTTTACAAAAACCGTAGTAAACATAGTTATTTAAAATTAAATACCGAATGAATATAAATGGCATACTATTGGCAGACCTAATAAATAAAATAAAAAATATCGTATCCGGGTACAGCATCATACATAAGTCACGCATATCCCTGACGGAGTGTTTGGTAGGCAGAGATGAATTAAACACTCACTTTACGCCAACTAAGTAAGGTCACATGTAATAGATGGTGAGCCTAACTTAAGTTACTTTATGGTTTGATTTAATTGAACTTACTAATAATCTTACCATTGTAATTTTATTGTTATTGTCATTTATCATGTATGTGTCTTTTTTTGGTAACAAATTATTATTATTATTGGCGGCCGCCTTGGTCAAATGCTCAGATTGCTGGGTATTGGCCAAGAGGTCCCGGGTTCGAATCCTGGTAGTAGTAAACTTTGTGATGACCACAAATGTTTGTTTCCGAGTCATGGTTGTGTATACGTTTATATAGTATATTTTCAACATTTATATACATAATTATTATGATTTAAAAAAATATGTCCGTCATCTAGTATCCATGACACAAGTGCTTAGGCTACTTACTTTGGGCTAGATGATAGGTGTGAGTGTAAAAAAAAAATTTTTATTATTAATGCAGCGCTGCCACGACGGACGAGGACCGCCAGCAGCTGGACAACATGGGCCGCTTCCACGTGGGCGACATGGTGAACGTGATGCGGCACGGCTCGCTGGTCGCGCAGCACGCCGACACCGCCGCGCCCGTCTCCCACCCGGTGCTCGTCGCCACCGTCACCGGCGCAGTCTGTGAGTGGCCAACACGTCACATAAAGTCTGTACCGTCTAACTTGTCTTGTTTGATAAACAATCTCTGCACAGCTTTTTTTTTAAAAGCACCCGCTTAAAAATATAATAATATCAAAGTCAATAATCTATTACAATAACTTCACCTGTTGAATCTAGTTGTTAGTTGATTTTTAGTGCTGCTTTTTCAATATACAGCAGTGTGGTGACGGCTGAATAGAATACAATTGTCACCACCCCGAATCTCTCCCGTGGGTGTCGTACAAGGCGACTAAGGATAAATCAGTGATGAGGAATGGGCAGCAGCGTTCCTCTTGTACCACCTAGCAATGTACTGCGACTTTTGTGCCCGATAAATGGCAAAAGGCTCGCCACCAATTACATCGGACCTAACATAATTGGCGAAACGTGGGTGCTAGTTCACCTCTGCCTACCCCTTTCGGGATATAAGCGTGATTTATGTATGTATGTATTTTCATTAAAAAGGCGTGCCAAGATTGTTTACCAAATAAGACAAGTTAGATGGTACAGACTATACATACACGTCGCTTAGGCAGTGCGCAACACACACACCACTAATCACAATCTACTCAATCGTTACTACGCAACACGCACAGACCAACCGCACACTACTCACAACCCAATGCGCAACACACATATCAAAAATCACACAGTATGTACCGACACGCTACTTAATCCGCACCACACATCACCAATTACAGTCTAATGGTTTATGAATACGGATGTAACTCACTAAAATAGTGGAAAACCTGACGCCAATACACTACTACCAACCACACATTACTCAACACTTACGGCGCCACTCACACCACCAATAGTAGTGATTTTGTTTGGCAAATAAAACGTCAAAACGGTCTTCACCGAATCGTGACGTCACGCGGCGTTGAACCTATATTAGATTATCAATCACAAGCATAATCTAAGAAAAAGTGATTTTTAACGAATCTCCTTATCCTAGAAAATAAAGTTTGTTTGTGCTCTCATCGCGGGCAGGGGGGACAGACCAAATTTTATGTCCGTTCTATCACTCAAGGAGTCAAAGCAGGGCAACGGATCGGAATGATTCGACTATTATTAAAAATCATTTTTTCTTTTTTGTGATTCTTTGTTAGTGTCATCCCATCATCCCCATTCCGCCCCCCAGACCTGGTGGTGCAGCTGACCCAGGACCTGTACGAGCTGCTGCACCAGCTCGAGGAACGGATGACGCACACCATCAAGTCAGTGGGCAAGATCCCGCACGCGTTCTGGCGCTCGCTCAACTCGGACGTGATCACGGAGGCGGCCGAGGGCTTCATAGACGGCGACCTCGCCGAGAGCTTCCTGGACCTCACCAGGGACATACAGAAGGAGACGATACAGGGCATCCAGGTGAGTCACATTAACCCTTTGTAACTCTTATAGTACCTACTGCGTTTCACAGAGCTTCCTGGATCTCGCCAGGGACATACAGAAGGAGCCGATACAGGGCATCCAGGTGAGTCACATTGACCCTTTGTAACTTTTATAGTACATACTCCGTTTCACAGAGCTTCCTGGATCTCGCCAGGGACATACAGAAGGAGACGATACAGGGCATCCAAGTGAGTCACATTAACCCTTTGTAACTCACAAAGTACCTACTCCGTTGCACAGAGCTTCCTAGATCTCGCCAAGGACATACGAAAGAACGAAGAAGGAGACGATACAGGGCATACAGGTGGATAGTACTATTTTTAAAACGTAGTACATACATAAATCCTTAACCCTTTAAGCCTTTACCTCCCAAGGGCTGAGGAGAACTAATACCCACGTTTCGCTAATTGAGTTAGGTCTACGGGGCACGGATATCGCTGTACATTGCTAGGTGGCATAAGAGCAACGCTGCTATTTATTTAGTTTTTTTGTAGTGCGTATCGTCTAGAACGATCCACAGTCACACTTTGGTCTAGACTAGAAAGTAAGCAACATTAGCACTTGTGCTGTGAATAATAGTAATGGGATCTTTTTTGACCCCATGTTGGGCGTCAATAGCGATTTAAATCACCATTGGCGCCCAACGTGGTCTGGTAAAATTATTGTGTCTATAAGTGCTGCCAATGTTCAAAAATCAACAACTATACATTTTGACATTCAGTGTGTTTTAACACATTTGGATAACTTATTTATTTTCGAATTTCTATATATCACTAAATTAAACTTATCAATTTGCAGATCGACGACGGGAGCGGCATGAAGCGCGACGCGAGTGTAGACGACTTAATAAAAATAGTGGAAGACCTGACGCGAATACACTAGGCGGACTGCTCCTCGACAATTCGGTATCCATTTCTAGTGTTCTTATCCCTCACTATCAAATAACGATGTCGGGTGCATTTGTGTTCCCGAAATAGTCAATAACCCCTTGCCAGTTGCCGTGACATGACATTTCTGTCAACGCGTTGACAGCAACTGTCATAAACTAAGGACTGCCCCGGGTAATATTGACCCATTGAAGTTTACAAACTGAACTATCCGATCGCATTTTCGGCTGTCTTTTTTATTCAAATACCTGGCGCGTAGAATGTAAAGAAAATAAAGGTGTTTGGATGGCAAAGCATGGAGACGTGGGCTGTGACTTTTATGATGGCTGGTCATAGGACGGGTGACCAAAAGTTTTTAGGGCGCCTCCGTGCTTGCACGTTAAGCCGTTGGTCCAGGCTATAACCGTCTTATTAATAAACTGGTAGTAAACATATTGGTCTGGCTTTTCCGCATTTTGTCTTTATCTCACAAACATGATTTTTAATGCGACGAAAAGAGACACTGAGTAACTAGTTTATACTTGAAGTGTATATTAATAAGGCCGTAAGTGTTTAAGTGCTAACAACACCCCTATTGGATAGCTGGCACTGTCCCTGTATCCTTCCATTCATTTGGAACTATTGACGATTGTGCCCCGGCAGTGGGGGGTATCTATTTACTGTTGGAGTCGGTCATAATGGTGACAGGGGGAACGATTCTGAGGCGTTACTCTGGAAGTTTATTTCACTCGATCGAGTCTTTGCGTCTTTGTCGCTCTTATTTTAACACGCAGTGGCGTGAGAAAGACAGATGCGAGTTCATCGTTCGGAGTTTCAGAGTAGACCTCCTGTTTCTCAATCGCAAACCCCCCCACACTGTAATGAGATCTCTGGGAGACGTGTTTGTTTATATTATTATTACTATTACCATTATTAGTGAAACTAAACAGCCAGTTCCGGATCGACTGTCTTATACGTGTATTTCGTAAGAAACCCAGTTGTCTATAAGAATGAAATAGCCATAATTAACTCTTTCTCAAGCGCTGATATTTTCCAATGATTTCTGTGATGATTGACATATTGTATTGCTTCAAAGTATAAACTGTCGAAGCCGAAACGCGCTTAATATATTGTTCCCTTGTCACATATCGACATTAAGAATGTTATTGGAAATATGCGCAATCCTTTTATATTTGTGAGACTGTAAACATGTGTGTAAAAATAACGTACTCGTAGATGCTCTATTTATTTGTCCCTCAGTGTACTTAACAATGGGGTAGTGACATACATTTGTGTATCCCAACAGAGTGTTTGACGATCTGATTTCACCTGATTAATTTCATAATGTAGATGTAGAAAAATGTGATTCTAACGTCACCATCGGGTCGTCTTGAGACTATGCATATTATTGTAACTATAATTATTATGTATCACTTTGATTAGTGATGAATAAATGTTATAATTTTATAAATGTATTTCTTTCGTCATACCCACCTTAAATGACTTAAGCTTAACATTAATTAATTACGTATAATTATAAATAACATACATGTACTGTAAATAACATACATTACATTATGTAAGCCGATTTCAGTTGTTTTGCTCTACTTGTCTCACTTACTCATTGAGAATACTAGCAAATTGTGAGTGTGACGGGTATACCAAAGCAACTGAAATTACATAATACGGGGGCAGATCAACGCAGGTTAGTTGAAATGCAAGTTCAAGGCAACAAAAAAAAATTGCGTTTGTGTAAACTTGCCGTGGGGTAGTCAGACTGTCCAGAAATTTCGCAATCGAGTTTGTGCTTTACTACAAACAAGATAAGGTTGACAATTGATAGAAATTTGACAGTTTTGGGTAGCCTGAAGTGCCGTTGACCGTACATTACCATTTAGATGTGTGTATCTATGAAGTAAAAGAATTAAAAAACAATATAAATTGAAATAAAACTTTATTCCCGATGATTTCATCACTGGAAGGTGTTGGCAAATCACATCATAATATAAGAATAATAAAAATACTGTCTCAATCTTTGCTAATAAATTAAGATAAAATACAATAACCTATCTATGTAGTGTACTAGTTTTATAAATCATTTTTGTGACAAGAAGTACAATTATTATTGCTGGTGCTACATATAACTAAATACATATTTCATATAAATTAAACCCTTTTATAGCGTGTAAATCGACGCAAATTTAGTTCAAAGCTGACAAATTATCCCTGTCATAGAACTTAATACAGTCACAGCCCGCTACTGCTACTTTTATAACTACAAATAGACAATCCTTACCAGCAAGAATAGTTTGCAGACCTTCAAAATATTATGAAATTAGACAGAAGGACAGAATTAGGTAAAGATAAGATTTAATTGCGATTAATGTAGAAAATTGGCATTATTGTCAGCTGTTTGAAAGGTAGTCTTTTTAGAAGATGTCAAAACCTTAATAAATAATGGAATAAATTTTCTTTTCTTCATCACCTCTCTTCGTAATGCGCCTCCGAGACGGTCAAGCTAAGTAAGGCTGACATAGGTACTTGTCAAAATGGACTTCGAATTTGGAACGCAGTGAGCCCAGTACACTCCACAATTATTATTACTGACGTACAAGTCGTAATTCAATGACAGCCTTTGTATTACCTACTTCTATAATAATATTATTTACTACTATACTAAATCAATGTGACCATTTTCCTAAAATAAAATTTAACTAAACTGATGGTTGAAATAAAACAACTTTATGGGATTTACCTCGCCCATATTTAAGAGTGTAGTGCTCGTGCAAATATAAGATAATCTTATACCATCAGTATTAGTTACCAACATTGTACTTCACATCATTAACATTACCAGCACTAAAGTTACCGAAAAAACAAAAAATATAATTGTGGCTTTACCATTTCAAATTGTCATTTAACACTCTTCTTTGCACTCTCCACAGGTTCGTTCAAAACTCCTGCCACAAAAACGAAATAATTTCTTTTTAATCAATGTTTCCTCAATTTCAGTCTGTACTGGAAATTCTATTATGCTATTTAGATCACTTTATTAAAGGTGATTTTATAATAATTTGTGACTTCAAGAGTAATCAAGGCACATTAATTTAGGGATTTATCCAAGATATTTATTAAACATTATGATTTGTATGATGAAAAATTTAGTTAATCCCTTTACCTTTTCTAAATAATAACTAATTTCATCATTTGAAAGAAACTTCTTTGTTTCAGCAACAAACTAACATCAAAATGAATAAACAGAGCATTTTCTAGTATTGGCATCATTATTTATATTTTTAATTATAATAATATTGTATTTGAACGTAATTTTATTATTATAACACTTTAGCCGTGTGGTGACGGCAGAGTAGAATACAATTGTCACCACCCCAAATCTCTCCCGTGGGTGTCGTACAAGGCGACTAAGGATAAATCGGTGATGAGGAATGGCCAGCAGCGTTCCTCTTATACCATCTAGCTTTGTACCTACTGCGACTTTTGTGCCCGATAAATGGCAATAGGCTCGCCACCTATTACATGGGACTTAACATAACTGGCGAAACGTGGGTGCTAGTTCACCTCTGCCTACCCCTTCGGGGTTATAGGCGTGATTTATGTATGTATGTGTATGTAACACTTTAGCAACCTTTATTTAATGTTGGTAGTTTAAATTATTTAGTAGGCACTTTGGTGTGATCATGCATTGTAACTTTATTTGTTACTCATATTTGAGTCAGTAAATAAAATCGTAGGTACAGATTGCCAGAGGATTTGACTATCTTTTATTCTCAGAATCAGATATTTTTGAACTAAGGTGCTGATTCAGGTAAGTAACCGAGTTACAGTGAGTGCATCATAATATGGACATAATTGGAAGATTTACAATTTCTAATAAAAGTGTTTTAGGAGAAAATGTAACTGTCCCTACTTCCTGAACTTATCGGCTTTGTGGTGCAAGAACCACATTAGTGAAAACAGGCAACTTGGTGGGCTTGCTAGGGGGCCTTGAGAGCTCATCATCTTCTCTATTTGAGGTATAGTCATCTCAACAACTTCTATAATTTCGTCATCAATACCTCCACCTGCAATTCAAAGTAAAACCTAGATACATTCTAGAATTGTTGAATAGGTATAATTCATCATGTTATGCCTTATGATGAATTATACCTACCACATACTATGGTGAAATGTATTTCTTATTTAAATACAATTTCCATTTGATTACTTAATATAATCAAATCAACAAAAAGTACATGGTGAAACTGTACCTTGTTCAGTTTTCATATCATCAGTAACTTCACAATAAAATAATGTTTGAAGTGAACCTTGGACTCCAACTCCTGACCTGTAACACCATAACCGGCAGTCAGAAAGCACACAATACTCAAAATACAGATTAATTTGAAAATTAATTTTATTTTGAATATTTTTATAATTAACAACAAATAGTTACTAAAGACTTACTATTTGTTGTTAATTATCAACAACCTTACTGTTTTAAATCCTTCATAATAAAAGTACATGATATCAAAAATTATGGCACTTTGTTCTATTTTTGGTAACAAAATAAATAATGTGAGTACTATAAAATAAAAAATACTGTAATGTAATTGAAACAGCACTAAAAGAAGCTGTAACAAACACCAAGTTAAAGAAAATATCAACCATTAATAACTTAAATCATGATACCCAGCAGACAAGCACACTTACTTGCCTGTAATTTTTCTAATATGAGATTTTATTTTGTGTTATTTGGCCCTTGCTTCTCACCTGTATGACATTATTTTGTGCAAATCTTTGACTTCCACATTGTAGCCACATTCCTCTAGTACCTCTTCTCTGGCTATCTCTTCAATAGGTTTATCCTTATCAATTATACCTGCACACATTTCTAATGCAATGCCTAGTGAAGCTGGATACTTCTTAGTATCTATAAATGCTTCATTGCGGTCATTGGGGTCAATGCAATTGTAATATATAGCTAAAACAGAAAAAGATTACTAACAATGGCTTAATTTTACATGGGACATAACATAATTGGCGATGAGGGTGTTGACACACCTCTGGCTTCAGGGATAAATAGGGTTGGAGCCAGGCAGGCGGCCAGCTTTGAAACTTAAGCCAAAATCTTGAACAGTATAGATTGCAATGCTGTCATCCCAATCTCTCTCCATTCATCTGTTTTTCTACATGGTCCTTTCAGTCTATTCTATACATTCATTCATCACTAGCTCCTTTCCGGTGTGAAGAATGAAATTAATCCAAAGGGAGTGAATGGCTAACTGATATAAATGGAAGAGGTGATAATTATGATGCATGTATTTTTATTTACAAACATATTTAACACTAACCTGCACGGAATTGCTTCACAAACACCATGACTTTTCTAGTCACATTAAAGACTATGATAGCGACACTATCGTGTACTTGAAGCAGGTCCCAGCTTTTCTGTTTCCCACTTTGTGTGTAGTTCAGTCTAAAAGGTTTTACGTATAGGGAATCGGGGAGCGGACTCGCATAAACTTGTTCAAGATCTTCCATTTTAATAAATGTGAATTATAGTCAAAATAAAATAAGTAGGAACTGTAGGATTTTAGTGTTTCTTTTATTATGTGCAGGCAGTGCCAATTGTTTTAGAACACAAATAATGTTTCAGAACGACAATCAAAGAGGAGAATTAAAAAATGAACGAAGAAAAGAAGTTTTAATTTATTTTCGCAAAGTGGCAAACTGACTGACAGTGTGACACTGACAGTGACAGTGACAGACAGCCATTTTATTTAAAACTCTTCGATTGCCTGTCTGTCAGTGACAGGCATAATTTGGTATGCACTTGTTTCATAAATTTATTGAAACAAGTGCACACCAAAGGAAGGAAAGCAAAGGATCTAGCCCATACAGCCAAAAATATATGGATGGACATTTTAACGCATGCTTGGTGCTAATTGAATGGTAACAGTGTTCATGATGGCGACGTGGTATAAAATTCTCTACGTCAAACACATAACATTATTTTCAATGATTTTGAATAATTATTATTGCACATCAACAAGGATGATGGTCTCGGAGCTCGGAGTAAATAGTCCTATTTACTCTGAGATGATGGTGCATCTAAATAACACCATTTACACTGCACAACCACTCTGAAACAATTTTTGAATAATGAAAATAAAAATCTTACTGACGCCATTGTAGGCCCGCCAAACACTAAGGTTGATACTCGGAGTAAATAGGACGGTTTATACAAAGAGTTTTTAATACACTATGTTGGTTTATATTTTAATTTTCCCTTTTTTTTTTTGTTAAATTCTCCCTATATTTTAGGGAAGACAAAGGGTCTAGCCCATACAGCCATGTCTTTAGTGTATATTTTATCTGTAGTTTTATGAACTAATGAGTGGATGAAATTATGAATGAAATGAATATTACGTTAAAATATGGGTGTCACACATTTTAACGCATCTAGGGAGTGCTTGGCGCGAATTGAATAGTAACAGAGTTCATGATGGTGACTGATGAAGTGAGCAAAACCACTATTTACGTGGTTTTCACCACAACATCAAACACCATCACAAGACTTATTTTCAACGATTCTGCATAATTGCACATCAACACGGATGCTTGTGCATCAAAATAACACCACTTTCACTGCACAAAATCCACTCTGTAACAATTTTTGAATTAGCGAAAATAAATCTGACTGACACCACGAAACGCGCCAAACACTCTCTCCCTTTTTTTTTAGATAAGGCATAAAGGTTTACCCCATACAGTCACATGTTTAGTCTAATTTTTCTTGAATATATGGGTGTCACACATTTTTACGCATTTAGGGAGTGCTTCGACTGATGAGTTAGTGAAAACTACTATTAAATTCTCAACGTTGTCGTGGATGCTTAAACAACAAAATACCACCAACCCGAAACAATTATTGAAGACAAAATCTGAATGTGGTGACGGCAGATTAGAATACAATTGTCACCACCCCTTTCTTCCATGGGTGCCGTACACGGCGACTAAGGATAAATCAGTGATGAGGAATGTGCAGCAGCGTTACTCTTATACCACCTAGCAATGTACTGCAACTTTTGTGCCCGAAAAATGGCAAAAGGCTCGCCACCTATTACATGGGACCTAACATAATTGGTACACCTCCGTCTACCCCTTCGGGGATATAGGCGTGATTTATGTATGTAAGTAAAATCTGAATGGTCACCATTGAAAACGCCCCAAACACTGTGATGTGCCTGGAAGAGAATATAGTTATAAGAATGACACTCATGTTTACACTGAATCTGATGGCTCAAAACTTTTTTGGGACACTGAGAAAAAGGCATGGTTGCCAAAATTTGATGATGATTTCCTAGCATTTTATCAAATGTCATATGGCTTTGTTGATAACACTGCTAAAGATGATAAGGACGAAATGCTAGCTTTGATTAGTGATGAATAAATGTTATAATTTTATAAATGTATTTCTTTCGTCATACCCACCTTAAATGTCTTAAGCTTAACATTAATTAATTACGTATAATTATAAATAACATACATGTACTGTAAATAACATACATATTACATTATGTAAGCCGATTTCAGTTGTTTGGCTCTACTCGTCTCACTTACTCATTGAGAATACTAGCAAATTGTGAGTGTGACGGGTATACCAAAGCAACTGAAATCGGCTTACATAATACGGGGTCAGATCAACGCAGGTTAGTTGAAATGCAAGTTCAAGGCAACAAAAAAAATTGCGTTTGTGTAAACTTGTCGTGGGGTAGTCAGACTGTCCAGAAATTTCGCAATCGAGTTTGTGCTTTACTACAAACAAGATAAGGTTGACAATTGATTAAAGAAATTTGACAGTTTTGGGTAGCCTGAAGTGCCGTTGACCGTACATTACCATTTAGATGTGTGTATCTATGAAGTAAAAGAATTAAAAAACAATATAAATTGAAATAACTTTATTGGAAGGTGTTGGCAAATCACATAATATAAGAATAATAAAAATACTGTCTCAATCTTTGCTAATAAATTAAGATAAAATACAATAACCTATCTATGTAGTGTACTAGTTTTATAAATCATTTTTGTGACAAGAAGTACAATTATTATTGCTGGTGCTACATAGAAATAAATACATATTTCATATAAATTAAACCCTTTTATAGCGTGTAAATCGACGCAAATTAAGTTCAAAGCTGACAAATTATCCCTGTCATAGAACTTAATACAGTCACAGCCCGTTACTGCTACTTTTATAACTACAAACAGACAATCCTTACCAGCAAGAATAGTTTGCAGACCTTCAAAATATTATGAATTAGACAGGAGGACAGAATTAGGAAAAGATAAGATTTAATTGCGATTAATGTAGAAAGTTGGCATTATTGTCAGCTGTTTGAAAGGTAGTCTTTTTAGAAGATGTCAAAACCTTAAATAAACAATGGAATAAATTTTCTTTTCTTCATCACCATCTCTCTTCGTAATGCGCCTCCGAGACGGTCAAGCTAAGTAAGGCTGACATAGGTACTTGTCAAAATGGTCTTCGAATTTGGAACACAGTGAGCCCAGTACACTCCACAATTATTATTACTGACGTACAAGTCGTTATTCAATGACAGCCTTTGTATTACCTACTTCTATAATAATATTATTTACTACTATACTAAATCAATGAGATCATTTTACTAAAATAGAATTTAACTAAACTGATGGTTGAAATAAAACAACTTTATGGGATTTACCTCGCCCATATTTAAGTGTGTAGTGCTCGGGCAAATATAAGATAATCTTATACCATCAGTATTAGTTACCAACATTATACTTCACAACATTAACATTACCAGCACTAAAGAAACCGAAAAAAACAAAAAATATAATTGTGGCTTTACCATTTCAAATTGTCATTTAACACTCTTCTTTGCACTCTCCACAGGTTCGTTCAAAACTCCTGCCACAAAAACGAAATAGTTTCTTTTTAATCAATGTTTCCTCAATTTCAGTCTGTACTGGAAATTCTATTATGCTATTTAGATCACTTTATTAAAGGTGATTTTATAATAATTTGTGACTTCAAGAGTAATCAAGGCACATTAATTTAGGTATTTATCAAGTTATTAAACATTATGATTTGTATGATGAAAAATTTAGTTAATCCCTTTACCTTTTCTCTTTTCTAAGTAATAACTAATTTCCTCATTTGAAAGTAATGTTTTTGTTTCAGCAACAAACTAACATCAAAATTAATAAACAGAGCATTTTCTAGTATTGGTATATTCTAATATATTTTTAATTATAATAATATAGTATTTGAACTTTATTTTATTATTATGACAGTTCAGCAACCTTTATTTAATGTTGGTAGTTTAAATTATTTAGTAGGCACTTTGGTATGATCATGCATTGTAACTTTATTTGAGACAATAAATAAAATCGTAGATACAGATTGTCAGAGGATTTGACAATCTTTTATTTACAGAATCAGATATTTTTGAACTAAGGTGCTGATTCAGGTAAGAAACAGAGTTACAGTAAGTGCATCATAATATGGACATAATTGGTAGATTTCCAATTTCTCTAATAGATTAATATAATTAAATACTATAAGTGTTTTAGGAGAAAATGTAACTGTCCCTACTTCCTGAACTTATCAGCTTTGTGGTGCAAGAACCACATTAGTGAAAACAGGCAACTTGGTGGGCTTGCTAGGGGGCCTTGAGAGCTCATCATCTTCTCTATTTGAGGTATAGTCATCTCAACAACTTCTATAATTTCGTCATCAATACCTTCACCTGCAATTCAAAGTAAAACCTAGGTACATTCTAGAATTGTTGAATAGGTATAATTCATCATGTTATGCCTTATGATGAATTATACCTACCACATACTATGGTGAAATGTATTTCTTATTTAAATACACTTTCAATATAATCAAATCAATAAAAAGTACATGGTGAAACTGTACCTTGTTCAGTTTTCATATCATCAGTAACTTCACAATAGAATAATGTTTGAAGTGAACCTCGGACTCCAACTCCTGACCTGTAACACCATAACCGCCAGTCAGAAGCACATGCAGTACTGTGTGGTGATGGCAAAGTAGAATACAATTGGCGATTAAGGATAAATCAATGATGAGCAATGGGCAGCATGGTTCCTTTAATACCACCTAGCATTAGCAATGTACTGCGACTTTTGTGCCCGATATATGGCAATAGGCTCGCCACCTATTACATGGGACCTAACATAATTGGCGAAACGTGGGTGCTAGTTTGCCTCTGCCTACCCCTTCGGGGATGTGGGCGTGAATAATGTATGTATGTATGTATGTTAATTTTAATTTGAATATTTTTATAATTAACAACAAATAGTTACTAAAGACTTGCTATTTGTTGTTAATTATCAACAACCTTACTATTTTCAATCCTTCATAATAAAATCATAAAAAAAGTACATGATATCAAAAATTATGGCACATATTGTTCTATTTTTGGTAACAAAATAAATAATGTGAGTACTATAAAATAAAAAATACTGTAATGTAATTGAAACAGCACTAAAAGAAGCTGTAACAAACACCAAGATAATGAAAAGATCAACCATTAATAAATCAAATCATGATACCTAGCAGACAAGCATACATACTTGCCTGTAATTTTTCTAATATGAGATTTTATTTTGTGTTATTTGGCTCTTGCTTCTTACCTGTATGACATTATTTTGTGCAAATCATTGACTTCCACATTGTAGCCACATTCCTCTAGTACCTCTTCTTTGGCTATCTCTTCAATAGGTTTATCCTTATCAATTTTACCTCCACACATTTCTAATGCAATGCCTAGTGAAGCTGGATACTTCTTAGTATCTATAAATGCTTCATTGCGGTCATTGGGGTCAATGCAATTGTAATATATAGCTAAAACAGAAAAATATTACTAACAATGGCTTAATTTTACCTGGGGCATAACATAATTGGTGATGTGGGTGTTGACACACCTCTGCCTTCAGGGGTAAATAGGGTTAGAGTCAGGCAGGTGGCCAGCTTTGAAACTTAAGCCAAAATCTTGAACAGTATAGATTGCAATGTTGTCATCCCAATCTCTATCCATTCATCTGTATTTCTACATGATCCTTTCAGTCTCTATTCAATACATTCATTCATCACTAGCTCCTTTCCGGTGTGAAGGATGATATAAATCCAAAGGGAGTGAACAGCTAACTGATATAAATGGAACAGGTGATGATGATGCATATATTTTTATTTACAAACATATTTAACACTAACCTGCTCGGAATTGCTTCACAAACACCATGACTTTTCTAGTCACATTAAAGACTATGATAGCGACGCTATCGTGAACTTGAAGCAGGTCCCAGCTTTTCTGTTTCCCACTTTGTGTGTAGTTCAGTCTAAAAGGTTTTACGTATAGGGAATCGGGGAGCGGACTCGCATAAACTTGTTCAAGATCTTCCATTTTAATAAATGTGAAATAAAATCAAAATAAAATAAGTAGGTACTGTAGGATTTTAATGTTTGTGTGCAGGCAGTGCCAATTGTTTTAGAACACAAATAATGATTCAGAACGACAATCAAAGAGGAGAATGAAAAAATGAACGAAGAAAAGAAGTTATTTATTTTCGCAAAGTGGCAAACTGACTGACAGTGTGACACTGACAGTGACAGACAGCGATTAGTAGTAGTAGTTTTAAATTCTCCCTATATTTTAGGGAAGGCAAAGGGTCAAGCCCATACAGCCAAGTCTTTAGTGTATATTTTATCTGTTATCGTATGAAATAATGAGTGGGTGAAAAGCATGCATGAAATGAATTTTACGTTAAAATATGGGTGTCACACATTTTTAACGCATCTAGGGAGTGCTTGGCGCGAATTGAATGGTAACAGAGTTAATGATGGTGCTTGATGAAATGGATAAAACCACTTTTTATAGTGATCTTCACCACAACATCAAACACATCATGAGACTTATTTTCGATGATACTGCATAATTGCACATCAACACGGATGCTTGAGCATCAAAATAACACCACTTTTACTGCACAAAATCCACTCTGAACCAATTTTAGAATTATCGAAAAAAAATCTGACTGACACCAC
Source organism: Cataclysta lemnata (assembly GCA_963931975.1). NCBI lineage: Eukaryota > Metazoa > Arthropoda > Insecta > Lepidoptera > Crambidae > Cataclysta > Cataclysta lemnata. Next base: position 12,680,396 of record OZ008355.1, read on the forward strand.
AAAACGCGCCAAACACTCGACAGACAGCCATTTTAAAACTCTTCGATTGCCTGTCTGTCAGTGACAGGCAATCAAAGAGTCTGAATGCACACCAAGGGAAGGAAGGCAAAGGGTCTAGCCCATACAGCCAAGCAGTGAGTGAAATGAATTTTACATTAAAAATATATGGTTGGAAATTTTAACGCATGCTTGGCGCGAATTTAATGGTAACAGTTTTCATGATGGTGACGTGGTAAAAAATTCTCTACGTCAAACATCACATTATTTTCAATGATTTTGAATAATTATTATTGCACATCAACACGGATGATGGTGCATCTAAATAACACCATTTACACTGCACAAAATCCACTCTGAAACAATTTTTGAATGATGGAAATAAAAATCTGACTGACGCAATTGAAGGCCCGGCTTACACTAATATCTATTATTGTCCTCTATGCACTAAGCAAACACTGAGGTTTATATTTTAATTCTTCCTTTGTTTTTAGATAAGGCAAAAAGGTTTACCCCATACAGCCACATGTTTAGTCTAATTTTTATTGAATATATGGATGTCACACATTTTTACGCTTTAGGGAGTGCTTCATAATGGCGACTGATGAGTTAGTGAAAACTACTATAAAATTCTCAACGTTGACGTGGACGCTTAAACAACCAACCCGAAACAATTATTGAAGACAAAATCTGAATGTGGTGACGGCAGATTAGAATACAATTGTCATCACCCCAAATTTCTTCCATGGGTGCCGTACATGGCGACTCAGAATAAATCAGTGATGAGGAATGTGCAGCACTTTTACACAGCACTATTACATGGGACCTTATATAATTGGCGAATCGTGGGTGCTAGTTCACCTCTGCCTACCCCTTCGGGGATATAGGCGTGATTTATGTATGTATGTAAAATCTGAATGGTCACCATTGAAAACGCCCCCAACATTCCCCAACCCCACAAGAAATAAGATAATCATTTCCGGTTCCGGTTGTTGAACTGATAAGACGCACGTCATCTATCTCCGCTATATTTTAAAAGAAATTCAGTGCAAAATAGTGTTATCAACTGTCTCTCTGCTCAAAAGTGCCGAATAACACCAACACAAAGAAGATCACGAACAAAACACAATGAAATCGCCGTTTTTGTAAGAAGATAATCAAGATAGATTTCAAGAATTTCGCTCAACGAACGATAATCGAGATAACATAAACAAAAGAGGCTCGTATGTAGCGACTACATTAAAATATGAAACAAAACCAAAAAAATTTACTGAAGCTATGGCTGTAGGGAGCTAGATCCTGTTCACTTCCCAATTGACAGAATAATTTTTAAAAAATCAATTTCTGTCAACTCAACTCAACAGCCCTCCCCCCCCTAGCACAGAATGAGGTGAAATTCTCCTCAGGGAAAAGAAAACATTTTCTTCTCGTTCTAACTCCCAATAAATCTCGAGACCAAACACTTTTTGAAGTGGTGGAGGAGATTTTGTCCACGTGCCGTGCTAGCTAGGCCTGCTGTTGGAGTCGATACTCGCTAACATGAATAAAATAATTTGCTAGATTTGAGATTTGGCAAAGAATGCATATAAAGTATTTTTTATTACCTACCTAACACAACATAAAAATGTCTAATCCAGATAAATTGCCAAGGACTGGGTTTGTTATCAAGCTTTCTTCAGAAACTGTTCAGAAACTAAATGAGGAGCAACAGGCAAAAGAAAACAAGGAATCTTCACCTCCAGTTTCCAAAGATAACAATGAAAACAAGAGCGACAAAAAGGTAGCTATTATTGATGATGACCCCTTGCTTGATAATCATCGCCAAAGCTCACTGAGTGCAGAAAGTGATATTGGACACTCAAGTAAAAATTCAGAAGACAAAGAAGATAAACCTAAAGACATTTCTGACTCAACTTGGGGAGACTACGCGCCATACATTACTTATGAAGGAGAAGAAGCCCTCTATACTGATCCAACAACACACCTAAAATATATTTGGAATAAATCTGATAACACCTGGATTCCTAAAACGGGTGCCTGTGATGTGCCTGGAAGAGAATATAGTTATGAGAATGACACTCATGTTTACACTGAATCTGATGGCTCAAAACTTTTTTGGGACATTGAGAAAAAGGCATGGTTGCCAAAAATTGATGATGATTTCCTAGCATTTTATCAAATGTCATATGGCTTTGTTGATAACACTGCTAAAGATGATGAGGACAAAAAACCTGAGAAGAATGAAGGTAAAAAAATACCTGAATCCTACGGAGTCAAGCGCAAAAGTGAGCCACAGTGGTTTCAACAGACAGAAGAGAAAAATACAAAAGTTTATGTTTCGAACCTACCCTTAGATTTGACTGAAGAAGAGTTTGTCAATCTAATGCAAAAGTGTGGTCTTGTTGAACGAGATGTTAGCACACAAAAAATGAAAATCAAAATGTATACAGATAAAGAACATGATTGTTTTAAGGGTGATGCATTATGTACTTACATCAAGATTGAATCTGTTGATTTAGCCTTGAAATTGCTCGATGGTAGTGACTACCGAGGAAATACAATAAAGGTTGAGAGAGCACATTTCCAATTAAAGGGTGAATATAATCCTGCATTGAAGCCAAGAAAGAAGAGAAAGAAGGAACTGGAGAAGATTAAAAAAATGCAACAGAAGTTGTTTGACTGGCGTCCTGAAAAGTTTATTGGTGAACGATCCAAGCACGAGAGAATAGTGATAGTTAAAAATTTATTTCATCCATCTGATTTTGACAAAGATGTCCAACTAATTTTGGATTACCAGCAGGACTTGAGGGAGGAATGTTCTAAATCTGGGGAAGTAAGGAAAGTGGTCATATACGACCGACATCCAGAAGGAGTAGCACAAATCACTATGAAGGAGCCAGAGATGGCGGATGCTGTTATACAGCTCATAAATGGTAGGTGGTTTGGCAAAAGACAGATCACTGCAGAGATATGGGACGGAAGGACTAAATACAGGATTGCTGAAACTGATGCAGATATAAGCAAGCGTATAGATAAATGGGATAAGTTTTTGGAGCAAACTGAAGAGAATAAAAAGGCAGAAGGTGAAAGAGATGGTGACAAAGATAAAGGTTTTGAGACTACAAAAAATGTTGTTGAGGAAAAGAATGAAATTTCAAATGAAACAAAATAATGTCCAAACTTAAAATCCTTTAGGAGTGTCTATGTATTTAGTTTTCTTATATAACTTATAAAACTTATTATAATGTAAATAAGTAAGAATAAAAAGACGATTAATAAAATTGAAAAATTTCCTGCATTATATTATTTGCCTTATATTATTTTAGATTAATTTCTGTTTAATTATCATATGATAGTTTCAGTAGAGATGGAATCAGAATATTACTCTTTGTGTACACAGCTAGTGTAATATTTCATTCGAAAAGTAATGTAAAATGTTATTCTATGGATTTTTTTATTGTTAAAGTATTTGCATGATTGTTTAAAAAAAACCCGCTTCAGTAGGAAAAACTATTTATTAAAATATATTAGGTTGGGAAAAAAGTCTTTTCGCATTATAGTATGTAAAAACTTGTAATAAAATCTCTTTGGCTCATTGAACTACTATTACTAGCGTAAATACTATTACTAGCGTATAGAAGCGACACCGCAAACAAGAATTGTAGTGCGTGCGTTGATGCTCCGGAGCTACAACTCATTTAGTCATTCGCCAACGCTCGAAGCGACTGCTTGCCGACATTGTGGCTACAAATCGATCTAAAAATGCCTTCTTGCGTGTTAAAAACATACAACAATCAATCAAAAACAAAACAATAAGATAGTGGCGTGTTAATTGTAACAAAATATTAATTAAAACCTAACAAATATTAATTTAATAGCATAATTCCACATTTTGTATGAAAATCATAGATTATGAAAAGTGAACTATGCAGACTGGACAATTAATTGTTGGTGAATTTTGTAACTTCGATACAACCTGATTATTTTGTATTTTTTATTACTGTTTTGTTATACATACATAATTCACGCCTATATCCCCGAAGGGGTAGGCAGAGTGTTAAAGTTTGAAATGAAACTATCTACTCAAACATACCAATTGTGAACGTATCAAATAAAAATAAAAAAAAAAACTACTATTATTACTGCTACTGAACGTTCCCTTACTTGTTGGTTGTTTTTGGCATCCGCCATTATGTTACATTTATTTTTTGGTCTACTTCTCGTATTGTATTCTCTTTGCTTCTCGTAAGTACATTGTACAAATAAATTTTGTTAACATCAAGATTGTTTTTTTATTAAACCCATAACCTTATCAATGGTTATGGGCCCAGCGTCTTGCAAAAGCATTTCTGCTGTTGTATTTTAATTTTCGCAACGCGTTTGTCATGGCTGAACATCAGCCATCCACTACGTCCACGTGTGCTGCAGAGGTTGGAGGAGTCAACATTGTTTCGCGTCCTAATGCCGATTTACATGCAATGCATCAAGGTAATATTCAATTCATAGAAAAATTAGAAGGTGCGAAAAATTATTGTATCTGGAAATTTCAAATGAAAATGATTTTGATCGATTGTGGTCTCTGGCGATATATTGACCCCGGCCAAGGCAATAATACTGCCGATGATGAGAGAGCACTCGCCAAAATTTGCCTTAATATTAGGACACATTTATATCCCTATGTAAAAAATGCACGAACAGCAAAGATGGCTTGGGACAACATCAGTGCTGCATTTGAAAATAAAGGCATTAGTCGCCGCTTATGTTTAAAAAGAGATTTGTATAAAATACAGTTTGAAAATTTTTCATCCTTAGAAAAATATGTGACTTATATAATGGATATCTTCCAACAACTCAGTGATATTGGCTGTATCATAGATGATGAGGAACTAGCTGAGATTATTTTAATTGGTTTGCCCAACGAATATGATCCCTTGATTATGGGTATTGAAGGCACAGAAAGCAAATTATCGTCAGAGTTAGTAATATCAAGATTGAAACAAGGGGACTTCCGTAGACAGGAACAAGGTTTGGGGCAATTGAACGCCATGGTATCAAAACAAAAACGAAGAATAATCTGTCACCATTGTAGAAAGGAAGGTCATATTAGGCCAAAGTGCCCTCTTTTTATTTCACAGCGAGATAAAACCAATAACTCGAATCAATCGCAATCTGCGCTTACAGCATCAGCGATGACAACAACACAGTTATGTGATCCTAATGAATGGTTAGTAGATTCAGGATGTAGTTCACATATGACTATGAGAAACGATTGGTTATTAAATTATTCAGATATAAAAAATAATTCTGCTGTTACTGTTGCAAACAATCAAAAATTATTTAGTCGCGGAGTTGGTAATGTATTAGTTCAATTAGATGATAATAATTATAAAACTATAACTAATGTTACTTATGTTCCTGGCATTGCTGCTAATTTATTGTCTGTCAATAGTATAACTAAAAAAGGCTATGTGGTATTGTTTGATGATAAGGAATGCAAAGCATTCAAAAATGAAAATATTACAATTAATGGGGACTGTGTTTTTTCAGCATCTAATACGGATGGTATATACAAGCTCAATCAGCATCAGACTTCTCCAGCGTTTGCCTGTGTGGATGGTTTTGCTGCTGGTCAGTGTGTCATGTCAAATGAGGTACAATTTTCTAATAATTCTATTCAGTTATGGCATAAAAGATTAGGCCACCTAAGTCATAAGGGTTTGTTATTACTTCGAAATGGTTTAGCAAATGGTATTGATTTTAAAGAATCATTACTACTTCCCTGTATACCTTGCATTGAGGGCAAGCAAAAAAGAGAGCCATTTCCTAAAGGGATGTCTAGGAGAGCTACAGAGAGATTAGAATTATTACATTCTGATTTATGTGGACCAATGCCTATTTCGACTTTTGGTAATGCACGATATATTTTGACATTTACTGATGACTACTCCCGTAAAAGTTTTGTTTATTTTCTTAAAACTAAAAGTCAATTAGAAATACTTCAAATGTTTACTAGTTTCAAGAAATTTGCTGAAAATCAAACTGGCTTAAAAATTAAAAGAATAAGAACAGACAATGGCACAGAATACTGCAATAATTCATTAGATATCTTTTTTCGTAATAATGGTATCCTTCATGAAAGAACAATTCCATATTCACCCCAACAAAATGGTGTGTCTGAACGACTTAATCGTACTATTATGGATAAAGTCCGATCTATGTTGAGTGACACTGCCTTAGATCAAAGGTACTGGGGAGAAGCCGTTCTCACTGCAATATATTTAAAAAATAGGAGTCCCACAGCCGCTTTAAAGAATGCATTGCCAGAAGAGGTATGGTCAGGTACAAAGGTGGATTTAAGTAATCTTAGAGTGTTTGGCTGTAGAGCTTATGCTTTGATACCAGATGTACAGCGCAATAAATTAAATTTAAAATCAAAACCTTATATCATGTTAGGCTACTGTGATCAATTTAAAGGGTACAGGCTAGCTGATCCTTCACAGCCGGGAAAAGTTATCACAGCTAGAAATGTTACATTCTTAGAAAATGTTTCTGGTATGGTTAAAAATATTGATGAATCAAATCATGTCATAGCCCCACTTTTATTAGAATCAAACCAAAGTTCAAATTCCTCAATTGGTTATAATATAAATAATAGTACATGCTCTAAGACTATAAATTCAGGGCAAGATAATATAATTGATGAAAATATTGAAGTGGATAATAATATTTTGAATGATACAAATGATAATATTGAGGATAATGAAAGTCAATTAACAAAAGAAAATTTTATTCAAGACAATGATAGTATTTTAAATGATGATAATAACTGTAATGAAATAACTAAACGATCTATAAGATCGCGCACCCGTCCTGTTTGGATGAAAGATTACGTAGTAGATAATGCCGACATAGTGTTAATGACTGTTGAACCGAATACATATGCAGAAGCAGTTTCTTCCATTAATAGTAACGAATGGAAATTAGCTATGGACCAAGAATATAATTCTTTACTACAAAAAGGGGTTTGGGAACTTGTGAATAGGCCTAAAGATACAAATATTATTAAATGCAAGTGGGTTTTTAAAGAGAAGAAAGATACTGATGGTAACTTTAATAAATTTAAAGCAAGATTAGTAGCTCGCGGATTTACGCAGCGTTATGGTATTGATTACAATAGCACCTTTGCACCAGTAGTTAGACATTCCACATTAAGATTGCTATTTGCAATAGCTGTACAGCGCGATATGGACATTGACCATATTGATGTGAGTACCGCCTTTTTAAATGGTGAATTAGAGGAAACCATTTATATGGAACAACCAATAGGTTATGAAACAGATAATAAAAACAAAGTATGTTTATTAAAAAAAGGAATTTATGGCTTAAAGCAAGCAAGCAGGTCTTGGAATTTAAAAGTTGACAATATACTAACCTCAATAGGCTATAGGCGTTCTAAATGTGAAAATTGTGTTTATACTTTTCAAAGTAATGGTAAAATCATTATTGTTGCACTCTATGTTGATGATTTTTTTATTTTTAGTGAAGATCCAATAGATAAACAAAACTTAATTAAAAAATTAAAAGAACATTTTGATATACAAGAATTAGGGGAAGTAAAAAACTGTTTAGGTATAAAGGTGGAAAGGGATAAAAAAAAGGGTTCTTTAAAATTATCACAACCTGAGTACATTAAAAATCTGTTAATTAAATATGGCATGAGTAATTGTAAAACTGCTGAGACCCCAATGCAAGTTAATAGTAATTTAGTAAAATCAGAAAAATATGAAGAGAACAAATACCCTTATAGAGAATTATTAGGTGGTCTAATGTATTTATGTGTTTCTACCAGACCAGATATTGCCTATGTCTGTAGCAAACTGGGACAATTTAATAACTGTTATGATGAGACACACTGGCAGGCAGCAAAAAGGGTACTCAGATATCTTGCTGGAACAATTTCTTATGGCTTACTTTATAAAAAGAATAAATCTAATATTGTTATACACACTGATGCTGACTGGGCAAATGACTTAACAGATAGAAAGTCATATACCGGATTTTGTGTCACTTATGCTGATTGTTTAATTAATTGGGAATCACGAAAGCAACATACAGTGGCTTATTCTAGCACTGAAGCTGAATATTATAGCTTGGGTGAAGCAGTTAAAGAAAGTAAATATTTGTATAATTTCTTTATTGATGTATTTGATTATAATGTTAAACCTATAACTATATATAATGACAATTTAAGTGCTCATAGAATTGTTGAAAATAATCAAAACCATAGAAGAACAAAACATATTGATGTACGTCATCATTTCATCAAGGATGCAGTTGACAAGAAGTTCATAGAAATTAAATATAAATCCACAGATGAAATGACGGCTGATATATTCACTAAACCTTTGGGAAAAATTAAACATAACAAGTTTGTTAAATATTTAAATGTTGTTGATTTTTTTTTATGTAATTGAATAATGGTATATTTGAGTAAGGGCAAGTGTTAAAGTTTGAAATGAAACTATCTACTCAAACATACCAATTGTGAACGTATCAAATAAAAATAAAAAAAAAAACTACTATTATTACTGCTACTGAACGTTCCCTTACTTGTTGGTTGTTTTTGGCATCCGCCATTATGTTACATTTATTTTTTGGTCTACTTCTCGTATTGTATTCTCTTTGCTTCTCGTAAGTACATTGTACAAATAAATTTTGTTAACATCAAGATTGTTTTTTTATTAAACCCATAACCTTATCACAGAGGTGAACTAGCACCCACGCTTCGCCAATTATGCTAGGTCCCATGTAATAGGTGGCGAGCCTATTGCCATTTATCGGGCACAAAAGTCGCAGTTCTTTGCTAGGTGGTAGGTATAAGAGGAACGCTGCTGCCCATTCCTCATCACTGATTTATCCTTAGTCGCCTTGTATCTCTCCCGTGGGTGTCGACCCACGGGAGAGATTTGGGGTGGTGACAATTGTATTCTACTCTGCCGTCACCACACGGCTGTTTTGTTATCATTAACTATATTTCACTCTCACACTAAATACTTGTGTTATGAACACTAGATAAATACATAATAAAGGGTTATACATTTTTATAAACAAACTACAACTATGGCTAGTCAGGAATTGTAGTGCTGAGTGTGTGTGTGTGTGTGTGTGTGTCTGTGTCTGTCTATCTCTCTGGGTGGATGGGTGTGTGTGTATGTGTGTAGAGGGGGAGGGCGGGTGTCAGTTTTAGTAACGTTTATTAAACGTTAATTTTAATGTTACCGATAGCTCTTTCTCTTTTCTATTTGTGATTTCCGTTTCATTACTCATGTGCCGGTACAGCAGTTAAGCTGAATTAACTATAAGAGCGATTACGCACTACAAATCCGAGAAAATATGAAATATTTGATTTGACGGAAAGAAATCGGATGACCGATATCGGATCTAGTGCGTAAGTTACCATAGAAATAGTTCTGCGGCTACCACGGACCATATTTTCACGGATTCGGATTGGTGACAGCAGAGTAAAATACAATTGTCACCACCCCAAATCTCTCTTGTGGGTGTCGTACAAGGAGACTAAGGATAAATCAGTGATGAGGAATAGTCGTTCCTCTTATACCACCTAGCAATGTACTGCGTCTTTTGTAACCGATAAATGGCAATAGGCTCGCCACCCGTTACATGGGACCTAACATTATTGGCGAAATGTGGGTTCGCCTCTACCTACCCCTTCGGGGATATAGGCATGATTTATGTATGTATGTAATTATATTTTGTATATATTTAATTAAAAAGCAAACCCAAGTGTACTCAAATGCACGGTATTTGTAAAAATACCTGTTTTAAAATTATATAAAACTTAAGAGAAGATTCGTCAAGTTAACTAACGTGCTGGTTAGCCGAGTGCTATAGGCATCCCGCATTAGGACAATAATTTTTCGAAAATATCTCGACCTGTTTTTCTTTGAAAGGTAATTTTTTTAATTGTATAATAATGTTCAAATAAAAATCAAAGTAGTTTTTATTTTTTATTTTAAACTGAAAACAATTCTTTGACTTTTTTCTTAACCATTTTATTTCTAAATACATAATAATAAGTTAGGAAAACAAATAATATGTTAGATAAAATAATTTTATAATAAATATTTAATGCATTCAAATTGGGTTCGTAGGCACTAAATCTTTGTCTCCTCTGCGATGCATAATCTATAAGGATATTTTTGTTAGACTGCGTTGAAAGAAACGCGTAAGCGCCATAAAATCGGCGGCACTTGCGATGTTTTGGTCGCGAGAAAACTGTATTCTATCTGCGATCAGCGCTGCATATTTTAATACTTTGGTTAGACGATAATCGACTGCTAATTGTGTTAGCGTTTATGTTGTTTGTTTAGCGCTGCAGCATATAATTGATTCCACGCCACGCTCGCCCGCTCGCCCCGCACACCCCGCCACCGTAGGTAGATTCGAGTTGGGAGAATATTTTTGTTTGGCATAGCGTCTCTAGTTTACTTTATAACTCAATGCTTTGGCTATACTATTTGTATCTGGCTGGTTTTGGTCTCATTGAAAGTTTAAATTTTAAAGAACATAATTCCATATTTAAATTAGGAAAAAATGTGATTTTCATTTGTTTTTCGTACCGCCAAGATGAGTGAATCTAATGAAGAAATTCGATACATTTTAAAATTTTACTACAAAAAAGGTAAAAATGCAACGCAAGCCGCGAAAAAAAATTGCGATGTTTATGGACCTAGTGCAGTGTCTGTGAGAGTAGCACAAATTTGGTTTAAGCGTTTTCAATCCGGAAATTTTGATGTCAAAGATGCACGTCGCTCTGGTCGCCCTATTACAGATAAAATGGATGCCATTTTTGAAAAAGTGGAGCAAGATCGGCATGTCAGTAGTTACGACGTAGCTGAAGAACTGGGAATTGACCACAAAACAGTTTTGGCGCATTTGAAAAAAACTGGGTACACAAAAAAGCTCGACATTTGGGTACCTCACGAGCTCACTGAAAGAAACCTAATGAACCGTGTACTCATTTGTGATTCTTTATTACGACGTAATGAAACCGAACCATTTTTGAAGAAGCTGATAACTGGTGATGAAAAGTGGATCACGTACGACAAGAACGTGCGAAAAAGGTCGTGGTCAAAGGCCGGTCAGGCTTCACAGACTGTGGCGAAACCCGGGTTAACTCGCAACAAGGTGATGCTGTGTGTGTGTGGTGGGATTGGAAGGGCATTATTCATTATGAGCTGTTACCACCAGGCAGGACCATCGATTCTGAACTCTACTGCGAACAACTGATGAGATTAAAGCAAGAAGTTGAGAGAAAGCGGTCGGAATTAATCAACAGAAGGGGTGTGGTTTTTCATCATGATAACGCTAGACCTCACACATCTTTAGCCACTCAGCAAAAATTAAGAGAGTTTGGCTGGGAGGTGTTAATGCATCCGCCGTATATTCCTGACCTTGCACCTTCAGATTTCCACCAGTTTCGGTCTCTTCAGAATTCTTTAGGCAGTGTCAGGTTAACATCACGAGAGGACTGCCAAAACCACTTGTCGCAGTATTTTGACCAGAAGTCCCAAAATTTCTATAGCAATGGGATCATGTCCCTACCTACAAGATGGCAAAAAGTTATCGAACAAAATGGTACCTACATACTTTAGTTAAATGTAAATAAACTATATTAAAAAATGTTTTGAATTTTCTTAAAAAATTCGAAGAAACTTTTTCCCCAACCTATTATTTATAATCAAAATTCAAAGCCGTGTGGTGACGGCAGAGTAGAATACAATTGTCACCACCCCAAATCTCTCCCGTGGGTGTCGTACAAGGCGACTAAGGATAAATCAATGATGAGGAATGGGCAGCAACGTTCCTCTTATACCACCAAGCAATAGCAATGTACTGCGACTTTTGTGCCCGATAAATGGCAATAGGCTCGCCACCTATTACATAGGACCTAACATAATTGGCGAAACGTGGGTGCTAGTTCACCTCTGCCTACCCCTTCGTCGATATAGGCGTGATTTATGTATGTATGTATGTAAAATTCAAAACCAAAATTATAATTAATTCTTTTTAATTAACACAGTAGGTGACAATAAGGCTGGTCTGTATTTCGCGCAAAAAAATAGTCTCGCCATTCAGCGAGGTAATGCAGCCAGCGTTATTGGTACACTTCCTGTCTCAGAAGACCTAGGCGAGGTTTTCTACCTTTAATTTAGCTTTTAGTCCCTTAGTTTTATGAATGTTATATTTGTGCAATATATATAAACATTACAAAACAATTTTTATCCCATTTAATTTGTCAACAAAATCACAAAAGAAACAATTAAATATTGAAGCTCGGAGTAAATATTACCTATTTACTCTGAGTATTGAAGATATAATTTGGCTGTATAGATTAAATGAAAATCTTTAAACAACGATACTGTGACATTTTTATGCTATATAATCTGTCAGTCCGTCTGACAGCTCTGACACCTGCCTGGCTGCTTTTTCTGTTGCAAAACTTGCAAACAAAATCGCAATATCTATTTATCAAATTAAGTTATTGAATTATTTATTCAATAGTAATCTAAAAAAAGGTGATATGAGAATCTACGTGCACCAAAGATCCAGTTCATTATTCGGCTAAACCGATTCAGCTGTTTTATTTGGAGACTTCTGAGGCGGTTATACCATATTTCTTATCAGGATAATATGATAACATGGCTGTACAACCTGACTCTGGCGGGAAAGATGACGTGAAGACTCAATTTGCGACACGGGAAGGCACTTACCGCTTGATGACTTTATCAGAGTATTCTAGGCCCAATCGCGTGGGTTATACAAGTGGATCGGGTTCCTCACATGTTCGGGTATCGTTGGTGTCTTTGCCACCGGGGCCTGGGGCCACCGCGCCTGGATCTGACGGCCCCTTATCAGACGACAGGATATGCTTCAACCATGGAAAAGAACTCTATGTTTATGTCTATAGAGGAGTCAAGAAGGTAGGTCTATTAACACATTTATTAACACATTTGTGATATACCATCACTTAGTTGTGACTTTATACAATTTTCTTTGTTTCTTATTGTCAAGTGGATGTGGATATAGATGTGGAAAATGGCGGAATTGGGGTCTCAAGGTGCTTATTACTACAGACAGGCCACAAATAATAGCATACCCCAAGACTGTAAAACTTGAGTGTTATGAATTGGAATGTTGTCATCATAAATGTAATTGGAATGTGCTTATCAGTCTCTACCGGGTCCTTTCCGTAGTTTTTTCAGAGCTTGAAATAATGAATTTTTTCAATGGATATAAGATTTTGGCTTGATGTTGTTTGACCTATATGAGTGGAAAAAGAAATACTGCATCAACCCTAGATAAACTGGGATTCTAGCAGGGTCACTATATAATGTTGAGCACAGGAACAATACCAATAAGATTTTGCTGTTGAAAATGCCATTACATTTTTTAGATTCTCTTTCTATTAGTAAATAAAATTGTATAAACCAATATCTGTTTGCCAATATTATATTAATAGCTTAGCTATCGTTTTCATATTTTAACTGTAAAATGTACATCAATTGAAGAATTATTGTCTAATTTGTACTTTTCCATGTTACCAGGCAGCTGACCTCTCAAAACCAGTCGATAAAAAGATGTACAAAGGCACAAACCCAACCTGCCACGACTTCAATACAGTCACCATGACATCAGAGAGTGTTTCTTTAGTTATAGGATTTTCTACTGGCCAAATACAACTAATAGACCCTATTAAGAAGGAATTAAGTAAACTGTTTAATGAGGAGGTGAGTTATTTTTAAATTCCTAAAACATTCATAATTTTAATGTCAAGCTTATATTACTTAACAACTATTTGCTGTTAAAAAGTATTCAAAGACTTATGTTTTGACAATATGTTTTTTTATTTTCAGAGACTGATTGACAAAACTAAAGTAACATGCATAAAGTGGGTGCCTGGCTCTAGTAATTTATTTATATCAGCGCATGCTTCAGGCCAACTTTACGTATACAACGAGGAGTTGACCTGTGGCACAGCTGCACCTCACTACCAGTTGTTCAAGCAAGGCGAAGGATACTCAATACATACCTGTAGGACTAAATCAACTAGGAATCCACTATACAGGTGGGTGATAGGAGCGGAGGGTAGTTGTATAAATGAATTTGCATTTTCACCATGCGGGACAAACCTAGCGGTTGTATCGCAAGATGGTTTCCTGAGGGTTTTCCACTACGACACGATGGACCTTATCGGACGAGCGAGGTCGTACTTCGGAGGATTCTTGTGCGTATGTTGGTCGCCTGACGGGAAGTATGTGGTAGTCGGTGGAGAGGATGATCTAGTCACCGTGTGGTCATTTAGTGAGTTGCGTGTCGTGGCGCGCGGACAAGGTCACCGCTCGTGGGTGTCCGTGGTGGCCTTCGACCCCTACGTGGTGAGCTTCAGTGAGCCAGAGAGCGAGGAAGGCGTCGAAGACGACCGGCAACGGGGTGAAAGCTCGCAGTGTTACCGATTAGGCAGCGTGTCCCAGGACACACAGTTGTGCTTGTGGGACCTCACCGAGGACGTTTTGAAGCCGCCAGTGCGGGCGCGCGCCTCCACCCACCTGTCGCCCAACAGCCAAGCCCTTTCGCCGAATGGCGTGCCAGCTCGGCCGCCCGCCAAGCCCGCCAAGACCAACAAGGTCGGCCACAAGCACGCGGAACTCGGCCAGGCGGCCGCGGGCGAGTCGTCCGGGTCCAAACAACCGCCCAAGGCCAAAGCCAACAACGTGGCCACTTTGAACATAAGCGTCGGCAAGGCAAAAGAGGAGACGTCCACTGTCAACTCGCTGACGCAGCGGCTGACCGGGTTCTCGTTCGGGGACAGGCGCTCGGAACACCGGCGGAACTTCAGTCTGACTTCCAAACCGGCCGAACAAAAGTCGGCGGCTAGTTCGGTCGCGTTGCGTGGTAAAAGCGCAGGTGCTGGAACTGACGCTTACGACCCCCTGAGGCTGATAGGGACGGCCTCGTGCCCCCGCTTCGACGAATGCCCGGTGCTGGAACCTTTGGTGTGCAAGAAGATCGCCCACGAACGGCTGACGGCGCTGCTGTTCCGCGGCGAGTATCTGGTGACGGCCTGCGCTGACGGGTGCGTCAACACCTGGGCCAGGCCCCGAGCCCTGGGCACCGACCCCCGCGGCCCGCGGCGCCTCGACAGGATAGACCTCGTCGACTAGTGGTCCCGGTCGTGCCTTGTCACTGGCACAACCACGGCTGTTGTGTGCGCGTCAGACTCATCCTAAGTTCAGGTTGAAATGAGTCATGGAACTCATAACATTCCAAAGCGCAGTGACGACGCACCAGCACGAACGATTTCGTAACACAAGTTACTACTATAATAGTGAAACGTAAGTGTAATAAATTATTCCAATCTATATAGGCAGGTTCTTGTAATTGTGTGTAATGAATGTGTATTTCGCTGGGGCTTTTCTGTGTTCAGCACTGTTTCCAGGTGAAACTGTAGATGTAAACCTTGTATAAATGCACACAGATGCGTTGGGAATATTGTATATTATAAATTGGTGGTACCCTACTTGTTGAATGTATGTAGTTAGTTTAGAAATTGTATGCATATTGATGTATAATTAAGGGTTATGGTACTAACTAACGAGTATTTAAGCTACTTCTACGAACTACTCTGTCCTCTGAATGAGTGAGACTTCTTTTTGGGAGCAAACAGTCTTCGCTTGTGTTTTATACACAGAAAGGTTCCAGAATGGTGAGGAGAGATGTTTCTATTGTTAATTGTAAATTGATTGCAACTTTTAGATAGCATTAGAATAGAGATTGAACTACTTGTATAGAAGAATGTATATTGTGTTGTTGTAAGGAGACCTTCTCTCACGCTCACTTGTGTAAATATAGCAATACTGTGACAGCAATCAAAGATTGCTTCAAAATCGCATGGATGCACTTGTGCACTTTTCAATGTCCTCGTAAATTATTTATTAAAATTTTTGTAATCAATTAAGTGTTGTTGAGATGCGTCCGTCGGCCCCATAGTATTTTATGGGGACTAGATGTTTATTTGCAGGTGTTTTACAGCTATTAGTTTATAGTTAGCTTAGGGAGTTATTTTATGGTAGACAGATACCACTCCGTTCCCAACTGTTCCCTTGTAGATTACTTGAGGTACTGATATATTGTTGCCCCGGCGATGAAATTTGAGACATTTTAAGCGATATATTTATTAGAGAATTATGTAGTACTGAAAGTACCTTCTAGGAAAATTGTTCATATTATCAGTGTATTATTGTTAACTAGCAAACATGAATATTTCACATGTGGTTTGCCTATTTGTTAATAAAAAATAGCTAGTGTCACACTATTATTTATAGGAATTGTGTATTCAAATATTATTTTATTGCAAAATAAATATTGGCTTAGTGTTTGTATGTCCCTGTATAAAGGTGTTAGCGCCTTTTCTTACTTCAAAGACATTTCTCGTAGAAAAAGACATCTTTAATCTTTTTAACTGATTTACACCTAAGTCTTAATGAATGATCACATATTGGTGAAGCCTATGTAACACTGTTTCCACAAAGAATTGTCTCTACAATTGGATCTTATAAATATTTAATTGTATAACCCTTAGTAGTTTTCCTTACAAGAGTACATTAAGTTGCATTTAATCTTAGTAAATCGAGTGAGATTTAGGAACTATCTATTACTATACATATGTATTTACTATACTGTTCACAATTTTGTTATATGTGCAATATTTAACTGCTTCCATAGAAGCGATTCAATCGGACGCCATTATTATAATTCAAGGATTACTCAAAGGATAGCTTATATTGTCTATGTGTCAGGTCGTTACACTGTATAACTTTATAATATTGTTAATGTAGTGTCGTGCGCTACTCGTTTTCATTGTAGTAGCGAAAGGTGTTTAAGTTTAGGCCTTCCATTCACTAGCGCACTGGATAAGGGTGTTTCCACACTAATGGACCGATTGCCGATAAATGACATTGAATCTATTTAATGAATAAATGAGTTGATGTTGTTCGATTGATTGCATTCACCTGTAATATAATATAAAAGATTCATCCGCTTACTGCAGAGTGGACGGAAACCATTAAATTAGATTTTGTGGACATATCTGTAGTTCTCCCACAGGACGTGGACAAAATCTCTCCCTCTCTCCGCCATTTGACAGTGGTGTCTCGCGAGGCAGTTAGAGCGAGAGGAAAATGTTTTCTTTCCCTGAGGAGATTTTGTCTACGTCCCGCGCTAGGCCTACCGATCGGCTGTTGTTTTTTTTATGTTGTATCATATTAAGGAGGATTATTATTTAAATCAAGGTTTTAAAAAACAATTTCCTCCTGTCTGTTCCAAACATGCATCTATCCACTTGCAAAATGGACCTTAATGCTAAATTGTTAAGGACTAAAAGGGTTTTACGCTTAATCTGTGGTGAACTATACTATTAGCGAAGTAAGGGATTATTATCAGATTCACGAAACGTTCCACTTTCTTGAAGTGTATTTAAAATGTAAGGCTTTTTAAATTATAGACGAAAAGAAAGAGCATTTATTTGGTGGTGTTTATGAGATATAAAAATGTTAAATGAACAGAAATAAGTAACTGTTTCAGATACATATTTTTGTTCATATAATAAATATGTTGTAAGTTATATTAGAATTTTCGTTTTATGATACACACTTGATACCTTGTTCACAGATGTAGGAAATAGGTCTGACTGCTACAATCTCGGTATTAGTTGCAAGCTAAAATCAATCTTATTGTATTTTCTAATTAGATGGGATTCCTAAAACACAATGTCTTTTAATCAATAGTAATAAGATTGATGTTGGTTTATCTAACAATAATTTTGTTTTAATGTAGATGACCCAGTCCAATCAGTGTATTTTCGCAAGGATACCTATTAGCTTAGTGTTATTTGAACTACTGCGTGTTAGAATCCACGCGTTCACACGTACCAGTACCAGTATGTACTAGTATGTGTACCAGACACATAAAATTGTCATTATTGCATTATTTTCACGACACAGAATTGTCATTAATGCAGTATTTTTCGACACAGAATTAATGCATTATTATTGCGCGAGTTAAACGCCCAATCCGGTGTGGATTGGGCGTTTATATTAGTTTATATAATTATAATCTTGAGGCGGGATCTTCCCGCCTCAAGATTATAATTTTTCGAAATTCTTTTTCTAACCCCAAAAGCTTTGGTTTAGGTTTTACAGCCGGCCGCCTGCCTGACACTATCCCTTTGGGTATGCTGTTGTTGGTAGTTTGCCCTCCACCATTTGGGTGCCCCAAGGTGCTTATTAATTTAAACAGGGCAATCACCCTTAGTCGACTTTTACGACATCCATGGGATGAGTCGGGGCTGGACTGTTCTATGTTATTTGTTCGCTCCCAGGCCAGAATGATTGACCCAAAAAAGACATTCAACAAATCTTATTTATTGACACGAAGACTTATTTGCATAAGAAATCATTCTGTGCATTTTAAACAATTATATTTGATTTGTAGTTAAAATGTTCATATAATTTTATTTCATGTGTTTTAATTCATACTAGATAGGTATTATCCGTTTTTCTTAACAGTCAGCATGACTGCTACGGTAAAGCAACCATAAATTTCGTCTAATATGTGAGTAGTTCATATACTGAAATAAGCTAATTTGTCCACTGTCGTACTAGATCCCCCCCAATCATAACCAGACATGCCCACAATGCATTTTTGGGAGTTATATTTATTGTGTTAATAAATGTTCAAGCTAGGGAGAGACGAATTATAAGCCTATCAAGTTAATATTAAAATAGAGGATTCTCTTTATAACATTTGTGCATTTTTTTTCTATTCCCAAGCAATCATTTTTTATATAGAACTATTGATGTGGGTAGGTAATAGAAGATTTTTTTTCGTTTGGATCCAACCATAATTATTATCACGCCATGCCATTCTCTGATACGTGTAACAGTGATGGATAGTTCGTAATAGACGAAATTGTATTTCTTGTACATGTCCGACAGATGGCAATAGGCTAGCCACGTCTTACATGGGACCTGACAATTTCAAGAAGGAGGAAGACTACATCCCAACTGCGTCAGGAATCACGCTATCTTCTGATCGGTGGAGCAATTAAATAAAACAACAATTACTATTCGATAACATTTACTATAAATAAACGGCTACTTAACTCTAAAAGCCGGGGTCCCACCCGGTGTATTCACTTGCGTCTACCATCCGGTAGCATACTATGGTGTCCCCCGGTTGTACTTCGATCGTGGAATCGCCTAGCCGCAGCCCGCATTCTTGGTCGCGTTTGATGGTCGCCACTTCCTCTTTCAGATGCTTCATGGAAGCCAATTTGCCTGTGGAAAATTGATTGAAATAGCGTCATTAAGCTTGAGACCCTGACTCTTGGCGGTCTACATATATCCGCCTTTCTCACGCCACTGCGTGTTAAAATAAGAGTGACAAGGACGCAAAGACTCGATCGAACGAAATATACTTCCAGAGTAAGACCTCTGTTTCTGGTCTGTTAAGAATACAGAAACGCTACTCAAAGTTTGAGTCTGATAAAAGTATTGTTAAAATTGACGTTTTTTTATACAAAATCTGACAGGTTCTACTTAACTATTTAAGCAGTGCTCAAAATTTGAGCAGCGTTTTTGAATTGGGGGGAGAGAGAGACAGAGAGATGACTTCTCGGCTCTAAAAAAAGATAATAATATCGCTCATCATCATCATCATCACCACCAGCCCTTTAATGTCCCCACTGCTGGGGCACGGGCCTTCCCTATGGATTGAAGAATATAGGGAGATTGGGCCATTCCACCACGCCCAGTGCGGGTTGGTTGGTATTATCGACTGCAGATGCAGCCGGGACCACCGTCTTAACGTGCCTTCCGAAGCACGGAGGAACTCGAGATAATAATTTTTTGGTCACCCATCCAATGACCGGCCTTAGCGAACACTGCTTAGTTTACGCAATCGCAGGCCAAGCTCGCTATGCCACTGCGCTAGCGAGCTCCCCACATAACGGCGACATTAGGTACTAATTAACGTTGATTGGAGTCACTGTATGTACAGAGAGAATAGTGTTAGCCAGAACAGTAGGACCAAGCGGCATACCGTCATACAACAACTGCTGCCCGCGGTACAGGCGGTACGAGGCGGCCCTGGCCAGCGCGCCCCGCACGCAGCGGCACCCCGCCACCGGCACCCTGCGCCGCCCCTCCGACACCAGGAACTGCTGCACCACGTTCGCCTCGCCTGCCAAGACCATCACCCTCATCATCATGTCCTTTTACGGCGGGTTTCAATATTCTGTCTACAGTTAAAAGGAAGCTTACTAAAGTTTAGTTACATACATAAATCACGCCTATATCCCCGAAAGGGTAGGCAGAGGTGAACTAGCACAAGCGTTTCGCCAATTGTGTTAGGTTCCATGTAATAGGTGGCGAGCCTATTGCCATTTATATTGCCGGGCACAGAAGTCGCAGTAGGTACATTGCTAGGTGGTATAAGAGGAACGCTGCTCACGCCTATATATAAATATACTAAAAATATAAATATTTTTTACACAGACACCTATCATCTAGCACAAAGTTAGTAGCCTAAGCACTTGTGTTATGGATACTAGATGACGGAAAATATTTTTAAAATCATAATAATTATGTAATAAATGATGAAAATATACTACATAAACATATACACAACCGTGACTCGGGGAACAAATATTTGTGTTCATCACAAAATTTACCCCTACCAGGATTCGAACCCGGGACCTCTTGACCAATAGGTACCCAGCGATCTGAGCATTCGACCAACCCGGCCGCCTAAAATGCTCACTATTAACCAGCATTTAGTAGCTTAAGGTGCTTAATAGAGAGCAATGTATAACGAAACGCGTCTTACTCGCGAGTACATCTGGACGGGGTCTAGTGGTTCGCCCACTGGAATTAAGATTCAGAGGTCCCGCGTTCAGATGTTCCAAAATGTATAGAGTCTGGCTCATATTTACAGTTATTCAAAATAAAGCTCTGTTTTTTGGCTTGTTGTATTGTATGTTTAGGCTTACATTGCAACTCAACAGCCTAGCCTACCGTCATGGCTAGCCTAGGTGATGACGGAAGGAAGATGTCACTTTAAAACATTGACGTACATATTTTATTTGACATTAGATCGGCACCTACTTACAGATGTACGGTTTTAAAAGATCTTCGACTGTCATCGTCACTTAGCTTAACATCAGATGAGATGAAGACCAAGATACCATGTTTAGCATAAGAAAAAAAGACTACATAATCACCAGCCCTTTAATGTCCCCACTGCTGGTGCACGGGCCTTCCTTATGGATGGAAGAATACAGGGGAATTTTTTTATAAAAAAAAGACTACGCTACTATCTGTACTTCACCTAGAACCTCCTCCTCCTGTCTCTTCGGTATCCTGAGGTTGATTTCCTCCTTGACGTCATCGACCAGTTTGTAGATGACGTTCAATCTCTTTACCGAAATGCCCTTCTGCTTAGCTTCCACCCCTAGAGACGGCGGGCACTCCACGTTGAACGCGTATATCACAGCTTTGAACGCTTCTGCTACCTGTAACATCAAACATACATATATGATAAGAGAAAGGTGTGGTTTGAAACAAGACGTAATGACAAAAATTGAGAAAGTGACGCTCGCATGGTTTGATCACGTCAAAATAATGAAAGTCAAGGTCAAAATTCAAGGTTTATTCGAATCTGCCCAGCTAGCATGACAACCGAAACATTATATGATATAGTAATTTATCGCTTTGAACTGTTAATAACCATTGGATTTCTGACAGGTCAAGGCGATAAATGGCTAAACCATAAAGCCTTTGAGGTAGCATATATCGTTTTGAACTCTCACAACTCTAATGATTTTTGACAGTTCTAAGCGATAAATGGCTTATCTTACCAGTGTTTCGGTGGTCATGCTAGCCAGGCTGGTATTATTACAATACACTTTCGTTCGTAAGATTCGTCAAGACGCTAGACATTAAAAACCCGTGTGTCCAAAGGAGGACAGGAGTGCTCAGTATGCCTCAGTCTATAATGATAGGTCTCCAAAACCCACCCACGTTCCGACCCGCCAACGTGTCCACCCACGCCTCCTAGCAAAACGGCACGAGAAACTCATCATTTTCAACGAGTTATGACATTGCAGGTACATTGTAAATTATGCACCATACAATCCTACAACACGCCCATCACATTAACCGAAATTTATACCATACATAAATGTCGCCAATTTATCTAGGCAGAGGTGAATTAACACCCACGATTGGGCAATCTCTACAGCGAAGTGGCTAGCGCGCTCCGCCTGCAATTGCGGAAACTCAGCAATATTCGCTAATACCGTTCATTGGACGGGTGACCGAAAATTTACTCTCTCCAGGTCCACCGTGTTTCAGAAGGCACGTTAAGGCGTTGTTTAGCACACCAACCTGCACTAGTCCTTAGTGATGGGTCATCTCTTTATTTCTTCCATCCGTTCGAAAGGTATTCGATTTTAATTTTAACATTATATGTTAGGAAATTTAGTATAAAGATTTTGGTGGTTAGAAAATGTTCAAAAATTATGCTCTCGATGCGGGAATCGAACCCGCGTCCACTGCAATCCGGGCAGGTGCCTAACCGCTCGGCCAACCAAGACACTAAAGGTAAGCTGCCAATACATTGTTTTTTGACAGTTCAACGCGATAAATGGCTTTATTACATCGTGTTTCGGTGGTCATGGTAGGGGGCTGGTGTTGACTTACCTCAATGTCGTTAGGGGTGACCGGACCCACCCCGAAGTGCACCAGATCCAGTTTGACCTTGTCGTGTTCGTCGTACGTCTCCAGTATGTCCAGGATGGCTTCCACAGAGCCGTCCACGTCGCCTGTTCGGGAAATTATTGCAATAAAAATATTGTACCGATGATTTTAAGGTGGGAAATGACATTTGATGACGAGATTTTAATTTTCCATTATTTAAGCTAAATTATCTTTTAATAGACCCTCTACACAGAAATAAATATGGAAGTGAGTTTCAGGGTGAAATTACAAAAAAATTTTTCAATCTTTTTATAGTTTTTAAAAATATTACGGTGGAAAAAGAAAACATGTTGTGCCGACCCCGGAGCGGGAAGGCAGGAGGAAGATAATTTTTAACATTTACAATGAGGATATTATTTCTGTATATTATAAACATTTAAGAATTAATCAAAGTAATCGTGAGTCAAGTGATAGACGAAGGTCGATTCTTCATATAGTATTTTATTTCACTAATTCGTTTAGTGGCAATTGGTTGTAACCGAGACGAGCAAGCTGAGTATTATGCCAAAGCAGATTGGTTTGGTGGTCATGGACAAACGGACAATGTAGTTTTGTGGTTATGCTCGACCGTGTGCGGTGATCATGTGGTATAGTGTAGCTAGTATAGTATATGTAGTATCATGGAACGAATAGAAAACAAATTTCAGAGAGTGTTTGGCGCGTTTCGTGGTGTCAGTCAGATTTTTTTTCGATAATTCTAAAATTGGTTTCAGAGTGGATTTTATGCAGTGAAAGTGGTGTTATTTTGATGCACAAGTATCCGTGTTGATGTGCAAATATGCAGAATTAGTGAAAATAAGTCTTGTGATGTGTTTGGTGTTGTGATGAAGATCACTATAAAAAGTGGTTTTATCCATTTCATCAGTCACCATCATGAACTCTGTTACCATTAAATTCGCTCCAAGCACTCCCTAGATGCGTTAAAGTATGTGACACCCATATTTTAACGTAAAATTCATTTCATTCATACATTTCACCCACTCATTATCTCATATTACTACAGATAAAATATACACTAAAGACATGGCTAGACCCTTTGCCTTCTCTAAAATATAGGGAGAATTTAAGAAAAAAAAAACAAATGTCAATTTTTGACAGCTTCTCTTACATTTACCGCTTGGTGACGGCAGAGTAGAATACAATTGTCACCACCCCAAATCTCTCCCGTGGGTGTCGTACAAGGCGACTAAGGATAAATCAGTGATGAGGAATGGGCAGCAGCGTTCCTCTTATACCACCTAGCAATAGTACTGCGACTTATGTGCCCGATAAATGGCAATAGGCTCGCCACCAATTACATGGGACCTGACATAGTTGGCGAAACGTGGGTGCTAGTTCACCTCTGCCTACCCCTTCGGGGATATAGGCGTGATCTATGTATGTATGTATGTTCTCTTAAATAATGACACGACGGTCGCCATGTTGTTTTCTCTGCAATACGTCAGTTTGATAAATTTGTATTCTATTCGTTCGAATAGATTGCCCACTGGCCAGGGGGACTGGACCATGTGGTATGGTGGCAAGGGGTCAACATGTTAAAATTTTATAATATTATTCAAATACTTACGTACTTTTGCTAAATATATGTGGAGGTTTGTAATTAGCTATAAGGAGTTATATAGTGAATATTTTAGTATTTAACAGCTGTAAAGCTTTCTCAAAACAAATAAATAAATACCTTTGACGAGCAGACTGAAAGTGGGATGGTCGTCGTGCTGAATCATCTTGGCCCTCGGCCCCTCCTGCCGGGCCCGGTAGCGGCCCATGGCGCGCTTCCGCTGCAGCGCGGCGCGGTACACCGCCCGGTGCGCCGCCTGCTGCGCCTCGATCGCGCCCACGTCGGAGGCCTGCCGCTGCCGCATGAGGGCGGCATGCCGCCAGCGCATCACTTCGTTGGCGCGCTTCTGTACATTCATAATCACATCAGCCCGGCTAGCATGACCATCCAAACACTATCTGCCGCACTCAGAGACGTTAATTAACTTTAATGAGTATTTAATGTCGAAATTTTTCATTCAAATCTAGACCATAGACCCGGCAAGAATAGCGACTAGTTTTGAATTGCCATTTTTTGACGTTAAGTACTCATTAACGTTATTTAACGTCTCTGAGTGCGGCAGTTTATGATATAGCCATTTATCGCGTTGAACTTACAAAAATCATTGGATTATTGACAGTTCAAAGCGATAAATGGCTATATATTAGGTTGGGGAAAAAGTCTTTTCGCATTATAGTATGTATAAACTTGTAATAAAATCTCTTTGGCTATACTATTTGTATCTGGCTGGTTTTGGTATCATTGAAAGTTAAAATTTGAAAGAACATTATTCCAAATTCAAATTAGGAAAATGTGTGATTTTCATTTGTTTTTCGTACCGCCAAGATGAGTGAATCTAATGAAGAAATTCGATACATTTTAAAATTTTACTACAAAAAAGGTAAAAATGCAACGCAAGCCGCGAAAAAAAATTGCGATGTTTATGGACCTAGTGCAGTGTCTGTGAGAGTAGCACAAATTTGGTTTAAGCGTTTTCAATCCGGAAATTTTGATGTCAAAGATGCACGTCGCTCTGGTCGCCCTATTACAGATAAAATGGATGCCATTTTTGAAAAAGTGGAGCAAGATCGGCATGTCAGTAGTTACGACGTAGCTGAAGAACTGGGAATTGACCACAAAACAGTTTTGGCGCATTTGAAAAAAACTGGGTACACAAAAAAGCTCGACATTTGGGTACCTCACGAGCTCACTGAAAGAAACCTAATGAACCGTGTACTCATTTGTGATTCTTTATTACGACGTAATGAAACCGAACCATTTTTGAAGAAGCTGATAACTGGTGATGAAAAGTGGATCACGTACGACAAGAACGTGCGAAAAAGGTCGTGGTCAAAGGCCGGTCAGGCTTCACAGACTGTGGCGAAACCCGGGTTAACTCGCAACAAGGTGATGCTGTGTGTGTGGTGGGATTGGAAGGGCATTATTCATTATGAGCTGTTACCACCAGGCAGGACCATCGATCGATTCTGAACTCTACTGCGAACAACTGATGAGATTAAAGCAAGAAGTTGAGAGAAAGCGGCCGGAATTAATCAACAGAAGGGGTGTGGTTTTTCATCATGATAACGCTAGACCTCACACATCTTTAGCCACTCAGCAAAAATTAAGAGAGTTTGGCTGGGAGGTGTTAATGCATCCGCCGTATAGTCCTGACCTTGCACCTTCAGATTTCCACCTGTTTCGGTCTCTTCAGAATTCTTTAGGCTGTGTCAGGTTAACATCACGAGAGGACTGCCAAAACCACTTGTCGCGGTATTTTGACCAGAAGTCCCAAAATTTCTATAGCAATGGGATCATGTCCCTACCTACAAGATGGCAAAAAGTTATCGAACAAAATGGTACCTACATACTTTAGTTAAATGTAAATAAACTATATTAAAAAATGTTTTCAATTTTCTTAAAAAATGCGAAGAAACTTTTTCCCCAACCTATTATTTAAGATATAGCCTTAAGGTCTTATTTAATTATTCAAATCAAGCTTATGTAAGTGTTAAATCCAATGACTTTTTACTATTCAACGCGATAAATAGCTATATTATATCGTGTTTCGGTGGTCATGCTAG
Organism: Cataclysta lemnata; assembly: GCA_963931975.1. Lineage (NCBI taxonomy): Eukaryota > Metazoa > Arthropoda > Insecta > Lepidoptera > Crambidae > Cataclysta > Cataclysta lemnata. Next base: position 12,706,912 of record OZ008355.1, read on the forward strand.
CCGGGCAGGACTGAGCACTGTCTAAGTAGTTATGGTAAAACCAAACATTAATGCGTACGGCATAGGGTTTACTTTGGAAAACAAATTATATTGGCGTGTGGTGGCGGCAGAGTAGAATACAATTGTCACCACCCCAAATCCCTTCCGTGGGTGTCGTACAAGGCGACTAAGGAATAAATCAATGATGAGGAACGGGCAGCAGCGTTCCTCTTATACCACCTAGCAATAGCAGTGTACTGCGACTTTTGAGCCCGACAAATGGCAATAGGCTCGCCACCTATTACATGGGACCTAACATAATTGGCGAGACGTGGGTGCTAGTTTCACCTCTGCCTACCCCTTCAGGGATATAGGCGTGATTTTTTTGTGTATGTATGTTAATACAATGTTGGCTACCTCACCTCCGAGCTGACCTCCAAGACCTGGTCCCCGGCGGAGGGCAGTTCCCGCCATCCGAGCACGCTGACGGGCATGGCCGGAGGAGCCTCCTGAACCGACTGCCCGTCCGCCGTGTTCAACACTCGAACCTGCGATTCACATTGTTTATGACGAAAACTGCTCAATTCCTGTCGATACCTACTCGTCAACTGAGACGACACGACCACATCAAGCAACAGGGGATCGGACAAATTTTCGGAAAGTAAGTGTTTTTTAAATTAATCTTCATGGATACTTATTCCAGTAGAAAATAAAATTTTATTTATTTATAGGTGTTCAACTCAAAACAATGTGTTTTGTATTATTTGTTTAAAAGTGCCGCCAAAAAGCCGCCACGTTATGTATCTGACAGCGCGTGATGTCATTTGTGATCGTATAAATTGGAAAAACTAATGGGTTGTATACCCGTTTCATACATCGAACCCGGGACCTCGAGATCGAATTCCGTTGGCCCAACCACCAGATTCGGTAGTTTCCACAATAAAAGCGCTTAAGATGCTCAATTTGTGCTAGATGATAGTTGTTCAGAGACAAGTCAAAGCATGCATGTTAAAAGCATTACGTAATTAGAAGATTCTAGCATGTCATTGTTGAACTAGTTACAAATAAATAATATAGATGGCGTGACAGGCGAGTTGCATCGCGCTATTGAGTTCTGCAATATACACTCATTTTACTTTGGAAATTCATATTGTTTTCACTTCTCATGGTCTAAAAGTGCTTATTTGTGCAGGATATAGGCTGCACAAAATGGAATTTTGTGCTCTAGACTCTAGAGCATTAACGTATCTACTCATAAATTTGTCTATATTAAGGCAAAGACAATGAGCCATGCAAACACAATAAGAAATTCAGAGATAGAATTTGTTATTTTATAATATTTACTTCAATTTATTTGCCTAATGTGTTTTTAAGACAATAAAAGATATTAAAATTTTAATTCAAGTAGGTATGGCAGGTTATTAAATTAATTTAAGAAAATTATTATTTCAAAATTAATTTAATACTTGGCTGTATATGTCTGCAGCCCAAGCCTAATATTAATGGGAAAAACAATTTCCTTTAGTATTCAAAACTGTACTAATTTTAGTTTGAATTTTAAGAAATGTTATAATAAACTACTGTTTAATTTCCTCACAATCGAAGTGAAAAGCAGAGTTTCTAACTCGTCCACAAAACCATTTGTATCCTCGACATTACTATCAGCCCTCGCCGAAGTCTCCGACAAAAATGATTCGTTTTGTGCACTTGATGGAAAATCTACTATTTATTTTAGTAATAGCCATTTCCAAAACCCTTTTTGGGACATTGGACAATAGTACTCAGTGGCGAACAGAAATATTGATTAAACGGTCACGGCGATAGTCACCTTAGCCCACCCCGTGCCAGCGACGATGACGCTGCCCCGCCTTAGCGTGCCTCGCTGCACTAGAACTGTCGCCTGTTTCCTGTAAAACGGAAGCATTAGGGTACATTTCCACCAGAGAGAATCATTAGAATCACTCCTTTTTGACGGCCGCCTTGGTCGGATGCTCAGATTGCTGGGTATTGGCCAAGAGGGTCCGGGTTCGAATCCTGGTAGTGGCAAACTTTGTGATGACCACAAATGTTTGTTTCCGAGTCATGGTTGTGTATATGTTTATGTAGTGTATTTTCAACATTTACATACATAATTATATTAAAAATATGTCCGTCATCTAGTATCCATAACACAAGTGCTTAGGCTACTTACTTTGGGCTAGATGATAGGTGTGAGTGTAAAAAAAATAAAAATATTATCTATTATTATTTTACATGCTTTTGAAAATAGAGGTATTGTCCACTTAACTTTATAAGCAGTGCTCAAAATTTGAGTAGCGTTTCTGTACTCGGAGGTTAAAGTCAAACATTTTTCATTTAAATCTAGACCATAAGACTCAAGACGCAAGAAAAGCGACTAGTTTCAAATTGTCATTTGTTGACATTTAGTATTCATTATCATTAATTGACGTCTCTGAGTGCATGCGGCAGTAGGAACGTCTTGAAAAGCTCACCCCGTCCTAGCATCCAACAGGGCTTCGATGACGACCCCCTCCACGTACCCCCCAGGGTCGGCCCTCAGTTCCATCAGCTGCGCTTGCAGCGTCAGCGCCTCGACCAAGGTGTCCAAGTTCTTCTTCTTCAAAGCGGACACCGGGATCGCTTGGACGTCGCCGCCTAGCGCTTCGCACACCACGCCGTGTTGGGCCAGGGAGTGCATCGTGTGCTCCTGTTGGAAGAGGAGTCGCGATGTTATCTTTACTAATTTATTTATTATTTATTTATGGCCAGATCCAGCGATCTGTATTGGCCAAGAGGACCCGGGTTCGCGTCCTGGTAGGGGCAAATTTTGTGATAAAGACAAATATTTGTTCCCGTTACGATTCGAATATATGTATTATTATTTGTAAAACCAAAGAAAAACAAGACTGTTAAAAGTTCTGTTCTTTAGGTCCTTTTTTACAAAAAAAAAAAAAAATCTCCGAATAGGCAAAAATAATAATAATTGAAGACAAAATTATTAACGTACCAATACATTCTGAACCGAAATTTTCACATTTGACACATAAGTGATACCGCCCAGATGGACAATAGGACATAGTAGAATAATTTTATTACACACGCTGGCGCCGTCGTACGTTTTGGACAACCCTAACCCCCGAATACAGAAACGCTATTGAAAGTTTGAGTCCCGCTTAACATTTAAATATTGTCAAAATTGACGTTTTTCCATACAAATTCTGACAGGTAGTGTCCACTTAACTTTATAAGCAGTCCCCTAAATTTGAGTAGCTTTTCTGTATTCGGGGGTTAGTTATTAGAGCAGTATGGATTGGAATGTTGTCATTCCAATCGCTCTCTCCGTTCATCGGTCTCTCGACATGGTCCGTTCCGTCTCTTTTCTATACATTCATTCATCACTAGCACCTTTCCGGTGTAATGGATGATATGAATCAAAAGGGAGTGAATGGCTCGATGACGTCTGACCGATATGAATGGAAGAGGAAACATACTGCGCCGACCGCAGATAGATTGGGAGCAGGGTAGGGAGAAGAAGTTTTAAAATAAGTTCAAGTTACTATAATATTAAGCAAAGACGTAAGTTCAAGGCATACCTACAATGTTTACACCTGGCTTGTCGATTTTGTTGACCGCTACTAGTATGGGAACTGTAAAAGAGAATATTTCTGTTAGGGTGTTACCAAACCAAAATCGATCGACAAAGTATTAACATGGCAATATACATCTAAATGCCCAATAAATCAGGTAGACTAGAATTGTTTATTTTTTTAAACTCTGTTTGAAAGATTGTTTCCATCAGACCGCATACCATTCAAAGTTGAATTGCTTCAAATTAATCAACGTACTTTGTTGACCGAATGCTGTACGCAGCCTTAAAATATAATAAATGTTAGAACAATTTTAGTAATTTTTCTGTCTCGGTTTGCCTGTGACAAGCGAGTAGATGATTTTATGACGGCTGACAGAGTAATGATTGGAACTGGTCAATTTTTATTTGCATAAATAATTATTTAACTTACAGCTACTGTTAAGATTTCCAAATATTTTCTTTGGTTTCGTTGAAATTATATCATACAATGAAACATATTGACAGAAACCTTTATGAAAATGGTTTATGTTAAGGGTTTCTTCCATAGAAAGTCAGTTTTAAACCATGATAAAAAAAAAATGTCACCACCCACCATTAGCCTCCCTGGCCATCCTGATAGACTCAACGGTCTGCTCCATCACCCCATCATCAGCTGCCACGACCAACACGACGATGTCCGTAGCGTGGGCGCCTCTGGACCGCATCGCCGTGAACGCTGCATGGCCCGGGGTGTCGAGAAACGTCACCTTTTCACCGGATTCCAGTTTCACTGCGCAGGAGTCGATCGTTCAATAGGCATACTCGAATAAATCCCGTTCAAGATCACTTCTTACAAACAAAAGCGGCACAACTCAAACACGCATCGAATATATTTTGATCCCCGTGATAATGCCGTGTGGTGACCGTGGGCAGAGTAGAATACAATTGTCACCACCACAAATCTCTCTCGTGGGTGTCGTACAAGGCGACTAAGGATAAATCAGTGATGAGGAATGGGCAGCAGCTTTCCTCTTTTACCACCTAGCAATGTACTGCGACTTTTGTATGCCAATAGACTCGCTATCTATTCCATGGGACCTAACATAATTGGCGAAACGTGGGTGCTAGTTCACCTCAGCCTACCCATTCGGGAATATAGGCGTGATTTAAGTATGTATTGATCCCCAGATGAGAATTAACACGCACGTTTCGCCAATTATACTAGGTCCTATGTAATATGGGGCGATCCTATTGCCATCGATGTTGCACGAAATCGCAGTACATTGCTGGTGCCATAATAAGAATGTCACTGCCCTTTCCTCAATAGCTGTTTTAACTCTTAGTTGGCTTGTTGGACATCGAGGGAGACTTTCGGGGTGGTGACAATTGTATTCTGCTTTGCTGTCACCACACAAAATGTTTAATATTTAATACTCAGGCTTATACAAATGTACACATCTTCACTTCAACTAACCTTCAAAGGCGCCTATATGTTGCGTGATGCCTCCAAACTCCTGGTCTACTACTGAAGTGTCTCTAAGTGAGTCAAGAAGTGTCGTTTTCCCATGGTCCACATGTCCCATGACACAAACTACGGGAGGTCGAGGTCTTAGAGCTTCAGGCGGTGATGGAGGTTCCGGTACTGCATCCCTATTCTAAAGACATATCAGTTAAAATTTAAGATAAATTGACATAAATATTGATATTTTTAATATGAAAAAAAGCAGAATTAATTTAATCATGAGTAGCTTGTATATGAGCAGTGACAAAATAAATGCAGTAAATTAAGTCTAATATTTGAAATAAAAGTCTAATATATTAAAATCTTGTTTCATCGTGTTTGTTATTGAACTCCTCCGAAACGGCTTGACTGATTATTATGAATTTTTTTTGTGGATAATTGGTAGGTCTGAGAATTGGTTATAAGCTTTTTTTTAGCCTAGGAGAAAATAGCAATACAATGTTTGCCAAGTTAGCTAGTTACAGATAAAATTCAATTAGATTAATTGAATTTTATTTGTAACTATCATAATTAGTTATTGCATTTATTAAATTTTTATATCCCAATGCATAGTTTGTTGTTTGGTATAATAAACTTTAAAAATATACCTTTATGAATTTAATAATAAACTTGTCAATAGGATTACCTTTTCTTCCTCAACTTCCTTGTCAGGTTGTGCAACAATTTTAAATCTAAATCCAGAAATCTTCACTATATCTCTTATTATTTGTGGATTATGTATTATAGTGTTGTTCTTATATTCAATGTCTGATGTTTTGTCAGCAAATTCTAATGCTTTATAAACATGATCTGAAATGCAATATTGTTTATTTAATATTTATTCTTCAGTCGTTTTAATTGTCTTCACTATTCCCTAAGGCAGGAAAAATTAGGGATTTTGGTATATAACAATTATTACCTAGCAAGATACTGCAATTTGCCTGATAGAAGGCAATAGGCTTGCCCTATATTACATGGACCAAACATGCATAGTCAAAATGTGGGTGTTAAGTCATCTCTGCCTACCCATTCCAGGATGAATAAATAAATATTACTTACACTCACACCTAAATAGGCATGAAATATGTATGACAGTGTACAATAAAAAGTAACATATTTTATACAGTAAGTTTACATATCTCACTTTGATAAATTTAAATACCAATGACCTTTTTAGATTTAAAAAAAATACAAAAGTACTTGCTTATATCTTTGTGCAATACTGTAGCTATATCTTGTACTGTCATATTACGCCATATTCCAACCACTTCAGATCCAGCTTTAGGGGAGTATCTAATAGCTTCACGTTTCCTTGTATTACCTGGTATCTGCGGGAACACGTATTTCATTAAATAATAGGTATTATAAATAGGTAAATTATATACATCAACATGAATTATAAATTTTTAGTAAATAACCTTTTCCTCTTCTGGTCTTCTCTTTTTGTAACATACCAAAGATATGGATAATTGTCTGGAAAATTGTTTATGTAATGAATTTCTACAAAATTCATTAACTTTATATGAGAAGTCTCTTTTGGTTAATCTTAAAGGTAACCTGTAAATGAAATTAATGCGATTTCAGTAAATGGAACATCAAATTTTAGTTATCAAATAACGTACCTACTAAAAATGTCTCTATCTTACCAGCGGGTTATAATACTTTTATACATATTATATCATTTATCTTGAACAAAATAAGAGTATTTTGATGAAATATTCGTTAGGTTATATGAAGAAAATATAATATCAAATATAGAACATTGCTAACACGTTGCACGTAGCTGGGTATGATACAGGGAACTAAATTTGGGAACAGGGAACAATTAATGAAACTATACTTTTCAGTTAAATGCAGCTAAATCAGGAAGTAGTAGAATAAAATATTGAATTTATAAACAGCAGCTGAACCCGACGCATATGACAGTGACAGATTTGCAGACGCAGACGACATTGACAACCGCGTTTCGTTCGTTATGGTTGTTTTGTTCCAACGAGAATGTAGGCGCGTTTCGTTTGATCATGTGGAGTGTGTGAAATAATAAACCAAAGTGCTATCAATTTCATAGACGATAGAAATTGAAAATTAAAAGGTAAATTCATAGACAATGACTATTTATGTCCGCCATTCATTCATTCTTTCGAGTTGGTTTTTCGTTTTACGATTCCAAAAACGCAAGATTTGTCATCGAAGTCTACGCACTCAAGTTAATCACCTAATCTACTAACCTATGCGGAGTAAACTCAGCTGAAACAAACCTGGCCACGAGTCGAGGCATCTTCACCACAATAAGTGTAGTGTAACATTGGAGTGACGTGATCCATCCGTGAGATCGTATCGTAATTTCGTAATTCCAACGATGCTTTTGCTTCCCTTTTACGTTATCGGTTTCGACGATCGTTTAAGTGCCTGATGGTGCAGAAACTATGTGTGATTAACGGGAAGAAATCATAGGACTCAGTATGGGGGCGTTTTTGAATAAGCCCGAAACTAAGAAATATAATGAGAACGGGGAAGGGAATGGTCTTCGCTATGGCGTGGCGTCGATGCAGGGTTGGCGAGTGGAGATGGAAGACGCGCACCACGCGCAGTTAACGTTGAACGGTACTCTATCGGACTGGTCTTACTTCGCTGTGTTCGATGGACACGCGGGAGCCCGGGTATCAGCACATTGTGCGGACAACCTCCTCGAATGCATCCTGCAGACGGAAGAATTCCGCCGCGATGACATCGTGGAGGCTATTCGCGCCGGCTTCCTCGACTTGGACAAAAAAATGCGGGAACTGCCCGAACTGTCCAACGGCGAAGAGAAGTCGGGATCTACAGCAGTTTGTGCGTTTGTGTCCCCGAAGCAAATATACATCGCTAACTGCGGTGATTCTCGGGCAGTGCTGGCTCGTAATGGCGCGCCGATCTTCGCGACACGCGATCATAAACCGGAGTTGCCGTCGGAGAAGTCGCGTATTGTACAGGCCGGAGGCTCGGTTATGATCCAGCGCGTAAATGGCAGTTTAGCAGTGTCTCGAGCTCTTGGTGACTATGAGTATAAGAAAGTTCTCAATCGTGGTCCCTGTGAGCAACTTGTGTCCCCCGAGCCTGAAGTTTCTGTACATGAAAGATCGGAGGCAGAGGATGAGTTTTTGGTGCTTGCTTGTGATGGAGTGTGGGATGTTATGAGTAATGAGGCGCTATGCGCTTATGTGCACTCATTACTGCTACTCACAGATGATCTAACAGTAATAACTAATCAGGTCATTGACACATGCTTATACAAGGTAATTATGACATTTTAAGCTGTTTTTACATACCAATACAGCACTTTTGAATTGGTGCATGTAGGTAACTTATTCTGTAAAAATTCTGTGTGTTTGTGTCTGATTAATTAGTAAATTTTGTGCGCTATGTAAAACACAACTTAAGACACTATTGTTGGCAACAAATTTAACCCACTAATAACAGATGCCACAAACAAATTTAAAGTTAAAAGATGTTAAAGTTTATATGCAAGTGACCAGTAGGCCTATTCGCTAACTTTTTTTGACACTTGAGAGTGATAATCACTGAACTATTTACTGATCCATTACTACTTTACTATATCGATTTTTTTGACACTTGTCTTGTGAAAACAGCAATGGACAAGTAAATAGTTCAGTAATCATCACTTTCAAATGTCAAAAAAAGTTAGCGAATAGGCCTACAGGCTCATATCAATTGTGTTTTTAATTTATGACATGTTTTTATAAAGATTATTAAAGAAAACATAAACAATATCACCAATATTTATTGTTTGTTACACTTTTTAGGGAAGCAAGGACAACATGAGTATTGTGCTGGTGGTGTTTCCTGCTGCTCCAAAGCCTAGTCCTGAGGCCCAGAAGGCAGACCGGGAGCTTGACGAGACGCTTCGACAAAGACTCACAGGTTGCTATCATTCGCTACTGCATGCTTGTATGCATAAGGGTAGGAAACGGAGGGTTAGGACCAGAGAAATAGAAAGTAGAACTAGTAAAGAAGCAAGGGGTTGATACTACACAAAGAACCAATAATATTAAACACATCACTGAAATGTCAATGCATAGTTTATGAATTCTTTCTGCTGAGTTTTCATTACTATGACCATTTAAGGGGCTCCTGAAAATAATATTATAAATTTGTATTGACTTAAATTACAATATAACAGTTACAAAAGTACTAAAGTACAAAGTATATTAATATCAACACTTGTGTATACAATATTTCAAGGGTACTTGTGGTATATTATGTGATAATATGTCATAAAATATACACAGTTAGTGTGGCATGTGATACTAATGTGGTTAACTTAACGGTAAAACTTTAACCTTATTATGTGTTAGCTTGTATAAAATAGCAATGATAAATTATTTGAAAATTTTCCACTTCAGTAATAATATTAATCAAGAAAAGTTTTCATGGTACAAGAAAAGTCAGTGTACCTATTTAAAATTTTTACTCTTTATTAGTATGCTAAGTGATTCTAAACTTGACAACAATTTTTATTAGTTAGCATCACTGAGTAGTGAATTTATAAAATTATACTTACAAAATAGAAATGCCATAAGAATTGCCAAAATATTAACAATTATTTTATTTTCAGTAACATGCTACCTTTTTTTTAGCATAAATAGGTAGGTGGTATTAAAAAAGACATGATTAGAATGTGAATTCTGATCTAGAATATTAAAAAAATGTATGTCTTAGAAGTAATTTTAAGGTTATATAAATTTTATTAAGCCTAATAATGTTCATAATACTTGTTCTGAAAATTTGTGATAAGATAGCCAGCTCGTCTGTGGTTAAGGGTTCCAGGTAAAGCTCGATTCCATCTCTGGCCATAATTGTCACTCTCCATTGGGTGAAATGAAGGCCAAAAATTCCCTGTTTAGCATCAAAAATAAATATTATGCCATTTGAAAGCATAATACTACTGTAAAGACAGACACAGTGTACCAAAATAATGCACACCTTGTTCCACTTATTCTAATGCATGGTTAAATTGGAATCCTTGCAAGTGAGGCAGTTGGATGTCTGCTTATAACCTTGTGTGTTCATATATAATTCAAAAATGATCATTATGGGCCAAATGACATCATTCCATATTTTACAGACTATTATTGAGAATTTGTGCCAAATTATAGTAAAATAAAATCCTTCTTCTGCCTGCCTTGCTCCCAGTTTATCTGGGGTTGGTACAGTATGTTTGCTATTCCCTCTCTTTTGATTCACATCATCTATTACACTGATAAGGTGCTAGTGATGAATGAATGTATAGAAAACTGATGGAAAGAACCAATGAAAGGAGAGAGTAAGTAGGATGACAACATTAGTAAAATAAAACCCTTCAACATATAAGTCCAAAATTTATTTTTATAATTTTTTTATTTTCTGTGTTAGAATATTGGGCAGTTGCGCTTAAGTGTTTCTTACTATTTCCAAGAGTGCCAAAATCGCAATCGGTAATTAACAAACAATAACAAGACAGAGAGTGGTTTGATTGATTTTTAATTGCTCCCTCCTCAATTGTACAACTAATCCATAAAAACTCAGTGTCCATAACATCTATGTGGTGGCATGGTGTGGTTACCCACGAAAAACCGTGGCAAAAGGCTTCATTCCGATCTGGGCTGAATCTCCTTGTTACCTACGCCTTCATTCTCTTACCGGCCTACGATATTCTGTCGCTAAGCTGCTGGGTTGTGTGTCCATTGCTATTGCTTTCGTCTATCCGTCACTCTCACACTTTGCTATTATTCCTGATGAGTGAGAGTGACGGGTAGACGAAAGCAATCGGCTTACATAATAATCCTGCTGGTAATTTAGCAACGCAATCGCAACCGATCACATGATAGCTATTCCAGCCCGGCTAGCGTGACCACCGAAACACGATATGATAGAGCCATTTATCGCGCTAAACTTACAAAAATCAATGGATTTATGACAGTTCAAAGGGATAAATGGCTATATCTTTTATGTTAAAGCCATGTAGGCTTAATTATATAGCCGTTTATCGCTTTGGACTGTTAAAAATCCAATGATTTTTGTAAGTTCAACGCGATAAATGTCATATCATATCGTGTTTGGGTGGTCATGCTAGCCGGGCTGTGGTTTCTATAATAAATCAGAGGGTACCAAATAAAATAGTTTGAGCTTACCTACTTAGATTGATTAACGTGACCCACAAATTAAGGTCTAGTTCGGCTATAAAACCTTTTAATAAAGCCAGTTCGACGGCTGCCTTGGTCGAATGCTCAAATTGCTGGGTATTGGCCAAGAGGTCCCGGGTTCGAAACCTGGTAGGGGCAAACTTTGTGATGACCACAAATGTTTGTTCCCGAGTCATGGTTGTGTATATGTTTATGTAGTATATTTACAACATTTATATACATAATTATATTAAAAATATGTCCGTCATCTAGTATCCATAACACAAGTGCTACTTACTTTGGGCTAGATGAAAGGTGTGAGTGTAAAAATATTTATTTATTATTAGTTCATACATACATAGGTACGTCACGCCTTTCTCCCACAGGGGTAGGCATATATCACTTCAACATACGATCCTTACATACCTACTTCTTTCGCTTCATCCAATCTCATTAATCTCTTCTTGCATGCCCGTCGGTTTCGGGTACTCTTGACTTGGCCTTTTTTTAATAGACTTTCAATTTGATTATGAAAGATCCGCCTAGCTAGGCCTTCCCGTTCCGATTTCTCTATTCACTTCCGCTATATAGGTATATCCTTATTGTTGGTCTTCTTTCATTCATTCGTTTGACGTGACCTAACCATGCAAGCTTCGCTTTCTCAATTATTATCATTACATCTTCTTTCAAACCACACCTTTCTCTTATCACACTGTTGTACAATCGATCGCTCAGTCTTACTCCAGCCATGCTCCTCAACGCTCTTATTTCTGCTGCATTTGTATAGCCAGTTCCTATTCTTAAAACGCAGCGAGTGCCGAGAGGAGACCTTATCCCAAGCCAGAGTTTATAAGAGGCGTTTATTGATTACGATTAACGCCGATATTAAATGTTTTCTAACATACGTTTTACGCCCCCTATTACGTTTCAGGTTCCATGTAATTGGGCGCGAGCCTATTTCCATTCACATCGCAGTAATTGGATGGCTTCTCTGTCGTCACCAAACGGCACTGCAGTCTTCTACTGTTATTAATATTAAATTATGATTATTTCATGTTAATCCTAGCTAGTATATTCTTTATGGCTATCGAAATTCTATAGATATCCACACCTTGCCATCATTGGTGTCTCGGTTCGCGTGCTGAATTCTAATTGTTTGAATAATAGAATAGTAGGATAGTGTTAGATTTTATGAATTGTTTACGTGTCTTGAAATTACTGCGTAACAGTATCGAACTTATATTTATATAACCATGTTTGCTAGTCTATCGTGTATCCATTTTTGCCAAATTATCTTTTACAACGACTTTAAGGATTATAACGCAAATGTTTTCCATTATGTGTAACTTATTAACACTGATGTGATGTATTGTTCATGGAATATCTTAAATATTTTCTTATCTTTAAACGTAGATGGCTATTGGATGCCCGTATTTTTGTATTTAGGGTATAACACGTGGCATACACGCTTATAATATTCTTTTAATAATTAGGTGGTAGTTATATTAATATATCTGGGAACGTTATTTTTGCCCGAGAAAAAAGATAACAATTGCGAACGCCTGCTTAACTAACGTACCTATACCTAATCGGTAAAGTGAAAAAAAAATATTTATAAAAAAGCTAATTATTTATTAAAAAAACTCTTGAGATTACTTGAAACTTGGTTTGGCTTTTAAATAATCGCCCGTTTGATTATAAAACGAATTAAATAGGAATGAGTAGGATCATCTTTGGATTTGTTTTCTATTGAGAAAATTATTATCATTCATGTATGTATTTAAAATATTTTATTGATTGGTCAACTCTATTTTATTTAAAAAGCAAATAGTAGTAGAAAGAAAAATAAGAGTAGGTAAACCCAAATTACAAAATTTAATATTCGCGAGCTCCTTATAGTCGAAGAATAGCTTTATAAGTCTTTGGAATTGATTTTTATTTAAAGACAAAGCAGGGTCAGAACTTAATTGATTCTTGGATCTTATTAGCATTAAATTATTCTATCTACTATATTGACCATCACCATACTATAGATTTGCCCGGTTATCTGGTGTCCGTGCAGTATGATTTGATATATAACAACTGTTGTACTAGCTTGTATTTTGTATCTTGATGTCAACATATTTTGTTTTTTTTCCGACATTTGAATCACTTCACAGCGGCCGTGGTCACGGGCGTTCTCCCCGTGACCACGGCACGACTATTGTTAGAAAATATTACGAAATTTGTAAGAATATAGGAGACCAATAGGGTATTTTATGTGTAGGCTTCATTAGATTATCTTCATCTATTTACAAATTCGAAAGTGTTCATAGAACTTAATTCGTTTAAGGGTCTTTCATCTTTCATTCACATAGTAACTTTAGGATTCTAAGATATTGGGTAAAACGGTTTCATATTTACAATAGAGTAATGTAGTTATTTAATATAAAATGAAGATCTTGTTTTGTTATATTGTTAATATATATTTTATTTTAATATATATTTTATTTACTTTTAAAATTAATATTTTAATTTATATGAATCATCATCACCATCGCCCTGCCCTTATCCCATCTTATTTGGGGCCGGCGCAGTATGTCCTCTTTTTCTGTCATGAATGTAAGTTACAAATGGACCACAATTGAATAAATATAGAATGACAAAAGTAAGAAAGAAGTAATAGATAATTTGACGTTTAGAAGTAAACTACTCATATAAATTTAATGTAGTATATTTCTTATTCTGTTTATATTGAGATAACGATATAGTTTATTCCAGTTAAAATTAATAGAATTACAATTTTCCTAAATTAAATTTTTATCCTAACATCTGTTAATTAGTATTTAAAGTGAGTATCTATTTTGGTTTTCTTCATATTGAAGGCTTAGAATGAGAGAATGTAATAATTACTTTTAAAAAGTAAAAGAAAAGTTATTATTTTATGACTAAAATTCTAGTTACCAATTTAGTACAAATTATAATTATGGGCTGTTTTCGATACTCATTAGGTTGTTTCGATATAGAACTGGGATTTATAAAAAGCACCTTACAAATAGTTTTCATATTGAATCGGCAGTAATATTTATTGAATTAAACAATATAACAATGGCAAATGTTTTTATGAAAAATATTTGATTACATTAAAATCTTTCTATTAAGTTGATAATTAATAATAAGCGTATTTAAAATCGTTTGTACCATTTTTGTTCATGGTCAATTCATTTATTTTAGTTGTTTATTCGTTAATAATTATTATGAATAATTTAAAAAATAATTAAGAAAAAGTATATTACATATATGTATTTTGTGGTTTCACATAATCTTAGCAGTACTTAATGATCTTTATTATAATTTATAATAGTAAATACTCAAAATTAAAGTGATGTAGAGATACATACCTATTGTACTTATTTACATTAACATAATATACGGACATTTGTTGTTTTTATGTCGCAGTTGTGATATTAACTTCTTAAAATGGTCCTAGGTAATCTTGTTGATAATTACTTACATTGTGATATAGTTTTCTTTCAATATTGCCTAACATAAGAATTGTTGTGAATTGTTTTTCTAAATTAAAGTGATTGCAGACTGCACTGGCATAGTTTCATTGCTTTAATCCTGGCCCTTAATACCCATTAGGGTGGAAAAATTAGAAGCTACTATTGCAATTTTATATGCAGACTTTTAAATAGAAATGGGTTAAAGCAATGAATGTGCCTTCAATGGCGGCTGCAATACGTATGTGCGTGACTCCAGCGACCACGGCATTATAAGATGTGAAGCCATACAATGCATGCATGAGGCTTATAATCCTGTTTCTTGTCTCTTAACGACTTTCTATATTTATAATGATATTGAACACGTGTCTACGAAATTATTGATTGCAAACATATTGCACATAATTACATTGATAGTTTAGATACGTTGTGTTTTGTCAATGAATTGGATTCGTAGAAATTGCGCATAGTAAACTATTGTTTTGCAATGTCTAACTGGGTGTATGTTAATTTATCTATTGTGCCGTTATAAATAAGGAAATTAGTCCAGTATGAGTCATATCTGTGGTATATTCAAGGCTTCGTGTAAATCAATAGCCGTGGTTGGTGGAAAACGTAAGGTATCATACGCGTGTGAAGTTTTTCGTAGCGTAGTTTTGCAATATACCTAGAATCAAAAGTATCACAACTATCCAAATACAAAATTATACCTACTATATCACAGCAGAGGTGAATTAACACCCACGTTTCGCCAAAGAATATATGTAATTTTATAAATAAAAACAATAATACAGTACATATTATTAACTTTAGTCCATGTTTTATAATAAGCGAGACGGTGTTCTAGTTCCGAGCATATGTGTATCAGGAGCTTAGGAGGAAACTCGCCCAAATCAAACTCCAAATTTGGATATTAGTTTTGAGGTCACCCGTTACCGAAACTTCGCCTATTGTGTAGAACAATTTTTATCCTTTTCACAATGTTTTATAAATTTTTGGCTACTGTTGTCTTTGTAGATGTAACTCATATTGTGTTCCGAGAAACTAATCAAGATAACATCTTTATATTTAAACGGGGTCTTACAAAATATTTAAAGTCAAGAGTGTAATGACAAGGCGTAATTTAAAAAAATATGACAATTTTTACTTCGCGGAATCGGTTAATTAAGTTGGATTGGTTAAAATTACAATATACTTTTAACCCTTTTAACCATTTTTGTGGGAATAATCTAACTCTTTAGATTTTCTTATAAGTTTGCAGTTGAGTTTTTTTTAATTGTTAGTTATTGTAATAAGTGTACTATTTTGGAATATGTAAATTTGAAAAATAATTGTACGTGGCTAAGCGACAAAGAAATATTCGCCATTTAATTTTTTTTTCTCAAAACTCCGTGTTACCGCTGGATCCCTTTGCTTAACCAGGTCCAATTAAAGAGCCTGGTGGAAGCCCTGCCAACAATTTGTTGAATGGCGGTCAAGTTGTTAGCTGCCCGACCTTGGTTTTGCCTGCTTAGATCTATTTTCTCGTAGGAAACACTTGGTGACACAACATAAAACCCATAACTGTGTCATGATTCACCCCTCGCCTTGGCTAAGGCCAGGGTCGCACTGTCGTCGTGCAGTCGCGGCTTTAGGGTCCGTTTACACAGATCGGCTTAGGGCCGATTTCACCGCAGAATAAAACGCGATCAGTTGAAGTTGAACTCAGTTTATGCTCTAAACTGAGTTCCGCTACATAGTTTGCATTAGTCAAATTCAAGTTTTATTAAACTCAGTTTCTATGAGAGACGGTGAAATCGGCCCTTAGAGAGGAGAGCATATTTTGAACGCGTTTAAAATAGGGTTTTGTGAACTTTTGTGTCAATGTAATGTGGTTTAAAGGCATAATTTATATATGTATTGTATGTAATAAGGTTTCTTATTGACCCGCTAGGAGGGGACAGCTAATTTATATCGCATTGAAAATTGAGTCTCGAATTGTTGATAGAAGGTTAATTTTTGCATGTCACTGTATTTGCTTTGAGCGTCTCTCGAGTTATATAGTTATACCAAAACCAGTAAAAGGACATCCTCCATTTTGGTCCAAAATCAAAAGTGCCGGCCAATAAAAAAGTGCTCTATTCTGACATAACACGTTGGCCTTAGCATTTGTTAATATAGCACCAAAACTGTAGCACCAATATTAGTAGCTATACAGGGTGGAAAGTGAGATGGGCAATTAAGGAAGCTTTCATATCCCTTGCTGCCACACGAAAGTGGTCTTAGGAGACCTTTCCCAACTTTTTGAGTGTATGACAATCGACATTCACAGATTTTAAGTGAAATTAGATTTGGACCAAAAATGTATGAAACGTGGAGAATGTCCTTTATAAGAAACCTTATTAAGGACACAAAACTCTATTTCAAAATATGCTCTCCTCTCCGGTCCGGTCTGTGTTAACGGACCCTCAATGGGCGGTCGCGTGCGGCAACTGGCACCTACAGTCACCAGCGGTTATGAGCTAGGCACTAAAAATAAATAGCGCATCGCGCCGCCACACATGGGACTGTACCCATTCCTCCTTTATGTGCCAAAGGCATGCCAGAAACTGTGCTTAGTACTACCCGGTTAAAATATCTGTAGCCCCATTCCCAACGCAACACCTATCAATCAATATTTTAACTGGGTAGTACGGTCAACGGCACTTTTGACTACCCAAAACTGTCACATTTCTTCAATCGATTGTCAACGTTAACTTGTTGGTAGTAAGGAACTAAGTCGATTGAGAATGTTTGTCATTTTGCGGTAGCTTGACGTGCCGTCGACTGTACATACATACATACATACACTATTGCGTTTTTATGGAATCGATAAATAGAACTCTTTGAGTGGATCTTTAACTTGGAGACACACAAACACTTGGCTTTTTTTTTACTATGCTAAGATTACTTTAATATCGGTTATTACATACATAGATAAATCACACCTATTTATCCCAGAGGGGTAGGCAGAGTTGAATTAACGGTACAGTATGTGTGTGTGTCAGTAAATTTATAACTTCTCGCCTGGGTGATAAATAAACTGAAATCGCTACTGATATAACGTATAAACCAAATTAGGTATATTTTGATATCCAATCGCTATTTATTGCTACCTATGACAAGATAAACGCCCGAGAGAGTATTTTTAGTAAACTATGTATTTGTTTTTGTACATTTTAACACAATATAATATTGTGAGTCAACAGCATTTTAATTATACTTATAATTACTAAGGTAGATACCTATTGATATTATAATGTTTTATGAGTTTTTACTATAGTTTTTAATATGTATCATGTGGCTGTAATAAATAAATAAAATAAACAATAATTGTTGGGCGAAAAATACATTGCGATTGCATAAAATTTTACTTTTGTTTATTATTTACAAAAACTGCGGCTGTAGTTTTTGTCTTAAACAATTAGTTGCAGTAGGTATGTAATTTCATTTCGTAATGAAATTACCTAAATAAAATACATAATAATGTAAGGTAATTTTCGGTTCTTCAGATGATTGCTACATGGTCTTAAACGCACTCAGCTCCGATGTTTAACATTAAATATTATTACAAACCTTGTTTGGTTCGGTGAATTTAGATTTCCTTTTTCGTGGTCACTGTTCTAACCCCACACAACCATCTCAAATGAGTAATTTAATTTAAAACGCAATGGATCACTTAACGCTCATAACTAACTTTAAAAAAGAAAATCAGAATAAGCGGTCCAGTCTATGGAAATATAGTTAAACAATCTATGGGTAGATAGATATGTATGAAATAAAACAACTTGTAACGGACAAGACTTGCGTATAATTACATATTTGGTATGTTTTTATTTAACCCCAGGTTTCGGTAACTTTACACTTACAACGTTCACTTACAGCTTTACAACGTCTTATGCGTTAAAGTTGATTTATTTTATTTTAAACGTGTAGTGCTCGTGCAAATATAAGAGAACATTATACCCATAGATATGTAGTTAAAACCAAATAATGTTATTTTGTTTTAACTATCTATGAAAAGGCCATTACTGGTGTATTATAAGTGGGATTTGATTATGTAGCACAGTTAAAAAACTACTGGAGTCGTGTTATTCTAATACTCATTACAATTTACAATGCCGTGTGGTGACGACAGCGCAAAATACAATTGTCACCACCAAGACAGCGATGAGTAATGGGCAGCAGCATTCTCATACCACCTAGCTAACTGCGATGTATGTGCCCGAAATATGGCAATAAACTCGCCACCTATTACATTGGACCTAACTTATATGGCGAAAAGTGGGTGTTGATTTCACCCGTGCCTACCTTTTTGGGAATATAGGCGTGATATATGTATGCATTAAAATTTCTTCAGACATAGTACTGACGTAAGCATATATTTCGTTTCCAGCCCTGATCGAGAAGAGTGCCGGCACCGAGGAGCACGAGGAGTCCTCGTGCCAGCATTTCTCGGGGGTGCTCAAGCAGCTGGTGCAGGAGAACATACCGGGTCTGCCGCCGGGCGGCGGGTTGGCTGCCAAGTGAGTTATTTTCCGTTGCCTTCCCCTCCTTCTCCTCCTTCTTCTTCTGCCTGCCCTGTTACCAGTCCATCTGGGGTCGGCGCAATATGTTTCCTCTTCCATTCATATCGGTCAGACGTCATCAAGCCATCCACTCTCTTTTGATTCATATCATCCATCACACCGTAAAGGTGCAGTGGATGTATAGAAAAGAGACGGTACGGACTATGTTGAGTCCGGTAAAACCTAAGATTTACCAACTCTTAATGGATTTACCATTAAGAGTCCAAATAATTCTGTGATTATCGTTAATTTCGAACCTTTATCAGAATTCATTTGGCAAATCTTAGCATTTACCTCTAGGCACGGTATATGTTGTGAAAAATAATAGTCATAGTGGAGTCATAGCTAAAACAAACCCGAAAAGCGTTATTGCAAATGTGATAAATGTATAGGACAACGAATTTTATCAATTGGGTGTCTATTTCCAGTTTCCCCCGAACGCAACTCTTCGAATATTAACTTATATTATGTAAATATGTATGTTTATTGTTACTATTTTAACTGACATGGGTTAGTAAGTTGGTTAGGTTTGTATATGAACTAACGAACAGTTATTTGTGCTAATATAGAATCTAAACGTTTTTTTCTTTACATATTATACCGTGCCTAGAGGTAAATGCTAGGATTTGCCAAATGAGTGGTGGTAAAAGTTCGAAATTAACGATAATTACAAAACTATTCGCACATTTACCATTAAGAGTTGGTAAATCTTAGGTTTTACCGGAATATCTAAGGATTTACGGTGGTTAGGGGTTTTACAGTAACAGATATATGAATCGAAAGGAAGTGGGTGGCCTGATGACGTCTGACCGATATGAATGGGAGAGAAAACATACACAAGAGGGAACAGGGCAGGAAGAAGAAGAATGTGTGCTAGGTACCGATCTCTTTGAAATGTTACCCTTCAATCTTTGTCTTATACGAGCGTTATTGTTGCAGGCAAGGCCTACTGGACAAGATATACAGGGAGTACTACCCGGAGCACGTTGACAGCTCGGAGACGTTCGACTGCCAGGCGGAGCTGGCTGACGCGCTCTTCGACGGCGCCAACTGAACCGGAAAACGGACTCTATTGCCACCCTCTTACACACCAATTTGCCCGAGCACTCCTCGCTAGGGTAGGTGGCTGCTCTTTCTTTTGTCCAAAATAATTGTACAGCGTTGATTGTAAAGTATCCGCAAAGTCGCGGGACTGGATAGCTGGCATCATAAAACTATAATGTTTGTATTTGATAATTTGATAGAGATTACTTTCATACAAAAATATATATTAATTTGATTCACCTCTGGAATGTAAATAACTCTATATTATTGGACAGTGCGCGAGCGCAGTGTCGTCCTTTCGTTTATGAATAAAACATAGAGTTGCAAATGATGCGACAGTATAATA